>CAJHZI010000671.1:1750000-2132500 GCA_905160935.1 Enchytraeus crypticus | reverse complement strand
ACATACAGCAATTTAAAAGAGACATATAAAACTTTGTCGTGCTGGAGGGTTGGATAAAATTATAAAAAAATTTAACTGACACTAAGCCAATTCAATGAAATAATTAAACTTAATTATTCAGCTATATTTTTGAATTTTACCTTGTAATAAATAGTCGTCAATGCTCTCACAACACGGAAATTATCCCCCATTTCATTGAATCTGCCAATGTGTCCCAGTCTTTCAGGGAAACGGAATGCTGAAGAGTTATGATAATACAGTTCATGTTAAATCAGATATCTCACAGGGTATACGGGACCGGCTGAATCGGCGGTGTTTAAAGAATAGCTATACATCAAGTTTCTTCTTTGAAACCGTTTCCATGTTAACATAATAACTGTATAATCTGAATGAAATAACGTTAGCGTATAAATATATAAATTTGATGCGGTTGAAAATCACTGAGTCGGATGTGCAATTATTTATTCAAAATTTATATTTTAAGTCCAACTTCCAAGTCATATTTTCTAAATCTAGACTTTGAAACACGGTTTCTTAGTGGTTTGCGTTTAAAGTTATGTCATATGCATGATTCGCTTCCTTCTCTAAGTCTGGTATCTGATACGTCACGTAGTTGCGCTCCTCGCGCATATTTGTAAAAGTTCAACGTCGCTTTCCTCGTATAAGGATGCTGTCAGGGATGTGTTCCTCTTTACACGTCACGACAAAAAATTAACTCAGAAGACTTGAAAAACATATGCAGATGACAAAGAAAGGATATCCTAACTTGTGTCGGCCCGATGATCAAAAATCAATCAGGCAATCTAATATAAATCTATGATGGGAAGAGATGCATTTCTAGTATAGCCTACTACAGAAAGTGAAAATAGAACATTAGCGAAGATCAGGAGGCATAGGGTTGCAAACAGCTGAAGCTGAATAAGAAAAAGAATGTCTTCTAATGTGGTTAGAATATTTAAGTGCTGAGCAGGCTGGCATCAGAAGAACGAAAGTCACCAGAAGGTTGCTATGGGATTAAGAGATCAGAAATATAAGGATTTTCCAAGATAAGTTTTTGAAAGCTAACAAGGCAATTTTATACTTATCCTTTGAACCGCAAGAGGCCAGTGGTGATTTTAAAATAAGACATTGCGATAGATTAGTCAATACTGAATATTTCGCCTTGAAATTTTAAACCACTGCAGAGGCGGACATTTACCATGCATTCAGCAAATATTGTGGAAGAAATAAGAATAGGAGTGGAGTTATCCATGGTCTACGACAAAAATAGATTTTTTAATTGATAATACATTATACTTTTGTCGCTTTTAATTAGCTTACGCGCGACAAAGCAAACATACAAAAACTTAAGGATAATCGACGTCAGGCTAATGACGTAAATCAAATGGGATAGTATGCTGGGAGGACGCCAGTTAGTAAATATTGCTAAATCTAATTAAAGCTTTTGAGCTAGATTTGCCATCTTTGATTCGTAGCCTATCCGCATAAGGGATGTAAGCTGAGTATATTGCAATAAATTTGTCGACGAATCGATAAAAAGGTTCATTGATGATGAAGGCCGACAGCCAACGCTCAAAATCAGTGCAAAACTCTTGAACAACATAGATAAGACTTCATACAATAAAATCAGTGGCCTCCTAATTCTCCATATTTTAATCCTCTTAATTTTATATGCCTGAGGAACATTGTTAGAAAATTATCATGCCTTTAAACCCAAAACCAGAAACACAACGAAATTAAAGGCTGCTCTTATAAATAGATCTGATATAACACGAACTATAAGGCTTACCACAGCCGTCTATTGACAGCGCAATTTTATCAGTAACAACGAGGCTTCTGACGTTCATCAAAGCTCAGGTCGCTCATTTAGAGCACAGAATATAATGTAGCACAATATCAAAGTCGTCATCATCTAACGTCCTTCTTTCATGGCCAATAAATTCCCAAAATCAAAATTAAATTTTAATTGCTAAATGATAGAATCAATATTTTCATTAAACATGGATAACTCCGGTAATATTCAAAATATTTCTGCAAAATTTGTTGAGCTTGTGACACATTTTTTCCTAGATAGTCGATTTGAATGTCACGGCGAAATATTCAGTATTGACTATGTCATCGCAATTTTTCTATGGGGTTGTTTATAATGCGCACTCTGTATAATATACATTGCATGCATGCATATATATATATATATATATATTATATATATATATATATATATATATATATATATATATTAATTTTCATTGTCTGGGGTACCATGTTGGAAAAGTATCGTGCTTTCAAGCTCAAATTAGAAATATAGCCTATATATATATATACATATATATATATATATATATATATATATATATATATATATAGAAGCCTATATATATATATATATATATATATATATATATATATAGAAGCCTATATATATATATACAGGCTGCGCATTAAAAAAATATCCCCCTAAAACAATTATGATAGCTTAGCCAATTATTGATATTTCGCCTTGAAATTTTAGGATTCTCTTGTGGAGGAATTTAGCCACAAGCTGTCCAAATTTTGTAAAAATATTTTTAAAGAAACCAGAGTTATCCAAGTTTTGTGAAAAAATTGATTTTTTTCATTTAACATGCAACGTAAAACGTCAGTTATAGTAATTGTGCTAGGGGAATTTTTTTAATGCGCATATATATATATATATATATATATATATATATATATATATATATATATATATACAGTATATATATATATATATACATGTATATATATATTAGTAAGAAGTAGTTAGTAATATGTAGTAAGTGGAATAAGTAGTTTACAAATGTTAAGATTAGCTATGTTATTCACAATTTTGTATATCAAAGACAATTTAAGTCTCTCACTGCAAGGGAGTAAGCTTAAGAGTTTTTTTGTGAAGGATCGTTGTACAGATTCAAGTCTCATTATTCCAGAAACAGGATGGCGACCAGACAGGAGAGCAGTACTCTAGAAACGGAAGTACAGAAATCTTATAAGCAAAAGCGAACACTTTCGGATCTCCACACTTGATGCTCTTACGAATGATAAAATTTTTTGCCTAGCCTTCTTGGCGACAGAATCAATATGGTTTGAGAAGTCCATATTGGAGCTAAAAATTAAGTCATAGTGAGTCCAGTATTTGATAGGAAAAATTGAAAGTTTTCACAGTTTCTGCGATTTGAAATTCTCATTACACAACTTCATGCAATGGAAATTGGAAGCTGCCAGGCTTTAGACCAAGTTTCCACGGACTTTAATATTGAAGAAAATGTGACTAGTCTATTCTGGTTCACTATGGATATGAATGATTTTAAGCTATATGCGAAGAGTTTAGTTTCAATCGGACTAGTTCAATAGATTGGTCTACCGAACTCTTGAGGGTTCGAATCCCAAATGCTCCAGAGACTGAGACTAAAATCTCAGACATTTATTGGACTGATTATACATAAAGTGGACTACATTGCCCAAAGGTTCAATCAAGTGGTATTAAAATTTATAAATGTAAACATAGTTGATCATTTCACTATAATATATGTTAACTTTTACTTTTAAGTGACAATCATAAGTGGCAATCGTAGTAGGCATAGTTGGCAGAACAAACGGAACACCTAAATCTTAAGGCTTCACCGTACTTAAGACGCTATGGATCTCTACGGATGTTAAATTTGTATAACAGATGATATTATTTGAGTACTATGTAATTCCAAATTTTCTCTCCAGTGTTATTCTCAGTCCAACATAGATATTTTTACTCACATTCCTGTAACGTACTACACAAGCACTCCATCGATCAATAAGTTAATCCTTTCACAAAAGGCTATACCTTATTGTCAACAAAAGTTGTCAATTTATATTGAGAAATATGGTCTCTGAGGTGGTTACTTCAATGGTCTTTTCAGCTATTGCTTAGTAGCTTCTTACTACACATACATGTATAGGCCTAATTTACGGATGACCTATTCTTCAGTGAGCAGGCCACTACACGACAATTCCGAATATATATGCCTTATAATTTAAACTGAAGCATTACTACATTTAAATTATGAATGTAATTATGAAGTTAAGATTTAATGATAACAGTTACCACTTACGCAACTTAAAAATGCTGATTAGTTTGAATGCTCGAGAATATGCTATTCCACTTTCCATTCATGTCGGATACTAAACCATTAATTTTCTGACCTGCAAGTCATGAATATTATTAATTCTAAATGTTGTTAGTAAGTTTCTTTAGTTATGTACTTTATTTGCTAACTAAATGACGAAGGCTGTTGCCAAGTATTGAAGTATTGCTTCTGGAGTTATAAATTTGTCTGGCCTGGTCCATGAGGTCGTCAGATTGATAGGAAGAGAGTCAATGTCTGCTTTCTATCATACGACTCGGGCCCGTTGAGGCAATCAGATGTATCAGACGAGTCCATATGTCGCTGCTTGGCTCTACGCGACCCAAACTGATCCGTGTAATCGCTCAATATGAGATATCACTCATCCACCCTAATTTATTTTTTTATTTTTTTATTTACTTAATAAGGATATCAAAAAGGGTCATACAACCCGTTACAGTTCACAAATAACATTGACAATCTAGCACTTGCGTAAAACACAACCTGAATGTGAACTATGGTTAACGAATTGGAAAGTTAAATATTTAGGTTAACATTAGTAGGCCTAATGATAATAGGCATATGCATCATCGCCATCTTCCCTTGAATTAGTGTTTGCCGTTCACTGCTCCTTCGACTCACTAAGTGCTGCTTTTTGAAGTGAGCTGCTTCTCGCTCACAGCTCAGTGGTCTCTAAGAGCTGCTCTCGGTGAGCATCTCCAGACAGCCAGTACTCAGGCCATGTAGCGGGCCTATGCAGTCGTACTCGCATTTCAAACGATCTAGACCGGCGGGCTCTCACTCTAAGCTTCTCAGGCCGTGCTACGTAAGGCTGGCTACATATAGGTGACAGCTGTCGACTCGAACACGCATAAACTACATGCACCAGCAGCTGTGTAATCCCAAATTAATAAGTGTGGAGAGTGGCATAAGGCACAATATTGCTAAACCTTTTGCTTGCTATCGAGCTTTTTTAATAAAACTTTTGCAAATTGGTCGTACAAGATTATACAAAATCGCAATAAAATTATTACTTTGAATTGAAAATGATTGTAGTTTAGCCAGATGCAGAGACTATTGAGAAATTACTTCAAACAATTAAACTCAGAAACATTCTGAGTGATTCAGAGTACTAAATGTAACTTTGAAAGGATTACATGCAAGTACATGTACATCCCTAAACGCTGCAGTACAGTGAGTCAGTGACTACAGTCGGAGAAATTGCAGATTACCCATTTTTACATGGATTTGAGCAAAATAACGGGGGACGAATTCTCTCTCTCGTAAAGAGTAGGCAATGGTGCCCCAAGCATTCCCGCCCCACTACACCACTGGGTAATAGTAAAATAAATGTAGAGACCGTAGTTTATAAAGCTGTTTAAGATGGGAAGAATTCGACTTTAGACAGAAAGTTTGAACCGTCACTAATGGTACCTTCGGAAAGCGTGCTCTGTGTAAACCTGCGTAAGCTATATTTGTACTTATATAGTTAATGACGTGATACAAATTTAAGACTGGTGGCCATGGGGTAGTAATACAGTGACATTAATATTAATATAATCGTTTTTACAGACATTAAAACAGTGACATTAATATTAATATAGTTGTTTTTACAGTCTATCGATTCATCGTATGTGTCTCTCTCTTAGTGCACTGTCTACTGGCAGGTCCATGGTATATAACTACTCCACTCTTCTCTGTCCTCCGCCTTCCCCTTCATTTCCACATATGAGTGGATCTTTAAATCATCTAACATACCTAATCTCGGCCTGCCCCTGCCTATTTTTCCTTCCATTCTACCTTCTATGACCTCTTTTAATAGTCCTTCCCCCTTAGAATGTGTCCTATTCAACTCTTTTTCCTATTTCTTAATACACTTATCAACTGTCTATCTGTGTCAACTCTCTCCAGAACTTCCTCATTTGTAACCTTTTGAGTCCAGCTAATCCTCTCCATTCTTCTCCAAATCCACATTTCCAACGCCTCTAGTTTCCTAATATCTTCCTTCCTTAAGGTCCATGTCTCACATCCATACAATAGCGTGGTCCAAACCAAAGTTTTCGCTATCTTTATCTTTGTGTCTTTCTTTAGACTTTTTGTTGAAAGAATCGTATAGATAATGTATATTAATTCAACGTTGTCAGCTTATTGCACTCGTATGCAAGGTTACCATCTGTCTAAATTTTTTTTAGAAATTATCGAAATTATCTCATAAGTAGCCCAATTGTGCATGAAACCCGCCCATGAAGCAACAGCTGATCCGAGGATTAGACTGCTGTCACTGCTAGAGAACCTAGACTACTGGAAGTCATGTAGGCATACGCACAGGCTCAGTGCAGTTACTGTAGCTAGTGTCTGGACCAGTTGAGAACAGTGTGCAGGTCAGTAGCTCAAAAGAGTCGGCTAACTGATGTGCGAGTAGTTTATATGCTGCTCTCTCAAACGAGTCGTTAAGCACATCACTACTTTGAATCCCAGTTTAACTAGGGTCAGGATAAATATACATAGGCATTCAATCAAATACTCAAGGGTATTATAAAGGCATTAGGAGTCACTATTTGAAAGGCAAAAACATTTAAATGCGAATGGGATGAATCTAAGGGTATTTTAGAGACGTTAACATAATTTTAGGAAGGTTAGGAATAGTGATGTGCTTAACAACTCATCTGTGAGAGCTGCATATAACGACTGGCACAGTTCAATGAGCCGACTCTTTTGAGCTGCTTACATTCTCATTGCTCTCAGCACTAACTATAGTAACATCACTGAGACTGTTTCGACTGTTCGCTGCTCTCAACTGGTTCAGGCACTTACAGTAACTGCACAGTAATTACAGTAATTACAGTAACTGGACTGAGCCCTTACAGTAATTGATACAGTAACTGCACTGAGCCTGTGTGGCCTACGTGACTTCTACCAGTTTAGGTCTTCTATGTCAGCCAGTGTTACCAGTTGGGAGAATTTCACTCACAATTGGGCTATATATGAGGTAGTTTCGTTAAGTAGTTGGCCTAAAAGTTTTAATACATATGGTAACCCTGCATCATACGAGTGTTGTATGCTGACTGTAGAATGAATGTACCGTAGACGAAATACATAGGATGAAACGATTGTCTGGAAAAAATTATATTTAGATTAATGTCACTGTGTCCAAAGCTAATAATCTTAAATTTGTAACCTCCAAATGTGTACAGCAAATTGCATACGCAGGTTTATATCGACAATGCTTTCCGACTGCACCATCATCAACGGTCCTAGTTCACAGTTGAACTCTCCCCATCTGAAACGGCTTTATATGAATCGGCTTTATAAACAGTCTACAGTCTACATGCATCTACTAATAATACATGTACATGCAGTTAATAATTATTCGAGGCGGCAGCAGTCAACTATAGCTAATAAAATAAAATATACCACAGCCTGAAAGGCTCAGATTGAGAACCCGCCAGGCCTAGATCATTTAAAATGCAGGCCTATATAGGCCTGATTATTTTACTGATATCCATGTAAAAGAGTGTAATCAGCAATTTCTCTGACTGTAGTAGCTGTACATATAAGCCTATGTAAACGTTTAAAAGTTGCTTTGAGTACTCTTGAGTTACTGAGAATCTTGCTGCCTTCAATTGCAGTAATTTCACATTAGTTTCTTTATCTGGTTAAACTACAGTAATTTTCAATTTAAAATAATTTCATTGTGTCTTTGTATATTTTTTACGTGCAATATGCACAATTTTTATAAAGAAGATCAAACAATATGCACAAATTTTAGCAAGATCGCCAATCTTAACGCCAATCTCCCCACTTATTAATTTAAGACTACACCCCTGCTAATACATGTAGTTTATGTGCATTCGAGACGACAGCTGTTAGCCACATGTACCTATGCGAGGCGACAGCACTCAGCTCTGTGAGAACCCGCCGTTCTAGATCGTTTGAATACAGGCCTGTATAGGCCTGCTACATGGCCTTGCCACCTTAGCACTTGTTAATCAATATTATAACACTGTCAGAGAGCAGTTCTATTCACTGACAGCAACTCCTAGAGAGAGCACTGAGCTGTGAGCGAGAGCAGCTCACTTCAAAGAGCAGCACTTCGAAAGAACAGTGAGCGGCCAACTCTAGTAATTAGCTTGTCTATTGTTAATTGGCCTTCACGAGGAAACTTCAAAATGGAAGCCTAACAGGCTTGGCTTGTAAGCCTTCCCCCATTTTCTCCTTACTGAAGCTGTTGAGGTTATAGAGCAATTAGCCATGATTGTTTTTAGAAGGTAGTGAAAAATATCTTCCATCTTCGTTTCAAAGAATATCTACGATTTATCAGCTTCGATGATAAGGAAACCAGAGTAGAAAGGCGAGCAACAGACAAGCTGGCAGCTATGAGTGATGCTGTGGACAAATTAGCTGTATATTGTAAGGAATGTTACAAAATTATCTGATCATGTGAATGTAGACGAAATCCTATCAACCTACAGAGGAAAGGTTTCCATGATCACTTGGTCAGATGACAATCGTATCGTACGTACCAAAGAAAAACTAGTCGGTCGTACTCTTATCAACTATGCATCACGGTAACAAAATCACTCAGGAAGATCACAAGAAGGCAGATATCATCCTCAACTATAACAGTCAGAAGAACGCTGTCGACGTACTTGATAAGATGTGTCGCCAATATTGAACAAAGAGAGGTACCCTCTATCACTTTTCTTTTCGTTGAATTATGAAATATATGGTGAAATTAATTATGAAATATGTGGAAAGCCACATCACATAATTCATCAGTGGTGTGGTTTTCCTCTCACCCTGATTGGAAAAGGAGTTCAAGGCAGAATAACCCGGCGATTGCTATCAATCGCAAGCGAAGAGAGCTCTGGAATATGTCAACATGCCTCCTCCTAAGCGTCCAGCTGTCGGGCATCAGATACATCGCAGTCGTGGACGCTGTTACCTGTGTGAGAGGCGTAAGCTCTGTAAGGATGTGAAGCTCTACAGCAAGTGTAAAAAGTGTGACAGATTTGTCTGTGGAAGTCATGGAGACAGAAAGACTGTTTAATATGTGTAAAAACTTATTTCCAAAAACTTATTAAAATGTTGCATATTTGAAAAAATCTGAAACAACTGTTGAAAGTGCCATTTTGACTAATTGCAGTAGTATGGTGTGTGACAATTTTTATGATTTTTCTTCTGATTTATGTAGTTTATACCTGTGTTTACTATAAAAACAATTATCCATACAATATAATTCTTAATGACAAAAGTCATTAAGAATTTTGCTTGTAAGTTAAATGCATGTTGCAATAATTCCACAACAAAATAAACCCCTGGTTAGCAGAGAAAGGTTAAGGTTAAGGTTCATGTTTAACAGCAGAGTTATGGCTAAAAGTTGATTTACTACTGTAGTGAAATTCTGAAATTGTTAGTACAACTAGTGCCCAGCGTCCCTTATAAGGGATGCTGAGCAATAGCGCACTAACAATTGGTGTATTCAAACAACTTTTTCCATGAACCAAATTTCAAGAATTGCAACTATATTCTATTAGAAATAAACATTTACATGTAATAACCGAGTTTATGCAAAACAATTATTCATACAATATAAATACATGTAAAATAAAATTTAGATGGTAACTTACAGGCCTTTGAATCTTGCAGCCATTCTGTAAGCACAGCTTATTTCAGGTCACACTACCACAACCTAATTTTTATATCAATTTGTTCTTTTATATTTTTAAGTTACCTGTATCATTTTACAACATAGTACTCACTTTTTACACAGCTACAAGTGCAGCTCTTTAATATAATGACTTATAACCAAGCTTCCCTTAAAAGGATCGCTGTGTACTACTTGGTTAAATGTCATACGCAACTAAGGATGTAAATCATGTAGAAGAAAGAAAGCAAGAGTCTATCGTTTTTTGTCTTCCTCTAACTATTTTTAGTTAGAGGAGGCAAAATCTCTTTCTCTTTCTTTCTCTCTCTTTCTCTCTTTCTCTCTCTCTTTCTCTCTCTCTCTCTCACTCTCTACGTCTAAACAATTCTACTTCAGTGATTAACTCATATCCTTTTGATCAGTGCTGGAAAAGTACTTTGATTTATGAAACTAAAAAGTAAAAGTAAAAGTATTTATTTTTGGGAATCCACAAGTAAAAGCAAAAGTAATCTTTTTTTCAAAGCCAAAAAGTAAAAGTAAATATTTTTAGGAATTAAAGAGATAAAGTAAAAGTATTTCTTTTCCGGTATCAAAAAGTAAAATTGTATTTTCAAATTATGAAGTTCAATTGTTTCTAAAATATAACAACGCATATACATCTATATCAGCATCAGGAATATGTTAATAAAGAAATCACATTTGTGGGAGTAAATCTCAAACCAAAGCGCAGTATAGTATACTACTGTATATATTACTCAATAATAATAGTATACTATATAATATTACCTATATTGTAATACTAATATGGTTGGTCGTGGGGTTATCTCCCCTACACCGTCAAAATCTGCATTGCTACAGAAACGGCAAAAAGGAAAAATATCAAAAGTCAATGTGCAATTCAGAGTGGATATAGCGCAGATACGTCTGTTTTGATGACAGGTTTGGATCAAAGCGGCAAAGAAATCCAAACCTTGAAGAACTATGTCCTATCTGCGAAAGCTCTGACAATAAGTGGGACATGGAATGTTCGAACAATGAACCAGACTGGAAAAACGGGAGAAGTCATGAGAGAAATGATGAGATACGGTCTTGAGATCTTGAGCGTTAGTGAAATGTGTTGGAAGGGGCAAGGGAAACTGCACTAAAAGGACTTCACCGTACTGTATTCTAGAAAAGAAGATGTTCATGGGAGGGGAGTGGGTCTTATAATAAAAGACACGGCTAGTAAAGCTTTATTCGCTTGGAAACCTGTATCGGACAGAATTATAAGGGCACGCTTCGATGGAAACTATGCAAACGTCACTTTGGTTCAAATACACGTGTACACATCAACTGAAACATCTGTTGAAGAAGATAAAAAATAAGTTCTATTCACTTTTACAAGAAGTAACGGATGAAATTCCATCTAGTGACAAAAAAATTGTACTGGGAGATTTTAATGCACATAGGCTGGTATAAAGATAGAAAGGAGTGTTTCCAATCAGTAGGACCTTTTGGTTGTTCAGCAGAATCCAATGATAATGGAGAACGTATGTTTTCCTTTGCTTGTACTACGGGTTTAGCAATAGGTAGGCTAACACCTATTTCAAACATAATAACATTCACAAATATACATGGAGGACACCGGATGGAAAAACTCTTGGCGAAATAGATTACATATGTATCGGACATAGATTTCGGACTACATTGCGAGATGTTCGAGTTTACAGAGGCGCTGATGTTTTTTCAGATCATTTTATGATAATTGGAAAATTTAAACTGAAATTAAAAGCGGTGCAGAAAAGAAGAATATCTACAAAACCAATTATTATTCAGACACTCCAAGATAAGCAAACTGTTGAAGGGTATCAAATTGCTCTAGCAAACAGATTTGAATCTTTAATGCAAGTAAGACCAAACATTTATATTAACTAAATTAAAATTGAAATTAAAATCACCGCCCCAAATAATGTTATGCTTTGGAAATTGACTTAGCACGGCCTCAATATTATCTAACGGGTAATAGGACAGCCTCAATATTATCTAACGTGCACGTCTCTATCCTGCGTAGTTTTTATGTTTGGAAGATATGCATTTATTATAAGAGTGGTGCCAATAGCAAGGACAACGAACCGTTCAGCCATATGAGAGAATTTAATTCGTTTAACAAATTTATTTTTTACCAATATTCCAATACCCCCATAAGGGCGTCCGATTAAAACAAAATTAGATAGTTTTTCTTCCATAGCGGATTTACCAAAGAAGGTATACTCTTGCGCTTGCGAAAATTTGTCTATTTTGTGCAAGTTATCTGGAGTTAGCCAGAGCTCTTGCAGGAAGATACAATCAATTGCACACAAGCTGAAATTGGAATTATTCTCCCTCTCGCAGATCGATTTTTGGAATGTTTTGCCCTGGTTAAAACCGTGACAATGTCACGATAACTGAGAATGTCTGAGGTACGCAAAGACTGCAGTTAACTGGAAGCCAACTCAAGGAAAAGGAAACGAGGAAGACATACAATAGAAGTATGTCTAAATACGATCGACAAGGATTTGAGAGCATTAAACATTTCACGAGAAGATGCGGTGAAGATTGCTGACGATAGAAACGAATGGAGGAATGTATCCGCCCTATATTCTGAAAAAAACGCAAGGAACTCATGATGATGATATTGTAATAGGCCTACTGCAGGTCATTTAGTTATTTAAATATTTCTTTGTTAAAATATTACATTGTTATCAATACCTGGCAAAGTCTTTTTCTTCTGTAATACTTGAGAGAATAAAAATAGAAATAGATAAAAAAGATTAAGGGAACATCAAGCAGGCTTCAGGAGTAGCAGATCGTGTGATGAACAAATTTTTAGTTTACGGCACATTCTACAACAGAGCATTGAATTTCATCTAGATATCTACATAAATTTCATTGATTTCAAGAAAGAATTTGACAACATCCATGGAGATATTTATGAAAAGTAATAGAAAGCTATGGAATTCCTGGAAAATTCATAGATTTGTTTAAATTATTATATGAAAACTCGTCGAGCAAAATAAGAACACAAACGGGGATCACTGACCCTTTCAACATTGTGACATGAGTTAGACAGGGATGTATTTTATAACCATTTCTTTTTCTTCTAGTGATTGACTTTGTAATGAGAAAGACTTTTGAAGAAAGAGAATGAGGAATAAATTTGGGTCATAGGAAATTAACTGCACCAGTTACCTTGCACCAAGTTGGTACGATTAAGGTTATCCAATAACATAATAAAACAATGAAGAAAATAGCAGCAGGTTAAGTTTCAGTATAGTTGATGTATAACATGTCTAAATCCTAATCCAAATCCAATAATATATTTATATTATTAAGAAAATGCAAATTATATTTAGCCTAGACCCTGTTGCAATTTAATAATACTTCATTACTATACAGTCTACACTCGATACTATTAATATATGTACGATGAAGAGCTCGCAATACTGAATTTATCTGTATAAAAGAAACCCAACTAGTAGTCTAATTACAATTACATTAGACATCTTAAACTGAGATCTGAAATTCTACACTTTAGTAACTTATAGTATTATAATCTTATGGCCTATTTAGTTTTCAATGTTCGATAGCGCCTATTTCATTTTAAATCTTATGCACATATAAGTATAATTATCTATACATGTTGATACACCGATGAATAGAATTCAACGGATTCTACAGGTTAAAACTAAATGTTAATTGTAATTGTATTGCGTTCAACACGGTGCCTTTGATCTCGTGGATCAAAGCACAAGTTTCCCTAATGACGTAGGCCTACTTGGATCATTGAAAGTTGAAAAGCGGTATACACTGTAGGTCTATTATTATTAATAGCCGATTGAAATCATCGCTCAGATCGTCTGACGTCTATTAGATTTCAGACTAGCGCCTTTGATCTTATTTATATATTCATATATTCATTACATCAAACTTTAAGAAACGCATGTAAAGCAAATAGAGAGGCTACATATGGAAACGTTTGTGTGAATGGAAAATACAGGCACTAAACTAATAAAGTAGTTAAACTAATAATAATATATAGAAGCGCTTACATATTCTGGATTTAGTTCATTAAAAGTAGAAAATTAATATAAAAAGTTTAATTAATAGAATTATAGTATCACACGTACAAGAGTGAAGGCAATCACAGATTTAGAGCTAAAGTAAATTCACAACACAAAATCAGTATATAAGCAAATAGAAATAAAAATGATTAAAAGCACTATTTCCAAGATTTACGTATATCTTATTGACATAGGCCCTTTTGAAAGGACGTAAGAGAGCTGGCATTAATGATACTATGAGGAAGGTTATTCTATTTATTTACACATTTTAAAAATGATAACGTTCTGCCTTATATCTAATTAAGGTATTTATATATATAGCAGTACCATTGTTTCTGGTTTGACCAGATTTAAAAGTAAAAAATTCACAGCACGGCATATCAACGAAATTATTAATTATTTTATAAAATGTATGTAGGTCAAATTTTATTCTTCGTAATTCAAGTGACTCAGCCTTAAATCAAAAGACAAAACGTTACTCTTTAAAGCATTTACTGTCTTTTTTCGTCCAATAGTCGAATACTGTTCTAATGTATGGTCTCCGTATAGTAAATCTGATATTGATCTTATTGGATCTATTCAGAAGAAATTTACCAAACGTCTTTTTGGATTGAGTGATCTCTGCTATTCTGATAGACTTCGGATACTTAAAACAATTTAAAATTATAAAAGATTTATTCCTGGCTTCATTACGCATAATTTTGATGTGAGTAGAGAAAAAAGCTCATGCGAAAAAGTCACTCCCAAGTCAGTGATTTCATGGACCCTGCTCAGGTTGATAGAATCGAGCTTGTAATTAATTTCTATACATCTTAGTTGATCAAAGTGCGGCTTCAATTATGGTATGTCAATCATCAACACTTTTTTGTACTAGAAATAATTTAAGTTAAACATTTTCTATCAAGACTAGATAATTTTTAGTGCCTTTCTTTAATTTAAATCCGATTACAGTGTTGCCGTGAAAAAGTACATTTAGACTAAAGTTATTTTTAGAGAACAAAAACGTAAAAGTAATTCTTTTAGTAGTTGAAAAGTAAAAGTAAAAGTAGAAGTATTTCGTTTTTAAATATTGAGAAGTAGAAGTAAAAGTACTGCCAAAACTGTAACGGAGAGATTATAGAGCTGTATTAGTATAAGAGAGAGAGAGAGAGGGAGATAGAGAGGGAGTTGTAATGGAGAGAATGGATAACTGTATTAATTCATGGCGCTACAGAAGAAGTGCGACAGGATGTAATAATACATGACGCTAGTACATGTATATGAACCGCTAGCCAGCAGCTAGAGAGATCATTCGGACTAGCAGCTAGAGAGAGTTCAGTCGAAATATGCATTCGGGTTCATTCGTTCATCCGCAGTCGAGGACGGTTACATAACGTGCTGAGAAAGCAGTGTAACATTATGGTGTAGCAGGGTTTGTTTGCTGGAAGCATGCGACAGGAAAGCGGAGGTTAATTTGTAGACAGCTGCCTATAGGTACCAGACGGCGATGGGGTTTTTGGGCACAATGCTCATATTAGGAGCGCTAAATGTTACGCATCTTGAATTAGTAACTATAACTTAATAAAAAATAGAGACTGTTAAAGTGTTATTTAGACTATGCATGTTGCTGAGATAAAATATTGACAGTAAATAGAGGATATAGCAGTCGCGGTTATTTAACTGTGTTCGTCTCATTATCACTTCAATCTTAGCGGTCCTTCATTTCTAGAGATGGGCACTAACTAAAAAAAGTAGTTAAACTAATTGTAACTTTTAACTAAAAAAGTAATTAAACTATTTGTAACTTTTAACTAAAACAGTTAAATTACTAATTATAACTAGTAACTAGTAACTACGTCTTATGACTTTAATCATGAAAAATTTCACAATTTTAAGTATGTAGTATAGTTAAAAATTAGGCCTAAGTGAATTAGCTGCCGACAATATCCATTTATTAATTCAAATCAATCATCACATGCAGTGTTTAACTTCAGTTAGTAATACACCAACACATATTGCAGTGTTAATTAGTAATATACCGACACATTACAACATTAATCCTATATGGCAAACAATGTAGAGAATAAGTAGTCAAACAGTCAACTGAACTTAGTAATACTTTTAAACATAGTAATAGATACAAAGTATTATTCCAAAAACTGCTTACTCAACTCAAGTCAACTTGTTAACTCGCTAAGCATAAAAGTTCTTTACAAGGAATTTCTAACTGCAGATCGTAGAAACACAAGTTTGTCGAGAACTTTTTCTGATATTTTCAGACTTCTATTTGTTAAAATTTGAGAAGCAGCAGAGAAGAGTCTTTCTACAGGAACGGAAGTCGCTAACATTGAGTTACTATTTCTGAAGGCCTCATAATTAATTTACTAATTCATAATAAATTAATATTATTAATTTATTACAAATGAGCTTGAAAGTAGTTACTAGTTACTTAGTAACTATTTCAAAGTATTTAGCAACTAGTTAGTTTTTAACTTTAAAAAAGTAGTTAAACTAGTAGTTAAAATATTTAACTAAATTTTTGTCGTAACTTATTCTTTTTGTTTCTTATTATTATTTTTGTCGTATCTACTTTTTAACTAAAAAAAGTAGTTTAATTAGTAGTTACTAACTACTCAACTAGTTTGTGCCCATCACTATTCATTTCATCGGTGGCCTATCTGGATGAACAACAGATCGATCCAGTGCCGAGCTCTACAACTATGTTCCGTAGACATCATCAGCATCCACTGACGTTAAATCTATATTCGACTTCTAGTACTAATGTTCAACATTATATTCCCACCTTTAGTCTTTATAAAAGGTCAAAAGTAAAAAATAAACTTAATTTTGAAAGTAAAAGTAAATTACTTTTCCAGCACTGTTTGTGACATTAAAGGTAACCAGATGTTGTCACTTTGACTATACATGATAGTTTTAACTACATTTACAAAAAAGCTGGTAAAGCTAATGTTAACGTCAGTTTCCTCACTCGAAAGCGATGTCAGTGAGGGGCGAGCCCAGGAATTGAGCCCCGCACATACTGATCAGCGGTCGAGTACCTTACCGACATCGCCACTGTCTCCAGCCATATCATAGCCATATCTGAAATATTTTCCTATGACTCATTTCATGGATTGCGTTCATACTTAAATTTTATAATTTAGGCTATATTATCTTTAATTGCATTCATAATCATGTTGTTAATCTTAAATTCCTCCTTTAAAACATATAACACAATCTTCTATCACAATGCCTTTTCTATCTTTTAAACTTGTAAAAACTCTTTTTATAGTTTCTTGTGCTATACTGCAGCTATACGTTCTTTACTAAATAAAAAAAGCTATCGTTCTCATAAAATTGTTATTCGCCCAATGGCATATTTTCATTCTTTTTTCCGTATTAGCATCGCCATCACTATATAGAATGATGAGGATAATATCATTTATCTCATCATTATCATCATCATCATCCCATTTTCATCATCGTCATCATCATCATCTTCATCATCCTCATCAATGAGGATAATATCATTGATCTCATCTTTATCATCATCATCATCGTCATCGTCGTCATTTGACACATTGCTTGAATACTGTACAAGGTTCAAATTCTAATTATGCTAACAACATGAATGGTACTATTATTGATCATGTATTCTCGAACTTTGTTTTATTCAACAGTGATTGAATAAAATCCTTTATTATATAATATCGTTTGTTTTACAGTTGTTACGGATATTACTGACCACTTCGCTAATATAATTGCTATTGTTCGTCTTCACAAACAGGTAAACTTTGAAAATAGACCTATGATAAGAATACTTAGCAAATCCAACCTTTTTAAAATTTAAAAGTAATTTACCTACTTTAGACTGGTCCTTAACTAATACTAATGATGTATATGATTTTACAAATACTCTGACAAAAAATTTAACTACTTTAATAGATATATATTTTCCCTTAACTAGATGCTCTAGGAAAAGTCTTAAAGATAATCATGGCTGACAAATGACATGAGAAAAGCTCAAAAAAAGCTTTTTCAGAGATTCAAAAAACTCAAAATGAGAATTATCGGCAAATCTATAAAGCATTTAAATGAAAAATTGAAAGTATGATTTCTAAGCATAAACAAATATATTTTAAAACAATGTTTGATACTAGATTAGACTCAATAAAAAACATCTGGAAATCTCTCAATGATGTGTGTAGCTATAAACCCAGCAACATTAAAACTTTCATCTCAAAGTTAACAACAACGAAAGGCACTCGTATGTAAGATGAATAGCATTGCAGAAGAATTTATCAATACTTCGTATCAATCAACAGAAGACTAACTTCAAATTTTAATGGTAACCACTGTGACTTTCAAAAATATCTAACCATTAATTATTAATTACTCACACACTATATTTCTTATTCCAACTGATACTTCTGAGGCATTTCAAACTATTCAATTGCTTTGTGATACAAATTCGACTGGTCCAGATAACACTAGCAGTAGAATACCTACAATTTCAGCGGATGTTATTGCTGAATCTTTGAGTTACATTATCAACAAATCTTTGAACTGGGAATATACCCTACTGCATTTAAGTACTCAAAGGTAATACCTATCTTTAAAAAAGGTAAACATGACAATTTGGAAAACTATAGACCTATATCACTAATTAATACTATTAGCAAAATATTCTAAAAACTAGTCTGTAAGCGTAATATCAACTTCTTAAATAAATACCATATTCTTTTTGACAACCAATTTTGTTTTAGATAAGGTCACTCCACAATTGATGCCTTATATAGTAGTATTAATATGATTCATATGGAAAAAGATAATAAGAAAAAAAACTATGAGAATGTTCCTTAATCTAACAAAGGATTTTGATACCGTGGATCACTCAATTTTACTGAGCAAGCTTCAATATTATGGAATAAGAGGGATTTCATATGAATAGTTTAGATCATATCTCAATGATAGACATCAGTTCATCTCCATAAACGAAGCTAATTCATCCGTTTTACCCGTTTGTACTGGAGTGCCCAATGATTCTATTCTTGGGCCTCTATTATTCCTCATTGTTATTAATTAATTACACACAATATTCGTAAATTACGCTAAGTTAAAACTATTTGCTGACGATACAAATGTTTTTGTTTGTGAAGATAACATTGTAGAGCTGTATAAGACAGATAACATTGTATGTAATAATTTGTTGAATTGGTTCAATTGTAATCGATTAACTGTTAATATTGCCAAATCGAATTTCATTTTACTTTATCCCTCTAATCTAGATAAAGAAATTATTAAGACCAATATGAACTTAATAGATCTAATAGTGTTAGATTCATAGGTATTTGGATTGATGATAAATCATCATTTCATGAACAAGTAAATCAATTAGCTAAAAAATTAATTCTTTGAATTCAAAGCTATTCAATCGTAAAAAATTCTTACCAATAAATTGTCGCATAATGTTTTTTCATGCACTTATTTATTTACGTATTAGTTATGGTATTAAATATACGACAATACTAATTGATCGATGTTACATCCATTACAAGTTGCAATGAATAAGGTACAAAGAAATCCTCAAGATCAAATTAAATTTTGCAATGTTAAAGAATTACACCAAAATTTTAATGTAGTTACTGTTAATTTATTATTTAGATTAGCAATTGGTAAACTAATATACAAGTATATTCAACTGATAGCAATAGGCCTGCTCCCAATACTAATGAAGAATATTTTGCCAACAGAACTGCTAACCATGAGTATGTGACTAGACTGTCACAAACTAACTATTTGTTTTTTCATTTCAATCTTAAAAGTTTTAACTCGATTATTTTTTCTCGTGTCCAAATATAGAATAGTGTACCCGATTTCAAAAAGAAACGGCTATAAATGTATAAAATTTTAGTATCCTATAAAAATATTTTTTATTAAAGAACTGGTAAAATATATTAATAGAAGCACTTTCCCATATCATCTCGGCGACTAGCTAGATAGAGCAATGCTCTCACTAGGGACCGATTGAATAATATTGGGCTTGTTTTAATTTAATTGCATCATTCATTATGTTTTCTTCTTTTCTACTCTCTCACTCACTCTCACCCTCTCTCTATCTCTCCATTAATCTCTCTCTCTCTCTCTCTCTCTCTCTCTCTCTCTCTCTCTCTCTCTCTCTCTCTCTCTATGTTTACTCTCTATTCTTGTGCACGATGGTATCATGGGCGTCATCGTCACTCTAATTGATGTTATGTTATATTATATGTACTAATTGTACATGACCATTGTATATATGCAACAATAAATGAATAGTTGTATGACCATTTTATGGTGTTCTTATGAAATAAATGAGTAAATAAATAATTAGTAAGAAAAGCTGGTAATGACTAGCTTTCTTACTAATTATTAATTAATTAATTAATTTAATAAGAAAACCATACAATGGTCATAGAATTCTGTACAGTTCACAAAATAGCACAGACAGTCTAGCATAAGCAGCAAGTAAAATGCAAACTAAATATTAACTATGGTGAACTTCTGTGAAAACTTAAGAATATTAAGTTAAGGTAAATATTAAGTAGTGATAATTGGCATACACATACAATAAACTAATCAAGTGTATAGCCTAAAAATGAAATTAGAAACGTAAAATAAAAATAAGATTTGCATTAAAGTTCAATGAGTGATAAGTCCAGTAAAGTTAATAACTATTTATTAAGTTCTGACAAAGTTTAGTATTAATAGAGTTAAAGGTTTGAGACGCTCGTACAATGAATTCTAGAGCTAACCAATATCTTTGACCTTGTATTATTTCTCTCTTATATTTCTGACAATAAATCCACAATCTTTAGTCGTACATTTGTCAAGATTGATTTAGTTCACTTTGTGATTTTTGGAATCTTAAGGATATTTCTACTTTAACTGACTCAATACCAAGTTTTGCATATTTTTGTATTTACTTTCTTTTAGGATTTGTAAAATTATAGGCTTACCAGATATTCTATAGTATACTGTAGCATAGAGGATAATTAGCAATATAATTTGTTACTTTTACAAGCTGCAAATGACTGTATTACCTTTTCTGTTTTGTGGTAACCCTCTCCGTCTTGTTATTTTGCTTTTTTTGCCTTTTGTTTTTACTCTTACTTGTATTTAGAGAAATATACAAGCGTCGAAGGTAAAATGGGAAATACACATTTAATTACATTTGATTTGAAGATTTGTAAATAAATATAGCGGATTTGTTTGCCATTAATACAAAATTTACTTGTTCCAGGTGATTTAACTACTGAAGATATAGCTTAGGGATATCGAGATATATAAATGAAGTGCTTGCTCGAAAGAATTGATAAGAATTTCAATACGGTTACATAGAAGAATTTCACAGAATTTCGGCAATGGAACTTTCATTCGTTTATTCTATTAGAATAATTTTTATTACGCTCCTGATTCCCGGAATCTACTCAGAACCGTGTCCTCGTTCTTGTCAATGTGAAGTGGAACTCTTCTCATGTCGGAATCAACAGTTAAAGGAAGTCCTCGTACCTCTACTATCTACCGTGCAAACAGTTGATCTAGGAGAAAACTTCATTCAGAGTCTGGATAATTCTTCGTTGTCTATTAACTTTGAGAACGTTATACACTTTAAATTGAATGATAACAGACTCTCAGCTATCAGTCCAGGAGCATTTGACGCTTCAGCAAATATCCAAGCTCTGGATCTTAGTGGGAATCTGCTCACTAATCTTGCAGCATACACGTTCACTCCTATCAAATCGTCCTTGTTGCATCTGGATTTATCAAATAATAAATTGATATCGATTCAAGGCGCATTTAAAGATTTAGTTTCTTTATTTAGACTAGATTTGACCAAAAACTCGTTGAAAATAATTACAAAGGATACATTTACAGGTCTATCCAATTTGAGATATTTGCTTCTAACAGAAAATAACATACATAATATCGAAGAAGGAGCATTTTGTGGATTAGAAAAATTAATTTATTTTGCAGGTAAAGGTAATAATTTCGGAGAACAACATGACCTGAAATTTGTATTTAATACCTCAGTCTTATCTTACGTAGATCTTTCAGAATGCAAATTGACTCTTATTCCATCCAGTCTTCCAGATTCGGTTCGTTATTTACAGTTACGGCGTAATAACTTTACAATTGTCACAAGTGACACTTTTTCTAATTCATCACAATTAAATATTGTCATACTAGACGAAAATTTTATAGACAGGGTACAAGACGGAGCATTTCAACATCTTACAAATCTCCAACAACTGTGGATGAACTACAACCGCTTGTCACAAGTTCCAAAATCGTTACCAGAAAATCTTCGAAGACTGCTTTTACAGTCTAATAACATCCAGGCTTTAGAAGAATCAGTGTTTCCATTAAATTCTAGCCTAGAAACGCTGGATCTAGCTGGAAACAACATTGCTGAGCTTACGCCAAGAGCTTTAAAGAAGCTTTCTAATTTAGAAGTTCTTGATCTCAGCAAAAACAAACTAACTGCTCTTGCAAGGGATACATTTTATAGAAATAGCAAATTAAAATTGTTAGCCCTTTCTAGGAACCCATTAATTTCAATTGAAAGAGGAAGCTTAAGTCCATTAAGCGAATTAACCGATTTATTTCTTTCATTTATTTCTACTAATCTGACAAATTTTGACGAGGAATCGTTGATTAATTGTTTGAATTTAAAATATATAAATTTTGATAACAGTCCTACATTAATCGACGCAGCAATGAAATCCAGCAATTTCTTGAATAGTTTGAAAAAACTAGAAGAATTATATCTCCGAAATTCTCATTTAAGGACTCTAGGTCGAGAGTTCGGTAGTATATTTAATCGAATTAAGACGCTGCGAATATCAAGCCATAAATGGGATTGTAATGAGAGTATATCATGGCTCAGCGAGTGGCTGAAAAGAAGAATCAAAACCGGAAGTAGAGAATTATCACGTGATCACAATATTTGTTATCTTCCTCAAAGATGGAGAGGCAGGGCAATTGTCAATCTGACTATAGAAAATTTCCAATCTGATCAAATATTAGAAAAAAAGCTTCACAATCAACAAGAAAACCTTGAAAAGAACATCCGGAAAAATTCAGATATAAAACAAAATCCCGAAATCGAAAGTAAAAAACTTTTAAACTGGGAAATTTTATCTGATCCAAAATTTAGAAACAAAATAATAGAGGCACCTAGAGGTCAACAGGAGCTAGAAATTGACGATGGCGATATCTGGCGGGATATTCTAGAATTTAAAACCGCAGGTACATTAACTTGGCAAGATATTTACAATCCTGCCATAGAAGATAACAAAGTTAAGAAGAATAGAATATTTCCAATTTGGCCCGATTACTTATCAATAGAAAATATGGAATTTTTAAATGACAAATCTTCTTCAGGCTTACCAACCTCTAAGTCCCATGATGTGCCGACGTCAGACTCATCACTCCAGACGAATTCAGATACTGAACGTAATATTTATATAATTGTGTCTGTGGTGGTAACAGTTGCAGTAACTACTGTCATAGTGATTGTAATAGTTACACTCATAATTAGGCTCTCTACAGCTCCTTCTGTAGATAATAATTCGCGCAAGGCGCAATATTCTTCGAAGTTGTCGTCTTCTCTGGGGACAAAGAAGCGAGTAGTCGCTGAGATTTCCGAATCATCCAGAAGCTATTTTTTAGTGTCATCATCTTGCATCGACGTTAAAGAGCCTACCTTATTCTCGCCATTAGAAGCTGACTTTAAAACTGACGACTCAACCAATCAGCGTATGATGACTTTGATACCGGGGCGTGACGTCAATCACGATGGACCTTTGAGGGTTTATAAGTGGACGGATTTCTAAACTGTCTGCGCATAATTTTCTGCTGACTTAAGTATGTTAGACTTACGTAAATTATTATTGTATTTTCTGTGTATGGTGTACACGGCTTAATATATTGAAATATATTAAGTATACCCCAAAGTATATTAGATATCAAATTCCATCCTGCAGATCGGGATATTTATGAATTTGTAATGGATCGAAATAAGTGGAGAATGAGGGGTGGAGAGTGGAGAAACAACTTTAGTGTCCTTAAAGTGACGCCTAATAGAGCTCGCAGAGATTATTTTGGTAGAAAAAATATATGCAATTCCCTCCATCATAAGTTTTCAATAATGGGCCTATTACAAATATTAATTCTTAATTTAAAATTTAAAGTTTAATTATTATTAATAATTAAATGTTAAGTTGATGGTATTATAAAATTATAAAAATTATTATAAATATCATTACTCTTAAAATTATTATAAATATTTTTATTATTGTATTATAAATACTTTTTGAAAATAGTATAAGTTTATACTATTATAAAATCAACAGTAACATTTTTGCATATATAACCAATATTGCAATACCAACTTAATTCAATACCAACTCAATTTACCAATATTGCAAATACCAACAAAATAACAAAGCTAAAACAAAACATTTAACATTTTATAAATGAGCAAGAAGTTAATATTTGTCAAATGTTTCAGATACTTAAGATAAATTCTCTGTAGTATTTTGCATATTTTAAATCTTTTATTTCAATAAAATCTACTGTCACAGTCTTTAATGAGCACTACTTGAAAAAATGAAGTTCATCTAAAGAGCTATTGCATTGCTACTCTAAAGGTTGCCTCCAACGAAGCATACATTTTCGGGTCAGTAAATTCTAAAATTTTCTGGAACTAATACTCTTGAAAACTTGAAATTATACCTATATAATTTGGCTATTGTTAATAATTATTGATAAAATTTATGTTATGATCATGCAAGTGGGCTATTGTCAATTCTGCAGAGTATATGAATCTGATTGGTCAGTTACCAATAACTAAGCTTCCCCTGGGGTAGAATACTTTGAGATTCACGGAAGAGAGATTCAATTGGTGGCGGCCAGACGAGCAATACCACATGGGGCCGAAACCGTAGTCGGAGCCTGAGTGTTGATATTTTAGGGATTGTGTGTTTAGATCTTATATTCCGTTTTATGCCGTAGTGTTAGTTTTTATTTTGTTTAAGTGCTGTTTTTATTGACGATTAAATTGTGAGGCAATATAAGAAATATGTGTTTTGACTTTGATACTTCAATCAGTTATTAATCACAGAGATCCTTAAAACTACTGCAGATCGAATTCCTTTACAAGTAGTTATAAAAGTAGAGGTTTAGCTCATTTTGAAATCGCAAGACTAACTTTACCTTGAAAACTAGCTCATATCTATTTTAGCCTTGCTCTGCTTTGAAACCTATCTAAATCAAGTGATGTTGCGGTTCATAGATTGAGTACTACTCCACTATTTCGGTTGAACTGGCCAGCTGTTTATTGCTAATACGTGCTAGATGTAGCAGGGTCTCCTCGAAGACACACGGCTGCCTAATAAAAAATGTTTTAATTAAGCTACGTAACGTGGAACATTGTTTTTATTAAGATAGAATCGCTAAAGAGTGAGGAAAGAGGTAAGCTTATTAAATCGCTAAAGAGTAAGAGGTTAGGTGAATCCAATTTCATATTGGTTTAATGCTATACAATCTGAAAGTTTATACAAAGACAAAGAAAACGTTTGCATTCATAGTGAAAAGGGTTAGATATTCAGTGTCAAAATCCTCTAAATTAATTAAACTATACAGCATACGTGTATGTGTGATACTTCCGTCAATGAAGAATACATCATTCAAGTTCTCTGAATATATTAGTGGCAGTTGATCTTGTTAGGCTTAACTGTGAATTTTTTATTCAGGTAACAGCAAATATATCGATTGCTTCATAAAGTAACTATAATTCTGAATTCTGAAATTTATTCTACGCATTTACATGTAGGAATATACACGTATAGGCGTATACTTTCGTTATACAATCAGTTCAATTGTATTCATTTGCGCAGTTGTGTTTTTTCACACAAGCTCTTCCAGTAAACAACTCAGTGGTTCTCATACATTTGAGTACTTGGTCGCATTAGGATCCAATATATGATTTAGGGTTAGCATTTTCACCCATATCAATAGTAATCCTAATATACGACAATGTATAAACTTGAGCCATGTTTTTTTGTTAGTGTGATAACTATCTTATGTGTCCTGGAGTTTAGGCGTATGCTAGAGGTTCTGTATTTGTAAGGGGTCAACATAAGACAAAGTGTGCACAAGTGTTTTCGTTAAGGGTGAGTGTCCCCATTAATCTTGGTTATTGAGCCGACTTTCATTCTATACTACTCTCAACCTAGCCAAAATCTCAAGCATCCTATAGGTGCAAAAACGAGTGACATATAACGCACATGTCATTCAATTCTCGTTTTGAGAAAATTGAGTTTTCGTTTAGATTTATTATCTTGCATAATTATATAAAATGGAAACACAAACGGTGAAGCAATTGCGACATGGCGAAACAACGAGGCATTAAAATAATTTATTCTATTAGAAAGGCAGAGCTTATTGACGCTTTGGCAGGGACATCACAAAAAAACGGGTGGTGTTGTTTATTTGCTCAATTATCCTGTACCAGATGTTCAAGCGCCGGTTTTAGTGCCACATAAATATAAACCATCACCGAAGATACATTGTGACAAATAGCTTGACACACCTGGGCCTGATTTCAAAACAGAGGTTGTTGCACCGATTAAGACTGGAGTAATGGCAGCTATCCAGTCATACTGGGCAGTGCCGTAGCTAGGGTCTGAGGGCCCCCCGAAAGTATCGAAGGGGCCCTAAGAACAAAAATTATATATACTATCATATATATATATATATATATATATATATATATATATATATATATATATATATATATATATATATATATATATATATATATATATATATATATATATATATATACACTGTGTTTTTTATAACTGATACACCCAATAATTTTTACAATAAAGTCATAAGGAGTTGACCTATGTTCTTGAGATTTAAAGTACTTGACCAGCAGCCAATTCTACCAAACATAGAGAAATTTCGTTCGAATATCTGTAACAACGTGAAAGTTATAGTTTTGTGAATAGCAGTGGGGTCAGATAAGAAATTTCCAGTACAGGCTTCAGTACGGGCATGTTACATGCAGCGTACAATGATCTCCATTAAAAAAATTGCAAACACGCAAAATAAAATTTCTGCTAATAATATTTTGAATTGCAATCATTTCTATTCAAAACGACGCAAAAAAAGGTGCTGATATGTTCTTAATTGACAAAGTTATTGAACTTTTAATGCATGCATTAAGTCCTTAGGCCTATGTGTGCACGCTTGGCGAGAGCTCAGCTGCCGTGAGACGATGTGAGCAGAGTACCACTGCAATGCATGCATTAAATGTTCAAGAACTTTGTCAATTAAGAACATATCAGCACGTAATTTACGTCGTTTTGAAAAGAAATGATTGCTTTTCAAGCTAGCATTAGCATTAACAGAAATTTTATGTTACGTGTTCGCCATTATTTTATCGAGATAATTTTACGTTGCTTGCAACATACCGTAATCCTATACTGGATATTCCTTATCTGGCCCCACTCCTATACGCAAATCTATAACTTTCACGTTATTAGAGATATTCAAACGAAATGTCAATATGTTTGGTAGAAATGGCTGTTGATCAAGTTCTGTAAATTCCAAAAACCTCTGTCAACTCCTTATGACTTTATTGTAAAAAATAATATAGGGTATCAGTTATAAAAAACACAGTGTATACATGCATATGTTATATAACAATATTGGTTGAATAATTATAATAATCATAACGGCACACTGGGTCAGGAAGCACAGATGCTTGCTTAAGACCCATTCCCTCCTTCCTCTCCATGGTTATTAGTAATCGTTGCCTTTTGATGGCGCATCAAATGCAACCGGCGCGGATTTAAGAATAACCTTCCATCACCTTGGGATTTTTTCCTTCCTAAGCTTTTACCAACACTCGGTCTTCCAAGGTGGTCACCTACAAGGTACTAACCGAGATCGAGGCAGCTTAACTTCGATAACTGACGCGCAACTAAACCAAGTGCGCTAATCCCGCCGTCTAATGCATTGAATATAGCATTGAACACGTCTTTCTTTGGTATCAATTGATAATTTATGGCTTCTGAAAATCTCTGACAATCTGTTTTATGCCTCCTTAGCCATGGCTATTCTTTCGTTTATTTCCTTGTCACATTTCCAATTTTGATGGATAAGTGACCCTACAAGCCCACATATATGATTTATTCTACTTGTTTGACATTTTGACCTCTTACTTTGATTAAGCATGTCTGAGGCATTTTTAGTTTGCTAACTGTCATGCATTCTGTTTCTTCATATACTACTTACAGGCAATCCACTAGCCTCACTATGATATATTACAATATCCAACATTCCTTGAAGTTTATCTCGCGAGTCGGCAATAAGGACTATGTCATCAGTATAACGGATAAATTAAGATTCCTCCAATTACTAAGCCTTTTCTCTCTCTCTCTCTCTCTCTTAGTGCACTGCCTACTGGCAGGTCCATGGTATCTAACGCGTCCACTCTTCTCTGTCTTCCGCCTTCCTCTTAATTTCCACATATGAGTGGGTCTTTAAATCATCTAACATACCTAATCTCGGCCTGCCCCTGCCTCTTTTTCCTTCCATTCTACCTTCTGTGACCTCTATTAATATACCTTCCCCCTTAGAATGTATCCTAACCAACTCTTCTTCCTATTTCTTAAAACATTTATCAACTATCTATCCGTGCCAACTCTCTCCTAAACTTCCTCATTTGTAACCTTTTGAGTCCAGCTAATCTTCTCCATTCTTCTCCAAAACCACATTTCCAACGCCTCCAGTTTCCAAATATCTCCCTTCGTATTTATCCATGTTTCACATCCATACAATAGCTTGGTAAAAATAAACGTTTTCACTATCTTATCTTTATCTTTGTTTCTTTCTTTAGACTTTTTGTTGAAAGTTCCTTTCTATTACCAAAGGCCGCTTTTGCTTGTGCAATCCTACTGCATATTTTCTTTTCACATTTCCCGTCATCGGTTACAGTATGACCCTAGGATTTGAAACTCCTTGCCTGTTCCAACTTCGTTACAATTATTGTGATACTAACTTCACCTTTACTACTGGACGCTCTCATAGCCTTCGTCTTTTTGATATAAATGCCAGATATCAATACCGTGTCATTCAGCCTATCCATTGTCTTCTGCAGTCCAATCTCGCTGCCCGCTAGCATTTCTTGGTCATCTGCAAATCGTATATCCTGTAACAATTTTCCTCCTACTTGCATTCCTTTTTCCACGTCTTCCATGGCTTCTTCCATCATTACTTCAGCGTAAATGTTAAACAGCAGCAGCGAAATGCTACAACCTTGTCCTACTCCACGTCCTCTTTCACCTTCTTCTGAGTATTCTTGTTGGATTTTTATTACTGCTCTTTAATTCATGTACAAGTTTAACATTAGTCTTCTATTTCTCCAGTCAATTCCTATTATTTTAAGATATTTATCATCGTTATCCAAACAATCCTGGCAAAGGCCTTCTCAGAGTCTTCAAATCATACAAAAACCTCATTTCCATATTCTAACTTCTTTCGCAAAGAACCCCTATTGTTTCTCTTGTGCCGCATCCTTTCCTAAACTAAATTGTGTATTGCTCAGTATCATCTCTGCTTTCGACTGAATGCAATTATTTACTATCTTTAATAAGATCTTCGATGCATGAAGTATTAAACAGATTGTTTTATAATCTGAACACCCCACAGCATTGGCGTTTTTGGGAATTGGGATCATCACTGACTTGGTAAAGTCGTCTGGCCAAATACCTGTATTGTACACTTCCATACATACCTCCATTAACTTATTAAGTGTTTCTCCTTCCAGCATTTTCAAGAATTCTGCTGGGATTTCATCTATTCCGGCTGCTTTCCCCCCCTTCTTCATACTGTTAATTGCAGAATAAATTTTCTCCTTCATTATATCGTGGTTCTTTTTTATCGTTTTCTATGATATATATATATATATATATATATATATATATATATATATATATATATATATTCTTCTTCTATTTAAAAATAGTTTTGAACTGGCTTCCCAGCCTTTTCATACAATTCCTCTACATATTCTCTCCATCTTTCTTTTACTTCTTCCAGCTCTGTCTTCAATTCCCCATCTCTACCCATTGTACTAATGTTCTTTGCTTCTCCTTTCTTTTTTTCTTTTTCCTATCGGTTCTTGTTAATATCCTGACTTCCCGGTATAATAGATCTGACCTCTCTCTTCTACCATAATCTGCTCAATAATCACACTTTTAACGCCAATGATCTTTTGCTTTGTCTATAATCCTTCTAAGCTCATTGTTTAAGCTTCTATATTTCCTTCGGCCATGGCTGGTGTCACTACTTTTCCATTTCCTCTTTTCACCCATTTTGTCTAGCATCTCACTTGTGATCTAAGGTTTTTTAGCCATATTTGCTTTAAGAAAGCCATAAACTTCTTTTGCACCTATTTGAATAGCTTCCTTTAGCTGACACCATCTTTCATTTACCCCTGTTGTTTCGTAGTCCTTCATTTCCTAAACTTCTCTTTCTACTGCTTCATGAAACTGACTTCTTTTCTCGTTAATTCCGTAAAAATTCCTTCTCTTACTGCTTTTCTTCTTAAATATTTTCTTCAGCTGAAGCCCTACTTTTGCCATTACTAGATTGTTTCCTGAATTAACATCGGCTCCTGGATAAGCCCTTGAATTCTTCATACTATTCCTGTTTCGTTGCTTTATCAGAATATAGTCTTTCTGGTATCTTCCCACTTTTCCGTTGCTTCCGGTTTTCTTCCAAGTGTAACGTCTTCTCTTCTCATGTTTGAACGAAGTGTTGGTCATTACTACAAGATGTACCATTTGCAGATGACCAAGGTATGGTAGCGGGCAGCGAGACTGGACTGCAGAAGATAATGGGTAGGCTGAATGATACGGCATTGGGATATAGCATGAAGATTAATATCAAAATACCAAGGTAATGAGAGTGTCCAATAAGAAAAGGCTAAGTTACTATCACAATAAATGGTACGAAATTGTAACACGTAACGAGTTTCAAATATTCGGGTCATACTACAACCAATGACGGGAAATTTGAGACTGAAATATGCAGTAGGATTACACAAGCAAAAGCGGCCTATGGTAATAGGAAAGAACTTTTTTAAAAAAGTCTGAAGAAAGACACAACGATAAAGATAGTGAAAACTTTGGTTTGGACCGCGCTATGGTATGGAAGTGAAACATGGACCTTAAGGAAGGAAGGTATTAGGAAACTGGAGGCATTGGAAATGTGGATTTGGAGAAGAATGGAGAGTATTAGCTGGACTCAAAAGGTTACAAATGAGTAAGTCTTGGAGAGATTTGGTACAGATAAACAGTTGATAAATTGATTAAGAAATAGGAAGAAGAGTTAGATAGGACACATTCTAAAGGGGAAAGGCTATTAAGAGAGGTCATAGAAGGTAGAATGAAAATGAAGAAGGTAGAAGGAAAATGAGACAGAAGCAGGCAGAGATAAGGTATGTTAGATGATTTAAAGACCCACTCATGTGTGAAAACGAAGAGGAAGGCAGAAGACAGAGAATGGTGGAGGAGTTATATACCATAGACTTGCGCGTTGGCAGTGCACTAAGATAGAGAGAGTAGTCAAGCTTTGAATGAACTATAGAATTAGCGAGGATACTGGCTGAATTTCTAGTAATGGATGGACGTATTTGCCTAATCTGACGAATCTGAAAGAAAAATGCGCGACAAACAGAAGAGATGTGGGATTTAAAATCAAGGTTTTCATCAAATATGACTCCAAGGTTTTTTACGGTCGAAAAGGTGAAGGAGCAAGATTTTGAAAAATTAATAGTGTTATTAGTAATTGTACGTCTTTGCAAAGGAGTGCCAATTAAAAAGTATTCAGTTTTGGCTGGATTAACAGCCAATCGATTAGCGCAAAACCAGGAATAAACCTGGTCAAGAATGGATGAGAGACTAATTAGTTTCTGATCGGAATCAGAGAGAGAACTATGTCTATTGAAGTACACATACAAGAATACATACATGCACAAGGTCATCAAAGTCCTTCAAATGAATCATGATTCGAAAAGGAAAGATATAGTTGTGAGTCGTCTGCGTAGAAGTAAAAATTTATGGAGGACTGAGCAAGCAGATAGCTAAGAGGAGTGATATATAAAGAGAAGAGCAATGGACCTAACACTCAACCTTGAGGAACACCGCGTAGGAGGGATAGTTCAGAAGAGCGATTTTGACCAATAACAACCGATTGTGTGCGACATGAGAGATATGATGTGAGAAGGGAAAAGTCAGGATCGGAAATGTCAAAAGAGGATTTAAGCCTATTTATTAGAATGCCATGATCAATTGTATCGAAGGAAGCAGAGAGATCTAGAAGAACTAATGCAGAAACCACTTTACTAGTCATTGTCAAGCTAAGATCATTATGGATACGAAAAAAAACCGTTTCAGTAGAATGGAGTTTTCTATAGGCAGATTGATAATATTAGAGAGAAGGGAATGAATCAAGATGAGTGCATATTCGGGTAAAATTACCTTTTCAAGAAGCTAAGAGATTAAGTTAAGATTTGAAATAGGACGGTAACTTGAAAGATCATCTTTTGGTAGAGACAGCTTTTTTAGCAAAGGAGATACAAAAGCTTTTTTGAAGGAGTTCGGGAAGATACCTTCTGAGAGTGAGAGGTTAATTAAGTATGTAATAGGAGCATCTGAAACATAATTACAGGATTTCAGTATTCTGGTAGGAACAACATCAAGGCAGAAGGATGAGTCGGAGGAGTTAAGAATAAAATTGCTTATTTCTTCTGATTTAGCTGGTTCAAAACTAGAAAGTAGTGTGGCTCAGGCATATCTACAGAAATGTATAGAAAGCAAAGGTTGTGAGAGTGTATGGGAATCACAGGGATGTAGTATAACATTGAATATTACGCGATTGGAACAGGTAATAAGCTTCAAGTATTTTCTTTGTGAAACGGAACTAAAATGTAGAATTGCACAGAAAAAGGCTCTCGTAAGGAAAAGAGAACTACGTGCCCACGAGAACGACTTCAACTGCCTCGCGAGCGGGAAAGAGCTTCAGAAGCAAGTGCCTACAATTCTGAATCAGTATGGATGACTATAAGGCAACTCGTCTATCAGAAACAGCTTGGGCTGGCGAAACTGAATTGTTTATATGCTCAGCTCAACTCAGTGCACATACTTGCGGACAGAATGACGGACAACGAGGCTCCAAATGACGGGGACGACAGAGAATCAGTAACAAAAGAGTAGTATACAAAACCAGAAAGCTAGGAAAGTTTTTCACAGCACATTTCATCCTTGTCTAGACCAAACCCCAAGGCATGGTTCAAGGTAGGACTCAAGGCTACAACCAAGGCAGAGGGGGTCTCAAGACCAAGCAGGTCTCAAGGCTAAAGCCGATGAGGTCTCAAGGTATGACTCAAGGGAGAGGGAGTCAATATGCCAAGCAGAGTTTAAGGTTAAAGTCGAGGAGGTTTCAAGGCAGGGACATAAGGTTGAGCCCAACATCACACACACACACACAGACACATACACACACACATACACACACACACGGCTCGAACTATGTTCCATTATTTTCAAGCCTGTAGTGTCCATAAGCCAGACTCGTCACACCATCATCTAGTATGTGCCTCTTATCATCGCAAGCTGACAGATATTTATTTCCTGAGAGATATTTTATTCATTGTTTGCGTAAACAGTTTATGTTTTTTACTCCTGATTACAGTCATGCTTGAATACATCAGTGCACTCTCGTTCAGTATTCTTACATACACTACATGTTTCAGTTTACTTTGTACTAGAAGGTCCCAAGACCTTCTTGTTACTGTCATCGTGATACCTTTTATCGGCTATGTCGCTCAAGTCAAATATATCTTTATGCTCACGCTTATCCTCCTGCAAATTATTAGTTTTTATTTCATAAATCAAAGAGTCGGTATCAGTATAAAGAAGCTGTGCCTTATCACCATATTTCTTTTTAGCGAAAGAGAAGTGAAAGTCATACATTAACGTTTTGGAAATATCAAGGATACTGAAGCCGACATATACTGGTTTATTTAATATCAGTTTTTCCTGAATGACATGCAGTGCAACAAGATGTGCATTGAAAATCTTCCCGCCTATAAACGTTGGTTTTGCAGAAAGCTTTTTAAGTTGTTTGATGTCAGTCACTAAATTGATATTCTGCCGCTTTCTGACATTTTCCACAGTTTTTCCAAACACCGCGTTGTTCATTAGTTTGAAAAAGTCCTTTTCAAAGTCATTCTTTGCAACTTTACGCTTATCTGTGTTGAAATCTATATATGTTTTTAAACAAGGCTTCTGACTAAACTGGAGAACCCTATGTATTTTGGTTATTTTTAAACCAGTATCTACTGCTTACCGTAGATTCCGTTCGTGTATTAAATATTTAGTTTTATTTCTAAGGTTCGGTACCAACTTTTCACATCTGAACATTTTGAATTGTATTCTCTGCTACACTTCTTGAGTATTTTGACAGCATATCATCCTGTATTTTCAATTGCTCTGGGCAATAAGGATAGTCGTTGTGTAGATCGTGCAGCTCTTTCGGATACTCTATATCTACTTCTAAGATATGACCTTCTTCAAGTTCATTACTACACAGGCTTTCATAGTCTGGTAGAGTATATTCATCTGGATCAGTCCATGTGAAATAAAGTAGTTCTGATTACAGTAAAATCTTCTACAGTATGATCATAGATGTTAATGGAAACTTTATATTTCACTTCAATCTTGGGAATATCTCGTAGAGATACTGAAACTTTAATAACATTTAACCCAAGTTCTTCACAAACATTTTTCAGATGTTTGCTAACATTTTCCAAGTGATTTTTTTCAGGATTCGGGTCAAGAACTCTCCCTAGACAATAAGTGAAACACTTGTCATCGTCATTCTTTATATTTATTGTTGACTTTTTGTTTTGGATCCAATCTGGAAGTGGGACATAAGTTCTAGCAGATAAAGGTTGGTAAAACCAGACTGCCAGAAAATGTTGCCCAACATCTGCAACCGTCCACCCTGATCGATGCGTTAATCGTGAATCTATCAATTCAACTTGCATGTCAGAACGCTGACTGCTCATAGCTCCTCTAATTTCATCTCTGTTATTTATTGTGTATTCTTTAGGATATACATAAGCATTAATATGCCTATAGTCACCTTCACCGATGTCTTTACTGAAATTTATGTCCATCCCAATCACAATCTTAACAGAATTATGTTTCCTTAAATTTCGTTCTATCAATGCTTCAACTCGTCTTTCCAGCTTATTGAATTGTACTATGGGGTCATCATTTTGTAATGCCAAATCATAAGTGACAACAGACTTTCCAAAAGCAGACTCAGATCGTCTACTTGGCATTAGTAACTCATTACGTTCCTTATCATATAAATAGCCAGTTTCCACCCTGTCAGGTGGTGTTCTACCTCAACAAGGCTAACCTCACCCGAAACAGACGCTAAATCCTTTAATGTCCTACTTCAATGGATTTTGCATCTGACCTCGTAATTAAACTACACTAATCTAAAGACCCCGACCTTCTACGGATTAACTGACAGACTACGATATTTAATATTTAATTATTTTAATGTAAACTAAAACGCGAATTTAATACAGATCAAGAAAATAAAGAAATATCCAAATCGATAACATCAACAAAAAGTCAAGTAGGCCTAAGTTTAAATTGACAGTCCTATGATGAATCTGAAATATACACGTTTAACTCGAAACACTAAAACGACTTTACATGATATAAGATCAACAAAAATACAATACCTAGCTCTATCTAATTAACGTGTCAAAACATAAATTCCACTATGGAAATGCTAACTGATTATTCCTCAATAACTGCGTTTACTTTAATCGTACTTCGGGAACTCTTTCCTTTGATCAACTATTGATTAACTCTTGGATATCACCTAAGGATTATCCAACACTGTTCTATAGCAGTCTAATTCTTTCGATCCTTCTAATCCTCTATCCAAACTAATACGTGGAATCTCATCTACCACATCCTCTCGTGACCTTCACCTTCCTCTTCTCTAAACAAAAACCCTCTAGCTCCGTCCACTCTCGTGACGTCATAAGCTTAACTAACTTCTAAACTCCCTAATAATAAAAATACTAAAATCAATCAAAATAATATTAGATAACTTTCCATATATCTAAATAATATAAGTAATCTTACTATACAAAATATCAGGGCATAATTCCCTGACACCTCCACAGCAGATTTTACATGTTCAAAACTTGTAATTCAGTTACATGTTCACAAACCATTAAAATCGATAAACCAAAAAATCGAGGGATATACACTGATAATTTTGAGGAAATGTCAACGAAAACTGTCCAACATTTATTGTTTCACAACAATAAATATCAATGTCTATTGTACCTAAACTTGTATTAATCAATCAAGGGTACATTTTGTACAACGTTATCTAAACATATTAAATGACTAATTACTGCTTATAGATATATACATGTATATTATGTAACGATATCTATATATAGGTTATATCTATTTATATATCTATATATAGGTTTAAAATCTGGTATTAAGTTGATTTCATGCTGAATCACTTTGCAATGATCTGGTTTAGACCGGAATATTTCCTGATGATTATTCAATATTTCTTTTATATCCCCTCCTGAGCTTCTGATAGATGATCTAATTTTAGGCCATTTAACTGATTAGTAAGTTCCTTCATGTCTTTGTCTTCCTCTTTGATCTCGGGATACATTTCGATGTTTCCGAACTCTTCATCTTTTTCATAAATAATTCCAAGTGTGCTTACACGCTGAATAAACTTTCTCAGATCATTAGCATGTAGTTTTCTAATTCCGCCTGATTGTAATTTTACTAGGTAAGAATTTTTATCTAATACTTTATGGATTTTAGCTCGTCCTATCAATTTTGATAGAAGCTTGTGAGAGCTGCTCGGCTTCAGTATAAAAATTTGTTCGCCTTCGTCAAACTGTTTGACGTACGCTCTTAAGTTATACTGCTTCCTGTAATTTTCTTCTTCTTTTTCTGCGTTCTGTGTTAATAGTTTTTTAGCTTGTTCTAATTCTTCCTGAATACTCTCTAGGTATTTATCATCTCTTCTTCTTACTGGTACTTCTGGTGTTTGATCATTCGTTCAATGATTTTTCAGTACTGATAGTGGTCCATTTATAGGATGTCCAAAGACCAGTTGATGAGGTGAAATGCCATTAGTCGAATTGGGCAATTCTCTGTACGACCATAGTAAAAACGGTATGGAACGGTCCCAATTCTTCAGTTGTTTCTCTTCACTTACAATATGGTGCAGTCCTTTCTTAGGCTCTTGATTATATCTTTCAATGATAGCGTTTCCTTCTGGGTGGAACTGTGTTGAAGTTCTGTGTTCAATTTCAAATTTTTCGAAGAACTTCTTTGTCAGTGAAGATGTCATATTCGTACATCAGATATAATCACTCTAGGTACGCCGTATGTCGGGAATATGCTTAATAGCGCATCGCACAGTACCTTTGCTGATGATGTTTTTAGCGGTACTGCTATTGGATACCTTGTTAAACTACAAAATTGCTGTCAAAATGTATTGATGACCTCTAGATGATTTATAAGGAAAAGGTCCAATTAAATCGATATTAATGACATCAAAAGCTTTGAGCCCACGTTCTACAGGCTTAATATGAATTCTGTCCCTCACTGTCTTTCTAGCTACACTTTGGCAAGCTTCGCATGACTTCACATATTCTTTAAGCTGTTTTGACATTCCAGGCCAGAAGAAGTGCCATTCTATCCTTTTCTTAGTTTTCTTATGACCGACATGTACACTCCATATAGAATCATGTGCTGTATATATAATCTTCTTCCTATGTTCTGCTGGAACTACAAGTTGTTTTACTTCCTGACCTCTAACTATAGCTTTCCTGTGTAAAAATTGGTTTGTACTGTCAACGTAAAACTTTCCACTGTTTGGTTCTTTTGCTCTTTTCCAATATCCATCTAATGTCTTGTCATGTCTTTGGGAAATTTTAAATTTCATAGCGTCTTCTTCATTCATGCTTTCTAATATTTGTATCTTTCGTGGATCATATTTTCCTTCTGTGTTGTCTCCTTCTGCCGATGTCTAATTCTATTTACTTCTTTAATTTTCTCATCTCCGGATATTTTCCCTTGACTTTCATATACTTCTTGTTCCAGGTTTTCACAATGTTTAATATTTTGTTATTGTTCAGGATCTTTATGATATTCATCAACTTGATCTTGTTCTTGATCTTTATGATCTTCATCAATTTGATCTTGTTCTTGATCTTTATGATATTCATCAACTTGATCTTGTTCTTGATCTTTATGATCTTCATCAACTTGATCTTGTTCTTGATCTTTATGATATTCATCAACTTGATCTTGTTCTTGATCTTTATGATATTCTTTACTGTTTCTGCTTGCTAATTTAGCTGCTGTCATCAATTTATTCACGTCGTTTTCTGCAAGCAATGCGACATTTTCCACTAATTTATCTGTTACAGCACACTTCAAAATAATGCGTTTGTGATGATCTCTTAGAATCGGCTTCAAATGCTAATTTAACAGGTATAGCAATTTCTTTGGCTGTCACTGCTTCGCCGAACGCTGCTTGTAGGATCCATTTGTCTTGACTCGATTGTTTAGTTAGATATTCTTCAGGAACCATAGATGTATGCAGTACTGATATCTGTGTACCAGAATCTCTAATGGACTCCACGATATTGCCAACGAAGCTGGCTAATTTAGTTTCCTTGGGTTGATCTGGAAAAATTTCTTCCGTTTTGTACTGTTTCGTTACTTCATTATAAATTCCATTCTGATGTTCTCTCTTAGTAAACACTCTCTTTACGGATTTTAGTCTTGTATCTGGCATATTTAGATGTCTGCACTCCAACATTTTATGGTTTTCCTTGCCACAAAGCCAACAAGCGTCGGGCTTATTTCCATTCTTTCTGTACTTACAGTCTTTAGTACTGTGATCGTCGGTTGTCTTACATATGAAGCCTTTCTTTGTTTTCAATGTATCGCTTCTGGCATTTGACTGCTCTGGCACTTTACTGTTAAAAGTATTCAACTTGTTAGTACATTTCTTTGATAGATGTCCACTATTGTGACAAATAAAGCATGTAATTTTTTCTCTCCAACTTTGGTTTTGGTTTTTGATGCTGGGATTACTTTGAAAGCCTTGTTGTTTGCTTTAATCTTCCCCTTTCTCATGATAACCTCTTCCTGAACTATATGTTTGATTGAAGTAGTTATTTTGATATCTCAAGGTTTCGAATATATCAACTATTTCAGCCATTCTTGCAGGATTTAAATATTGCTCCTGCTCTTTATCGTGAATGTGGCTTCTACTTGGCCTCTGAAGACTGTCCCTCAATCTATCTCCAATAATTAAGTCGTTGACTTCTTCAAAGGTCTTTATGCCTCTTGATTCAAGGTAATATCTCCACGCTGTAGATAATCGAGTTGTAAATTGTGTACAGCTCTCATCTTCTCGTCTGGTTGTATTTAAGAAGTGTTGTCTATACACTGTAGGTGTGAGTTGGAACTCTCTTAATATAATAGATTTCCAGTTGTCGCAGTTATTTGCTTCTTCCAATTGGAGAGATACCGTATGATGTTGTGTTTTTCTGTTCAGATATGGAGTCAGAATAGCTACTCTTAAATCCTTTTCCACGCTGTAGGTCTGAAATAAGTTCTCCATCTGGATAAAATAATTCGGTATTGCTAATGGGTCATTAGGCATGTGACTTATTAATCCTTTCGTTGTTTCTAGAGCATTTCTTAGCCTGAAACCTCTTTCGTTCATCTGTTCCTCTTCGAGAATTTTCTCTTCTTCTTCTTTGGCTTTTTTCTCCTCGCACTCTTTGTATTCTTCCTTTCTCCAATTCAGCTAGTCTTCGTTCTTCTAGCTTTGAAATATGACTCTGCCATTGTATTCTTTCTTCTTCTCTACGTTTTTCCAAGTTTTCCTCTCTAATTCTTGCCTCTCTCCTTTCTTCGTTTCTGAGTCGCTCTGCCTCTCGCTTCTCTTCCTCTCTAGATGCTACTAGATGAGCGATCAAAGCATTAACGTCTAATATCGGACTTTGTTGTGTGGATTGACGTCTCTCTTCTTTGGGTGATGGATCTCTTGATTGCTTTGTGAAGTGCATTTCTTGTACTTGTGCGAATGTAGCATGATCATATGGCGCTGGCTGGAAATCTTGAAATACTTTTACAGGTGTGTTAGCTCCTGCCTGTGATCTTAAACACATTGTGTAGTGAATTATTTCAGCTCTCGTCATATTCTTGATTGCTTCCTCTGTTAACTTGATCTGATACGCTATCAATTCTTTCATTAGACGATCAGTTCCTGATTTAACGACTACCTTATATAGTTGAAACTGTTGCTCTGTTTCTATGTCAACGTAGCTAAATCCTTTTGATGCAGGATGATCAGATATTGCCACTGCTGGATCTGCTTGCGACTTTATTGCCGAAGTTGTAACCGTGCCTAAAGATGAAAGTGGAACTGATTGAGTCTGAATATTCATACTAGCCTGCTGAGACATTGCACTAGCTGTATGACTTGATCTACCCGCAGCACATACCGCTGCTGTAGTCACCGATGTAGCTGCAACTTTCATAATATTCGCTTCTGTTGTACTTGTTTTAGATTTTTCTGCCATTACCTCTCCGAGAAGCACGAGAAGTATCCAAACTCAGATAGATATATCCGTCAGTTCGTAATTATTTAATACTTTCTTGCAATATAGCAGTAAATAATATCTTAAGTATATATATATTTTCTCACAGCTTCCTCTTCTCTATATACTTCCTCTTCTCTCAACAAAAAACCTCTTGTTCCGCCCACTCTCGCGACGTCATAAGCTTAACTAACATCTAAACTCCCTAAGAATAAAAATACTAAATTCAATCAAAATAATATTAGATAACTTTCCATATATATAAATAATATAAGTAATCTTACCATACAAAATATCAGGGCATAATTCCCTGACACACCCTTTTATTAAAAATACTACTATTTAGCTTGATATCTGTGCGAAGCTTGGGATCAAAAATTGACGTCATAAATGTACGTCTCTCTTCACTGTACGGATGGGTCTCTACTAAGTGCTTAAAAGTTCGACCGTCTTTACGGATTGAACGACCAGTGTCAGGATTCTCTACTTTGACTGGAGACACATAATTATAATCTTGTTCTAGCTCAGTTTCTGTACTATTTAACTTATAACCAGACTTTAATAATTTTCTACAGGCAGCGCGATCCTTCAAAACCATTCTATTTGTATTGGGATTTCGTACTCTTGTTTGTACAAAATTCCATCTAAAACTAATTGATTAGTTTCCACATTCAACACATGACCGTTTTTCCTCAACCACTTTGCTGAGGACCATCAAAGGCAATCCTTCGACCGTTCGGATTTCAGAGCACGTTGTTTGCTTAGATTTTGCATATCGCGAGATCTGTGTACCATTTCATTAGGTGAAGAGATTTATTTAAGTGGAAATCAAAAACCACGGAAAACCCTAGACTAGGAAAAACACAGACAACTCAAGGTTAAAACTAGAAAGGCCACAGGGTAAGACCTGTTCTACTGAAGCTTTTTCGGCAGCAAGATTTTTGTGCTTTTTAGTATTATAAGAGGCAAATCTGTTATTGTTTGTCGTCGTTATATTGCAGATGTCACATGTCCACAATTTAAACGTATACTTATACTTATCTCCCCTTCTGGTACACCGATTTGTTTTTGATGTAATAGTGATCTTTTATGGTTAAGTTTATTTCTAATAGATACCGTTCTGTTGCAATAGTGACAAGTCCAAAGGTGTGAGCGATCCCTTTCATTGTCGTAGCTTGTATCTTTATTGCATGCGGGACAACTGCCATTGTCGAGTTCCGTTTTGAAAGTCTCAAGCAGTTTATCAGCAAGCCTTTCCATGTAATGCTTGCATATATTTGGTTTGTAAAATTCAATGAAGTCAACTAGTCGATTTATGAATACGTTGCTACTCATTGCTATTTTATAAGATAAATATTTTTATTTAAGTGGAAGTCAGTATTCTACTTTCTCTTTCGTATGCCAAGCCCAAGACTATGAAAAACCCCAGTTTTGATTCACTTGTCATGTGACTATGACTATGATTAACACGCCGCAGTGAAAAAGCCCACAGTTTCGCTTCGTCTCCATAGTAAATATACTATTAAAACCTTCAATGGACATAACTTTTTATTGCTTGTGTATTTTATTAACTTTGTCACGTTACACTTTAGAAAATTAGCTTTACATAATAAAAATGTATTTATTAACTTTGTCACGTTACACTTTAGAAAATTAGCTTTACATAATAAAAATGGCAGACACAGTAGATGGTACATCGCTTTCGAGTAAAGTGGAAGCGTTTTTAAACAGAAAACTTGAAGAGAGACGAGCCGTTGTTTATAAGTTAAAAGGCAAGCGAAAAAATACCAAAATTTTGTACTACGTGTGCACTTTGTCTTCTGTTACAGTTTCAACTGTGCTAGCAGGTTTGTCGACAATAGTAGGTTTTCCCGGTTTGGTTATTACCATACTTTGAATTACGATTGCATTGCTGACATCAATCGGTCTCAAGTTCAATTTGCAGGATAAAAGGATAAATTAAATGCAGAAATTGAAAAACTAAATAAACTTAATGAAAGATTTGATTTTGTTATCAGTTGTAACGGAAATCTTACCGAGGCCGCCTATAATCAGATTATTTCTGAATTCGCATAAAATTTTGTTAATACATTTATTAGCAAATTTAAATATTGCAATTTACGGCTACGCTTAACGACTACGATTACATCACAAACTTCACTAGCAGAGAATCTGAAACGTAATGAAATCCTAAATCAACAAACGTTAAATTTTTTCGTAATATTAATTTCAAGTCTAAATTCTTTCGATCTGGGTCTAGATCTCTTACAAGTTTGAAATAAATCGCCTAATTTTCATTAAAGGTGTACCCTCTTGAGGTGTTGCTACTAAATTAGCACGAACTAAATTTATTTCCAAATCACCAAACATATTTCTCGGTAGTTGTTCAATTACTGAAATAAGTAAATATTTCAAATCAGTCGCGTAAATTGAAAGAACGTCAGAATATATTTCTTCACTATCATATAATTTACTATATTCTAAGGTAAGATTTTCCAAATGATTATATCTCCTAAGAAATATTTCACCGTATTTAATTCGTGGGCCTTTTTCTATGGAATATTTGGTATAATGGCCAATATATGAAAACAAATAGCCATTAATTTCTTCTAATCAACATTATCTTTAATGCTCGCAATCTGATGATACTTTTTGTTTATCGCATCATACATTTCACTTGGGAAACCGACATTAAGAATTAAATTATGCTTCATATCTAAATCTCCGTTCATTCAACCACCATTCACACTGAGCAATACATTCACAGTATCAATATTGTTTTGCAGAGCAAATTCATTGGCTACTACGTTTTGTTCTACTTCTTTAAGATGTCTACTCTCAAATTTTCGCCAAATTTGTTAATATAACGATCGCAGTACCCCTTTGTGATGACATCCGCATCGGTTTCTGGAGGATGTTTAACATTTAAAATTCTATTGTTGCTCATATTAATGTCTCCAGTGATTTCTCCCCCAGCTTTGTCAACTTTTATACTGTTGAGATTATCAACAAGATTGACAATAGGCCTGAAAACTGAGTCTACATGCTTCATCAAATCACCAGTACTTTAATGTGATTTACTGCCGCCAGTTTTCAATATAGTACTCATTTTATAAAATAAAAATTTAAATTTCTATAAAAAATGTCAAAGTATACAAACTATGGTTTTACTTTGACTAAAGGTCAACTCTGAAAATTACAGAGCGCATGCGATCATGATAGAGGGGTTAAAATATGATTATCAAAAAAGAATTTATCGGGTAATACGAATCTTCCTCTAACACATACTCAAATTAACAAAATAAAAAGGCTACTTCGGGAATAGAATTGTGTCTGAGCAGAGCACAATTAAATTACATTAAAAAGAATGGAGGATTCCTGCCGTTGTTGGCAGCAGCCATTCCTGCCGTCTTGGGAGCAATAGGTGGATTGGCAGGTGGAATTAGCTCGGCAGTAAACTCGACTAGACAGACAAATGAATTGAAGAGACATAATCAAGAATTGGAAAACATAACCAAACAACAACTCGGCACAGGCATAATCAGTGACGCAATAGCTCCAATCCCCATTGTAGGTAAAACGCTATCAAATGCATTAAAGAAATTTGGACTCGGTGGATGTGTCAAGAATTTGAAAGGAACTCAGTGGGGTAATGGATTATATCTACAGAGAACAGGATCAGGAGTTTTTTGAGAAAGACAGGGGGAGGCATAGAGGCAGGCTTCCCCCAATTTCGAAATTCGTTCAAAACCATTAAACCGCTAAGTAACTTTGATATAATAGAAAAATGCAAAGAGTTGAAAATAAGAAATTTCAAAGGTGTATGCATGCGTGATGAATTGAAAGGATCAATTAGTAATAACGAATGTCTAATTCTTAATATTGACTCTAGTTCAGGAGACGGAACACACTGGACATTCGTCTACAGTAAAGATGGTAAATGTTTATATTTTGACAGCTACGGTTTCGTGCCTCCTTTAGAAGTTCAGCGTTATTGTAAAGGAAAAGAAAATTATTACAACACATTGAAAATTCAAGCACCGAACGAAGTCATCTGCAGTCATTACTGCATTAACGTGCTTTATAAACTTAATAATGGATCTAAATTTACCGATATATTAAATGAATTATGCGACAGAAACAATTTAAAATAATAACTAATACATAAAATGGTAGACTCGGGTATTGATTATTCAAAAAAGTATCAGGAAATTATTGGTACAATCTACGAAAAGAAACATCACGACATATTTCCTACACATATAGGAATAATAATACTAGGCAGTAGTGGATGTGGTAAAACTAAGCTAATGATGGATTTTATAATGGGCAAATTCGTGTATTACAACAACTTACGAATTAAGAGATATTAACGCAGCGATTCAAAGGGTAATGCAGGCAAACGGCGACTACGATTCAATTAATGAGAAATATTATATAAACATAAGTCATTTAATTTTCAGAGCAATTTTGACTATATCACACGAAAAGTACATTTCGGATTAGTGGATTTCGGATTGGAAAATTCAATAGGGCCTACTCTCGGCTTCACCAATGAAAAACTGACACAAGGAATTCATAAATCTCCGAATATAATAGATATAGAAAATGTCAATTCGATACAAGTCGATTGCGATATTGCTATTTGTAGCTATTTTAATGGAAAGAAATCTAATGTGATTCATACGTTCCCCCAAAGAGTAAATCCAGGCTATAAGATAATAGAGAACCCTACTCCTGAATTGATATTTTTACCAATAGTTAAAAAACAAGAAATTGATAGCATAAAACTGCGGCTGACCGATCAAGACAACAAACTTATCGATCTGATGGGTGAAAGACTTACTATTGTATTACTAATTAGAGAAAAATCTAATTAAAAATTATATTGTTCTTTGTAAAAATGATTGTCAAAGAGAAATGCAAAGCATACATTTCAAAACAAACTCTGTTACATGGACGGGGATTTGTCGATTCACTGATAGGTTTCGGTTCGTACGTCTTTCAGAATAAATATTTAATTGCAAAGCCAATGCTAGGCGCAGTAGGTGATACTGCGGCATTCGGAATGACAGAGTGTAGTAAAGCACTCATTAGAAAGATAGCAAACGAAAAAAAGCAAAAATAGTCGTCTAACTCCAGAATCGGAACAGATATTAGAACAACTAAAAAAGGGCAGCGGATTTAAACGATGTTAGTTTAAAATTATTATTCGTCAATAATTGTTGACAATAGTGTAGACAGTTTGCAATACTCTTCCTTTATTCTGCAGACTAAATAAAGCTGGTTTTAATGATAACTCTAATGTTATTGAAATTGATATACCTCCAAGTGATTCGTATTACAACGTATCTAAGAGCTTTCTGAAAATTAAGGGAAGAATACTGAGAAATGATAATAACAATGCCGCCTATGATGCAACAGCTCAAATAGCTTTCATTAATAATGCTATTCTATACCTCTTTTCTATTATTGAGTACGATCTAGGGTCTAAATCAATTGAATCATTACACTTTCCAGGACAGACTACGTCAATGTTGGGTTATTTATTAAGACAAATAACCCAACATTGACGTTTCAATAGTAGTGCGGGATTGAAGCCCGCACTACTATTGAAACTAATAGTCCTGACGATTTCAATAGTAGTGCGGGATTGAATCAATGTTGGAGAAAAGACACAAATGTCGGCGCAGTATTCTCCAAATCTATCTCAATCTCCAGCAGTTGCAGCTGGCGCAGCCATTGTTGCCAATCATTTTACAACACAAGAAAATCCAGATTACAATGAAGGATTTGCGATTCGTCGACAATTTCTAATGAACAACGATGCACCAGGCCAATTTTCATTCAACATTCCATTTTCACATCTATTTGGATTTTCCGATTGTAACAAAGTACTTTACAATTTACGGCATACGTCGAGGTTCACTAGAACGCCGGACACATCAGCAATTCATAAAGCGAATAACGTTTTTGAAGGTAAAGTTTCACTAACGGATATTAGGTGAATGGTACCAAGAATAAAACCGTCAGTTGAAATGAAAACTTCACTGCGAGAGTCTGTTGTAAGTAAAAGGAAAATTCCAATAAGTTTTAGCAGAAGAACTGACCAACATACTACAATTACACGAGATGTACAGGAATTTGAATGGATGATCAATAGAGACGCTGAAATGAAAAAGTCTAGATGAATATTTGTTGGATTTCAAACTGACAAATCAAGAACACAGGAACAAAATCCAGCTGTGTTTGATCATCTTAACTTGACGAGTGCTTTTGTTGAATTGAATGATCAGAGATATCCTGCAGATGAACCGAGAATAAACTTTGCTACAAATGACTATGTAGATTTCTGCGCTATGGCAGATGAATTTAAGAAAGAACACTTTGGTTTTAATCATTTAATTGGAGGTACACAGATCGATATGATGAATTACAACAAGCTATTTCCACTTGTAGTCTTTGATGTACGACATCAGAGTGAAAAAGTCAAATCTGATGTTATGAATATAAAACTTAATTTAGTCTTAAGTTTAGTCAAAATGTTCCAGAACATACTCATATTTGAATTTAGTCAAAATGTTCTAGAACATACTCATATGTATGTTACGATACTTTCCGATAGAGTGATGTACCTAACATCCGATGGTCAGACTCCAATTATTATAGATTAATAAGTTTTCTAAATTGAAATTACGTTATAAAATTTTATAATGTAATTTAAAATGTACTGTTTGAGATGTAAAAGGAAAACTTTTTCCATACAGACGCAAGTGAGGTTAACTGCTAATAATAGAAAATTGCAAATTTCTTTTTGTGTAGTGTGTGGAAGTAAAAAGTCAAGATTCATCTCAGGTCAGGGTGTATTTAATAATGTGCTATCCGCCGTTGGAAACACAGTTGGAGAAATACATTTACCTGCCAGACGTGGAGATTATGTACACAACGGATCATTTAATAATCTAAATAAGTATTCTTATTGCGGACCAGGCACAAAGTACGAACAGAGAAATCGCGAAGGCTATCAGGGTATAAATGAGTTGGACGGAATGTGTAAATTGCACGATCAGTTTTATACCGCATACGCCGATACTGCCAGCAGAAATATAAGCGACAAAGCTTTGGCCCATCGAGCATATGAAATCTTTAATGATTCAAGCTTAAATAGTGAGCAAAAGAAATATGGCTCAATTAGTTTACATCTTCATGAAATATAAGGCAAAGTTTGGTCTTGGCCAGTCAAAAAACGTATAGAGGGGTCCAGCGAAGAAAAAGGCTTGAAGCGAAACGTTGGACCCTTTGAAGATTTAGCTAGACAATTACACAAACCGATTCGTAGAAAATTTACAAGACGGCAAGTAAATGTGTTTGAAGTTGATGAGATATGGGGAGCAGATTTAATCGAAATGCAGGAATGGAGTAGAGTTAATGAAGGCTACAGATACATGCTTAACGTCATTGATGTATTTTCCAAGTATGCCTGGAGCATTCCGTTGAAGGACAAGAGAAGTGAAACAACAACTGAGGCACTTAAACTAATAGTGTCATCATCTGGAAGACAACCTAGACATTTATTGGTTGATCAAGGCAAAGAATTTTACAACAAGAACATGGATGATTGGTTACAGAAAAATAATATAATAGTTACTCTACATTTGGAGAACATAAATCAGCAGTTGTGGAAAGGTTTAATAGAAGCATCAAAGAAAAAATGTGGAAAAGATTTACAGCTGAAAATACGAGAAATTGGATTGACATGATTGGCAGACTTCTTTCTAAATATAACAATAGTTATCATTCAACGATTGGTATGACTCCTACAAAAGCCAGTATGGTCAGACACTATAAACTTGTAGAGAATACATTAAATAAGGCAAATTAAATTTTTAATAAAAAACCCAAATTCAAGATTGGTAATAGAGTTCGAATTAGTCGGATTAAAGGTGTGTTTGAATAAGGTTTCCTGCCCAATTGGTCTGAGGAGGTGTACGTTGTAGCAAAAGTAAAGTATACATCGCCTATGACGTATATATTGAAGGATCAGTCAGGTGAGGTTTCTACACAGAGGAACTGCAAAAAACTAATCAAGAATTATATATAATTGAAAAGGTTCTACAACGGAAAAGATTAAAGGTGTGGAACACGCCTTGGTTAAATGGGTGGGTTACAGTAAGAAATTTAATGACTGGATTCCCGCAGAACATTTGAAAAGTGTTTAAAGAAGGAGAAAGTAAAAAATTTCGAAATCTCTATAAATATTAATTTTGATTTAAATAAATTTTCTTACATATATAAAATGACAGCTACAAACTCAAACTCGCAAATATCCAAATTTCAAAATCTCAAAATTGGAGATAAATATATTGTAAAGGGATTGAAACCCATAAATACAAAATTTGGTAAATCATATATACTATACGTTGTACAAAATGAGGACGATACCCCTCTACAAATATGGTCTACTAAAAAGATTAATGAATATATTACAGAGAAAGGGTTGGAAAAGAACCCTGAAAGATTTGAGTTTACAGTAAGAGAAATCAATTGTGAAAAACATAAAGGAATGTTGTATGCAGAGATTGATGGTAGCAATACAGATAGCGATGATGCTGGAGTTATTTGGTTGTAAAGGAATTATTTCCAAACCAAATGTGGTTTGAAAATATTAATGCATGTGTGCAATGAAAATTATCTTTGACAAAAATTAGCTGTGGAATAAATATTTTAAAAAATTGCAAAAATTTTTTTTTTTAATTTAAATTTATTTTCCTGTATATATAAACTGACAGCTACAAACTCAAACTCGGAAATAATCAAGTTCCAAAATCTCAAGATTGGAGATATTGTAAAGGGATTGAAACCATAAATACAAAGTTTGGTAAATCATATATACTGTATGTTGCAAAAAATGAGGGTGTTACCCCTATAAAAATATGGTCCACGAAAAAGATTAATGAATATATTAAAGAGAAAAAGTTGGAAGAGAAGCCTGAAAGATTTGAGTTTACAGTAAGAGAAATCACTTCTGGAAAATATGAAGGAAAGTTGTATGCAGAGATTGATGGTTGTCATACAGAGCGCTGTGATGCTGGAGTTGTCTGGTTATAAAGGGAATATGGAAAAATATTTGCAAACCACATTTAGTTTGCAAATAATGGAACATAGTACGAGCCGTGTGTGTGTGTGTGTGTGTGTGTTTGTGTGTGTGTATGTGTGATGTTGGGCTCAACCGTACGTCCCTGCCTTGACACCTCCTCGACTTTAATCTCTCTGCTTGGCCTATTGACTCCCTCTCCCTTGAGTCATACCTTGAGACCTCATCGGCTTTAGCCTTGAGACCTACTTGGTCTTGTGACCCCCCTATGCCTTGGTTGTAGTCTTGAGTCCTACCTTGAACTATGCCTTGGGATTTGGTCTAGACAAGGATGAAATGTGCAGTGAAAAACTTTCCTAGCTTTCTGGTTTTGCATACTACTCAAAAGGCATTGGGAAAGCACAAAGATAAGGACTGTGAAAACATTTTGTTTAGTCGACACTTCCGCATGGATGTGAAACATGGACAATAAAGAAAAAAGATATCAGAAACCCAGAGGTATTGGAAATGTGGTTATGGATAATGATGGAAAGGATTAGTTGGACTGTCAAAATTACCAATAAAGAAATTCTTGAAAGAATCGGTACAGATTGACAGTTAATAAATAATAATAATAATAATAATAATAATAATAATAATAATTAAGGTTTAACGTCCATTTCCTCATACAAGGATGATGTCAGGGACGTCTCCCGATCACATGTCACTACAAATCGATTCACCCCAAACGATCTGAAAAACACGTGCTGAAGAGTAATAAAAGATCCTAAACAGTGCCGGTCCGGTGATCACAAAAACAGTCAGGCAAGATGAAATAAAATCTATGGTGGAAAGAGATGTGTTTTCAACTTACAACGCAAATGTAATAACAAATAGAAAGAAAAGCTGGATAGAATATATTATAAGGGTGGATGCTTTTCTGAAGGATGCAATAGAAGGAAGAATGTAAGGGAAAAAGGAGTAAGAGTAAGACCGAGACATGGATTGCTGAATGATCTAATAATAAATTCATATATGGAGATGAAAAGGAAGGCTGAGGATAGAATTGGCTGGGAGAGTTTTATGGCATGGACCTTCGATTAGGTAGTGCACAAGAAGTATAAAGACCATCCTATTGGAATAGGCTGGGAGATTTTATGGCATGGACCCTTGATTAGGTAGTGCACTAGAAGTATAAAAACCATCCTATCTATCAGACCATTTGTCAATCTATCAACCCTCTCATAGTCTTCGCTCCTCCAGTAAAAACCTTCCTTCTGTACCGGACATTAGATCCTCAATTGGCAGATGCTCCTTCATGTTTTCCGTGCCGACAATAAGGAACTCACTGTCACAACATCTTCGATATTGTAACTGTTTTAGTACTTTACTGAGCAAGTTAAAAACAATTTCTTTCCGCCATAGGTCTAAATTTTGACCTGTTTGCCTTGCATCATGGACTTGCACTGTTTTGATTTCGCTTTCTCTTGTAGTTCGAACTCAGTCGCCATTAGGTGGTGCTTTGGCGTCTTTTTATACAGAGTCTGCAAGAGACGTTCCTGATATGGCGAAAAACCGGATGTTAAATTTTTATTGATTGATTGGTTGATTGGCAAACTCATAAAAATGGCATTTTTACTCGCATCAATAAAATTTTAAATTGGTAAATGCTTAATAATATAACAAATAATAATATCCGACTAAGCATCCTAAAGCTATCAAAGTCAGATATTGAGACACTTAAAGGATATTTGTAAGAGACCTATCATCTGCAGGCCTACAGAAGATGTATTTGTAGAAGTTCTAGCCTATCAGATAATCTTAAAGTTAGTAAAAGCTTATCCACTATAAGGATATTTATTAAGGAAACACAGGTATAACACTGGTGGGATAAGAGGCAGCTGTCTCCTCGGTATCATGAAGTTTAAACAATATTGCTGAAAGTGGCAAATATCAGTTTTAATGTCGCTGCAATTAAACACAGTATCAGAGGCTGGACGCTTTGAAGCTCTACCGGCGCTTTATAGAAGCAGGGATAGGAGGCTTCGCCAGAAACTCTAGTATTCGGTCACCCAACCACTCCGGTAACATCTGAAGGGGAAGCCAGAAGAAGTTTGCGTCGTTACCTATAACAGTGAACATATTCTTTTAAATACCAAAAGGATAAAAGTAGGTTTTTAGTTTTTACGACCTTTTGGAATTGTTTAATCTTAAAAATTTAAAAACAAGAATTAGGTTTTTTTATGTTTAAAATAACCATTGCTTAAAAATTGATTTAAAATTGCAGTTTAAAAAAATGTTTTCAAATTTAAATTTGACCATATTACATAAACATTTGATATATCCTACATATTAATAGTTAAGCTAAGCATAGTGCATCAATAAAGCGCAACATTACACTTATCATTTCTGGTTATGATTTCAGGGATTTCGATCTTTAAAAGAAACTGTGAAAAAATCTTAAAACTCTAAAAATTTACTTTCTTTTTAAAATGTGGATTTATCCCACCCCTGTTATTTAGACCTACATGATAGTTATTGTACATGTAAAGTTTACGAGAGTCTAAAGAAACCAATTACACTGTAAATAGTTAGCTAAAATCATTTTCAATTTTAACTTTCAGTGTTTAGAAAGAGTTCAATGTAAAGAAGCTTCCTCTCTTTCTCCCTTTTTATGTAGTTCTATGCTAATTCTAACAAAAGTCGTTATAAAGATTGGTACTTTACGAGATAAATACAATCATATTGTGGAAGTTAATACAAATTCTGCAAACTATTTCAATAAATATAGGCCTTATTTCGTCCGATGTAATAAGAAAATTTGCTTAATATGCCAGTGTGAAAGCTGTGATTCGATATATTTTTTATATGATGTATGGTATTTGTATTTCAAGTAAAGTATTTAATAATACTGCTCTGTTTGTAAAGATGTGAAAGTATTGTGTTTTATGAAAGTGTGATTCTAGGCAGTAGCTAACCCAGGGCAAGTGACCAATCGAAAAAGTGACCAAGTGAAAAAGTGAAACAAGGACGTAAAACGTGCCACGTTGAAAAGAGACTTAGGAGATTTGAAGAATCTCAGTTGTAGACGAATTCAAGAGTAATTCAAAGGGTTCGTTTAGTCGAACTGATTGTACGCCATCGAACAGTCGATGTAAAGAGAGGGGTCTGTAGATGATAAAGCTGGGCTATAGTTCCATCGATATATTCTAACCTAGAGATCGTATTAGAAGGAATCCTAGTAGGCGAACAGTCGAGAGGAAATAAAGAAAAGTGTAGGAATTTGTGCTAGAGAGCGTGGTAGTAATTTGTGTTGATGTATTTTATGTAAAGTACTTGCTTTTGCGATTTTCAAGTGAACTGTAATTCGATAGAAAAGTATAATTTATAGTTATACGAAATTCACTTACACGTGCTATTTTAAATAATTTTAATTTTAGTTCTACTGCATATTCGTGTATTATTTTATTTCTTTTCGTATTAAACTAATATTGAATTTAATACAGTTTAAGTTATTAATCGATTAGTACGATATCTAGATTCAGTCAAAATCGAGGACAGGTAAAGATTACAAAAATAGACGCTCACCAACTGAAAACTCTTTCTGACGTTGATTTGGATCTTATTTTTATGACACCTTCTTCTACACGTGCATATTTACACTGTTGGTCTATTCTTCAAGCGACTCTTACACAACACGGGAAATATTATAATATTCTTAGTAATTATGTAGTAATAATAACAATTCTTAATGGCTAACAATGATAATAACTATAATACTGGCTAATGGAAAATACCAATTAGTGAAATAATACACTTTAATTTGGAAGATGGAGTAAACGCTAAATTTTGATGAAGTCAAAATTATTATTTTAATCAGGAAAGACAAGTAAACAAACCTGGTTAATAAAAACATCAGTTATTTTCAAGCATCCCTAAATTAATATCTATCTGCTTTACATTAGGCAACTCAGCACACTTTATACCATGTGACTCATCAGAATCATCATCATCTTGTACATCATCATTATCATCATCATCATCTTGTACATCATCATTATCATCATCATCATCATCACGTCATCATTATCATCACTATTACTTAATGTTCTAAAGTAAAATAGAAAATTCGCATATTATTAATTAATTGTTGAAAACATATGCTATAGCAAAATGAACTTTTATTACCTACGAGGTACCTAGCCCTGGGAAAGAGAGCAAGCAAAGCTTCTTCGTAAGCATCAACGACATCCATAGGCCTATCCGATATATGAGCATGAAATCTTTCGTATATGCGACCCGCTAGCCACAACAGAAACCACAATTATAGCAAGTATTTTATTAACAGATAACTGTTCTCAAAAATTTGCAAATGATTAAACTTCAATAAATAATCCACAGTGACGATACAAATTTCGCGTAAGTTATTTAGCAGAACATTATGATCTTTTAGATAAAGTAGCTTTAGCAACTTAGGAAAGCATTTGCCAAAGCAAAAAGGTCTCTCACTAGTCGCCGGTTTGCTTTATAATAAGTTTTCCTATGCCATTAATGAAGTAAACTCCCACGGAATTCATGGGGCCTCCGGTTTCAACGGCCACTGGAACAACTTCATACCCTAAGGACAGGTCACGGCATTTATCCATTTTCTTAAAGGCAGATAGTAAAGCATCTCCACCGGCAGTGACTGAACTTGTGTTCAGGTAAGAGCTTGACATCGTGTAAATGACCGTGACGTCCCATATGGCACATTTACCATTGCACCAGGGCACTAAAGTTATGTCGTCCGGGCGCTTGCCATCTGATCTAGACATAACGCGTAGAGTTCCTTAGAGGAAGGGAAGCCCGCTCGATAAAGTGCTCGCCATATCTTGTCGTTAAAATTGTGATGGCGAGATAATCCACCTGAGCTGCGTTTGCAATAAGAAAAGCGTAAAGCCAATCGCTGCTTCTTTTGGTTGACATAGCTAGGAGTCTTGCTCTGTCTCAGGTCTTTTGGTTACAGACTGGAATCCTAGTAGACGAATAGTCGAGAGGTAAGTAAAGTAAAGTGTATGAATTTGTGCTAGAGAGCGTTGTAGTAATTTGTGTGTCGAAATTAATTGCATTTAATTTAAAGTACTCGCTTTTGCGATATTTAAAATGAACTATAATTTGATAGAAAAGTATAATTTTAAGTTATACGAAATTAGTTTACATGTGCTATTTGAAATAGTTTTAATTTTCGTTCTACTGCATATTCATGTATTATTTTATTTCATTTCGAATTACATTAATATTTAATTTAATACAGTCGTTGAAATTATTAATCGATTAGTAGGATATCTAGATTCAGTCGAAAATCGAGGACAGGTAAAGATTCCAAAATAATTATGAGAAGTATATTATTAGGAATTTAAGCCCTGTAACATTTAATCTCAGGACCTCATTTTACCTGAGACATATTTGTAGAATCAGGTTCCTAACAATTTATAACTGTAATTTAACTTAATTTTTATGCTTGGAATTAAATTATTTAAATATTTTCGAATCTCATGAAAGAATTTATATCTTCTGGCGAAAGAAAAACTACATAATCGATATATCTGCTATATAATATTGGTTTTGTTGTTTACTCATAAGATTAGAAAAGGTTCCAAAACAGTTAATCTACAGGAAAATGATATTGAATTGTGAACAAGGTTGTTTATCGCGGACGAAAAATCAAGGCTGAAGGAGGATCAGAAACAGAAATTAAAAGAAGAATCGCTTTAGTAGGAGCAACCTTTAACAAGCTGCAAAAATATCATGAGAAGACACGATGTCAAACTTGAGATTAAACTAAGAATTCTTAACTCCTGCGTGATACCAGTACTAATCAATGGATGTGAATCATGGGAACTAGCAAAGACAATGGAAAATGAATTGAATTCCACCGAAATCAAATGATTAAGGATAATACTAAGAATCAGTTACAAAAGAACACGTAACAAATGAGAACATTAGGATAAAACAAATCAACTTATGGGTAAAAGAAATTGAGAATAGCGGTCAATATGTGAACTGTATCTTTTCACCACACATTTCTACTGCCCAGTAGCAGTAGCAATGTGTGGTGAAAAAGATACTGTTCACATATCTTTAAGGTAATTCCAATCTTTCTCAAGATAATTCAAACGGTTTATCAGAAATCGACAAGCAAAATATGGTGGCCTTAAAGAACTAGATGTTGGTATTATATCAATATTTATATTTATCAATTTGACATGCAGTACCGATTATGTATAATACATTGATGAAGTGTAAAACTCAAACTAAACGAAACTTAATATTTAAAGTGCACTAGATTTGTGAGTTATTTAATCTCTCCAAAGAAACCTTGATTTTATTATTATTATTAAATTTTACTTAAATAGGAAATAATATTAATTTATTTTTGAACCTGCTCTAAACTAAGAAGCTTTTATTTATTTAAAAATATACACTGTGAGTAAAAAAATGTGCGCAGTCTCTCGCTCATAACTTTGGTATTATTGAACCGATTTTTTAACTTCTTGCATAGGTATAATCAGGATAACATTTGCTATAAAATAACGTTAAGTGACTCTATTAATTATTATTTTTGCGTTGAAGCAGTGCTTGAAAATATGCGCGAATGAAAATATTCAGTTGAAGTAAATCAATCGCTACAGAATGTTTACAAATTCAGTGGAACTAACACAAAACACGAATCAAACAGTGTTATAGAGCTATTGTCAACTGTCAAAGCATACGCTCAAAATGTCCTCCTTCGGCGCGAATACAAGCTCGGAGACGCTTGCGCCACTCATCTATTGCGTTGTCAATGACAGATTGCTGCATGTCTTTCCAAACGTCCACCAGGCGTTGCTTCAACTCGTCCACGTTCTTTATTTTCTTCTTTTCGGCGTAATTTCTCTAATAAGCAATCTAGCCCTCCCAGCATCCAGTTTTTTTGTTGAAAATTCGGCAATCAACCAATGTGCGCCATAACCTTTTAGGAGGTACAAGTTTTTTAATGAGCGCTTTATGCCACTTTTATGCCACCGCCACTAACATCGCTTTCGAGTGAGGAAACTGACGTTATCCTTAGCTTTACTAGCTTTTTATCTTCATTAGTAGACACTATTTTAAAATTTCAACAAAAACAGACTATGTTTGTAAAATCGCCTGTTATTATTTAAAATAAACCGCAAGTGACACAAAAACTAGATTTAAGATTAATACTTTTTTTCTTCTTTATAATTATGAAAATATTTTCAAAATCGGTTCACAAGTGTCAGAGTTGTGCACGAAATACTGCGCACATGTTTCTTTATGACTCACAGTGTACATGTATAATGCTTTTCAGTGACATATTTTCTGACTCCAATAGAGTTAGGTGAAATTTAATTATACGCACACTCTATGAAATATTCTTCCCCGAACTCCTCCTGAACTTCTAATGGCAGACTTTCCCAAAAATTCTTTAACATGGGATTGACCGCTTCAAGTGAAGTGATGGGTGTCTTGTGAAAGCCTGGCTCAATTATGACAGTAGTAACTCCAAATTGATTCATCTGCCGTCTAACCACAAACATATATGTAAAACATAGCATAACATAACAACAATTAGAGTGCTAGAGTCATCAATGACAACATCGAGCACTATTGAGACAAAATCAAACCGGCGAGCATAAAGAAGGTCCAAAAGCGGTGCAAATTCCAAAATCCAGATAATCAGTCCAAAGTAAGGGGAACTAAAGAAAAGGAGGTTTAGGCGAAGGTCGCTGCTCATGGACACTGGATGGAAAGAGAGATGGAAAAGATAGGTCTTCAACTGCCCATGTAACTGCTAATAGGAAAAACAGGCGATTAAACTCTATTAAACTCCTCAACAAACTCACTCAAGGCTTTGCACAGACCCCGAGAGAGTTTTGTTTACAAAGCATGGAATGCAGGTTCATAATAACAATAAAAACAAGAAGGACCCCTATCCAGGCTTCCTGGCCAGATCCGGCCTGGAATTTCCTGGACAGGGGTCCTTCTCTCATGCTCGATCCTTCGGGGAGGAATACGCTGAAGCCAGTGACAGATTCCAGAATCTGACACAAGCCTGTGACGGATTCCAGCAGAAGAACAAATAAGTTTTAATTTCAGCATAGATTACGTTGTTTAATAATAATAATAATACTAATAGTAATAGTAGTAGGAGTAGTAATAATAATAATAATAATAATAATAATATTAATAATAATAAAAGTTTAACGTCCGTTTCCTCATCCAGGATGATGTCACAGACGACCCCACAGCACAAGCACAGATCAATTCACCCAGACCAATCTTCAAAGAAAATGTGCTGAGGAGAAGTAAGGTCCTAAATCAAAGCCAGTTTAGTGATCAAAAATGGTCAAGGTAGATTGATTATATCTGTGACGTGAGTAATATGAGACTCTGTAATATAAACTCTTTAGTCGTAAGTGCTAAGATACAATATGATCTGTTGAGACGTAAATGCTAAGTAGTAGTACGATCGTTTTAGTAATAGGTTATCATTACCATAATCGTCCACTGGAAATGTCCAGAACAGATATATAATCTCGCATATTGAACAGCAGCAACACATTCCTCTTTGCAGTTGTCCCGTATAAGTTGTCTATATTTATATATGTATTCTATATATATATATATATATATATATATATATATATATATATATAGTAATCACGCTTTATTACAATAGAGTGTTTAATACATCTTTATCGTGTTGTTCTGGAGTTAGTTACTTTAACATTAGTAGAACACATAACGTTATATGGTGTCAGCAGTGAAAGATACATGTATTTGAGTAAATATATAGTTTACTATTACAAGTATCGATTGAACTATTTAAATTGTTGAACATAATCTTTAGGATACTTTTACTTTAAATAAGTAATTTAAGTAAATTAGGCACAAAACGATGTCTCAGATACAGATCCCAGTAGCATTAAAGATGTCGGAAAACATGACAACAGAGTGGAGACGCTTCAAGGGACAGTGGATTAACTACAAGAAAGCAACGAAACTGACGATTCAGTCCACTTCACAGCGAGCCGCTATCTTCCTCGCATGTGTTGGTGCCGAGGCCTTCGAGTTGTTTCAGACGATGCAGCTCAGCGAAAAGGATGCAAGCAAGTTAGACAAAGTAACAGAACCGTTTGAGAAGCATTTTGTAGGCGAAACAAATATCACTTACGAGAGATACGTATTTAATCGTCGTTCTCAGGACACAGGAGAACCTTTCGATGTGTACCTGGCTGATTTACGTAGACTTGTGCGTACTTGCGAGTACGGAGATCTAGAAGATTCGATACTGCGTGATCGAATTGTGATAGGTATCCGGAACGATGCCACGAGACAGAAACTCCTACAAATGCGGAAATTAGATCTGAAACAGGCGATCGACATTTGTAAAGCGTGTGAGACTGCGTCTAAACAGATCAGTGAAATAAGTGAAGCGAGTAGAGGAGATTTTCAGCCGGTCACGACCCACAAAATGAAAGGATAGAACCAACCCTATCGCACTCACACACACTCACACACACTCCCAGCACATCATGCCTCCAAAACAACGCTCAGTGGGTGAAGAGCTCGCAGAGGTGATAAGAAGTGGGGAAATATCCGAAGAATTGGATAAAGTAATCGGCCCCATTGTGGCACAATCAGTCAAGTCAATGTTTGCAGAGCTTGTAAACAACCTGCTAGAAGAAAACAAGAAACTCCTCATAAGATTAACAGTAGCTGAGGAGACAATCAAGCATCTAAAGACAGCACAGCCTGTAGGTGTCAGCATCCCTCCGTGTACCAGAAATTCCTACAAGGTCACCAGAGGGTAGAAGTTGGGCCGAGATAGCTGATCTACCCAAGCAAGCGATTTCGGCTCAACCCATACAATCCAGGCAACCAGTATCTAACGTAGGTGGTGCCATCGGATTTACCCGCCAGGCGAGGCCCCAGTCGATCACATACACAGGGAAGAAAACCGACAGCAAAATCAAAGCCGTGCCGAAGAAACTATCGATATTTATGGGTAGACTCCAAATCAACACCACCGAGGACGGTATGAAGGATTTGCTGAAGGACAACGGTATTCCTGATTACGTTTGCAAAAAGCTGACCGGAAAGACTAAGGACGGGCGGGAGTTCAAATCCTCGGCCTTCCTGATCTCAGTCGATGTTAAGTTCAAGGAGCTTGTTTTTAACATGGACTTGTGGCCTGACAATATCACGATCAGAGAATGGCGGTCCTCCAAATAATCGTCGACATTTCACTCCCTGTAATGGTTTGTAAGTTTAATGGTTTAATTAACGATGATTTTATCAGTAACTCACATGTAGGCCTTTATTCATCGGAGGACTCTAATAAACTATTGAACTCTTTCAATCTTTGTAACTTTGCTATCTTTCATATCAACGTTAGAAGTCTCAATGCCAATTATTTACACTTGTTAAATTTGCTTGATATTTATGACTATAAATTCAATATTATTTTACTATCTGAAATATGGTCCACAAACCTAGCATATTTTGATAATATATTTCCTAACTACGTTTTTCTTTCCTTTCCGCCACTGAACCAGAGAGCCGGTGGAGTTGGTGTTTTAATGCATAAATCGATAGTTTATAGTATTGTTGCTTCATCAAATGACTACAAGATACTAGATGATGCAGCGGAATATGTTTTACTTGATGTAGCTACCAGTTTCGGCAAACTTCGTATATTTTTATTTTATAGACACCCAAGTAAAGCAATGCCGATTTTTATTGATTCCTTGTTTGATTTGCTTAAGCTGTATAAGCCAACGAAGAGAAGTATATTATGTAGTGACCTGAATATTGATTTACTTAAATATGGTTCTACTGCATGTATTGAGAGATACGTGAATGAATTATACTCTATGAACTTTGTTCCGTTCTCTGTCATTCCGACGCATTGTGCTAATAATTCAATGAGTATTATCGACCATGTAGTCTGTAATTTTGGCATTGATTGTGCGCAAGGCTTTAGCATTAAGTCGTTAACAGTGGCAAGTGATTTTAGTGACCACTATGCCAACATTGTTGCTATAACTGCAAACAAGAAAAGCGTAAATTACTCTGATCGGCCAGTGATACGAATTTTCTCTACAAATCCTATAAATTCTTTTAAAAAATCAACTTTCTGTTACTGATTGGACACCCATTTATAGTTCTGATCATATAGACACGTCGATCGCCTACCTAACTGATACATTAGCTAACGCCATTGATAATAATTTTTCCGTTAGTGTTACTACTCAAAAATATTTTAGGGACAAACCCTGGATATCAAAGGAATTGAAAAAAGTATCGAAATAAAAAATTATCCCTACCTACATTTCAAAAAAACTAAAAGTATTGAAGATGAAGCTAAATATCGTGCCTATCGCAAATCAGTGGAAAAGCAGTTAGAAGATACCGGAAGAGATATTTCTGTGATAAATTAAATATAAGATTTAATTCCGCTAAAAATATATGGAAAAATCTTAACGACATCACTAGTCATAAAAATAAAAGAGCTAACAATTTAATTGATAGAATTGGCTCTAAAATGTTTTTATTTATGATAAATATCAAATGGCGAATGAATTTAACAACTACTTTATCAATGTTGGTATTAACTTAGCCAATGAAATACCAAATAATTCGAATGATTACCAGTCTTACCTTCCTCAAAATATCCCAAATTCAATATTCATAACCCTACCATCAATAATGAAATCTTCAATATTATTCAAAGCCTAAATAAAGTAACGCCACAGGACATGATAAAATATCCAGTAAAATTCTTCAGCTCGGTGCTGAATACATTGTCAACCCAATTGTTTTCATTATAAATAAATCTTTAGAGTAAGGCTGCTTTCCCACAAGTTTTAAACTCGCTAAAGTAATTCCTATTTTTAAAAAGGGTTGTAATCATGATGTATCTAATTATAGACCCATTTCTCTACTTAGTAACTTGAGTAAAATTTTTGAGAAAGTAATCTACAAACGACTGGCTGATTTGTTTAATATTAACAATACTTTATCTGATACCCAATTTGGTGTTAGAGAAAGTCATTCCACAACTGATACGCTTTTCAGCTGTATCAATTTACTAACAAATAAAAATTCCGAGAAATGTAAAACTATGGGCTTCCTTTTAGATTTAAGTTAAGCTTTTGATACTGTCGATCCTAGTATCTTGCTCTTTAAATTAGCTAATTATGGTATTCGTGGTAAAGCTTATAATTGGTTAAAATCATATTTGTCCGACAGACAGCAATATACTTTAATAGGAGAAATACCGTCTGATATAAAGTATATCAGAATGGGCGTGCCTCAAGTCTCAATACTAGGACCATTGTTATTTTTAATTTACGTTAATGACTTACAATTTGCTTGCACCAATGCTACCTTAAAACTATTTGCTGATGATTCCAATCTTTTTGTGCACGGTAACAATCTTAAAGAACTGTACCAGGCAGCTAACCATGCTTGCTCACAAGTCAATCGTTGGTTTCACTGCAATAGTTTAACATTTAATTGTTCCAAGTCGGCTTATATATTATTTTTTCCTAAAGATGATGATAGCGTAAATATTACGTCAGATGATATGTGTGTTAAAATAAATAATTGTTCAATTGGTAAAGTTTCTATCACTAAATTTCCGGGGATTCTAATTGATGAGAACCTTACTTTAAAAAATCATATCGATGCATTAGTCATCAAGGTCAATAGCTGTAATGGTATGTTTTACAGACCTAGGGACTATATACCTTCGGAACGGGGGAAAAATCTGTATTTTTCCCTTGCTTATTCGCGTATTCAATATGGTATAGAACTTCATGGAAAAACAACCGCTAAGTCTATACAGCCTCTACACTATTCTTGGAATAGAATATTACGAACTCTACAAAATAAATCCAGGTTTTGTAATATCCAATAATTATATGCCAACTTCAATACATTACCTGTATCGCAACTATATATACTTTCTACAGGTAAGTTAATTTATAAGTGTGTTAATTTTGACGGTATTATGTCTACCGCAATTCGCGACATCATTAATTGTCTCCATCAAAATCGTTACTATAATACTAGACTGTCAAGCACCAATTATATTTTTTCTAATAGTAACGAGCTTTTCTTCAAATCTTATATTTTTAACTGCGTGATGATTTGGAATAATGTTCCCTTAGAAAATCGTAATATTAAATCTTTGAACTTATTCAATAAGCGATACAAAAGCTATCTACTTAGTATTTTGCAATGATAAATATAGGTTATTGTTGACAAGTATCATGCTACTATTGCCTTTACTTAGGTTGCTTGCTTCATTCAACATATCTTAGTGCGTAGTTTCATTATTATACCGGAAATTGTTGTACACTGTCTTTTCAACTTGCACGCTGGTTAGTTACTACTGCTTTTTCTCTAGTATGTTTTGCTAATTTTCAATTGTACATGGATATTTGGCTGCTCTTGCGTGATTGATGGCTGTCAACTATATAGGGTATACATACCCTCTTTGATGACCTTGTGCATGTATGTATACGTGTATGTGTACTTCAATAAACATCGTTCTCTCTCTCTCTCTCTATCGAGAGAGGTCGAGATTCAGAAATCGCAGTGTGCACGGTATTCAGACTAGACAAGGAAAGACAGCGGAACGAAGGTGCAACTACTGCAACGGACATCATGAGAAGCTTAAAGATAATTGTCCGTCATACGGAAAAATATGCCATAAATGTAAGAAGAAAAATCACTTTTCATCTGCATGTAAGAAAACGCAGGCTGTGAATGAAGTCAACGTTGATGATGAGGTACTTGCTTTGAACTCTAGTTCAGATAAACGAATATTTTGTAAGCTAGACGTCAGCGGACGAGAAGTGAGATTTTTGTTAGACAGTGATGCAACTGTAGATCTCCTACCGTATGATCTAGTATGGCAATTGAACGTTAGGATAAACACTGCAACTACAAAGCTGAACATGTTTGATTGCACAGCCCTGAAGATAACTGGTGTCATCACAGACATAAGTGTGCGTCATCCAAGAACAAGTCAGTGTGAATTAATAACTTTCTATATAACCACACAACACAAACAACCAATACTGGGAAAAGACGCGTGTATCCTGCTCAATTTGATTAAGATCAACGAGGAAAACATCTGTAGCGTAGCTTCCGAGAAACCGGTAACGTTAGAGAGGGCTACTAGTGAATTTAAGGACCTATTCGATGGTATCGGACTACTTCCTGGAGAAGTCCGCCTGGAGATTGACGAAAGCATACCGCCAGTACGTATGCCATTACGTAAACTGCCCATACCTATCAAAAAGCGAGTGCATAAAGAGCTACAGAGAATCGAATTCAACGGCATCTTAGAGCCTATCAAACAGCCAACCCCGTGGTTATCTGCTGTACTAGTAGTAAATAAACCTTCAGGCGATATTCGACTATGCATAGACCCCAAGCCTCTTAATAGAGCATTACAAAGAGATCATTTTCTGATGCCGACTATCGACGAAGTTTTACCAAAATTAACAAACGCAAAAATTTTCTCTACAGTAGACGCTTCGAATGCATTTTGGCACATCAAATTAGACGATGAGAGCAACAAGTTAACAGCGTTTGAAACACCGTTTGGTAAATATAGATGGCTACGCATGCCATACGGCATCCCTCCGGCATCAGAGATCTTCCGCAGGAAGATCCTAGAAGCACTATGCGATCTTAAAGGAATTGCCTGTACAGTATAGCTGATGATATTTTGATTTATCGATGTGGAGAAACCGAAAGTGAAGCCAGGAGAGATCATGACAAGAATCTAATAGCGTTACTTCAGCGTTGTCGTGAGAAGAATATTTAACTGAATCGCAATAAGATAAAACTGCACAGGTCTAATATTAAATTTATGGGTCATGAGCTAAGCAACACCGGTCTGCACTGCAATCCAGACAAAATAAAAGCGATCACGGATACGCCTGCACCAAGCGACAGACAGGGTGTTCAACGATTTTTTGGGATGGCAACATACCTATCTCAATACATACCAGAATTTTCAGATCGCACCGCATCTCTACGGGAATTGCTCAAGAGAGAGAATGAGTTTCACTGGGACGAAGCCAGTCACGGTGTAGCTTTCAACAACCTGAAATCACTGATGATTAATAAAAAGTCACATGCATATTATGACGTAAGAAAACCAGTGATAGTCCAATGTGACAGCTCTCAGTCAGGTCTAGGAGCAGCATTGTTACAAGACGGCAAACCCGTCGAGTATGCCTCTAGAGCCCTAACTAAAACAGAACAGTCATATCTGCAGATATAGAAGGAACTGTTAGAAATAGTCTTTGCCACCGAAAGATTCCACATATACGTCTACGGCAGAGTTGTACAATCGCAACCGAACACATGCCTCTCATCACTATAATAAAGAATCACTTACGTCAGCTACAAAGAATTACAGCGAATTTTGCTGAGATTACAGCGAAACAATTTTGGACTCATATATCGACTCGGCACACAGGTCATCATAGCCGACACGTTAAGTCGAGCTCATCCATTTGGATCAGATAAAGCAACGAAGTTTGCAGAAGAATTAGCTTGTCTAAGCCTGGAAGCATTAAGAGAGTTAAGCATGGTAACCAGCGAATCAACAGTAGCTAAGATTAAAAGATCAGCAGAGCTTGATTAAGATTATCAGTTATTGCATAGGCAGGTAATTAGTGGGTGGCCTGATTCAATTAATGAACTACCAGTTCAGTTAAGAGTTTATAATACGTACGCTGATGAGTTGGCCGTATATGGCGATTACGTATACAAAGGTTCGTGTATAGTAGTGCCAGTTAATGCTAGAAAAGATATGCTTGAAAGAATACATAGCAGTCATATTGGAATAAATGGATGCATTAGGCGTGCACGTGAAATTCTATTCTGGCCAGAAATGTCGAAAGAAATACGTGATGCAGTAAGCAGGTGCTATATTTGTTTAGAGCATGACGTAAAGCAAGGAAAAGAAACACTAATGTCACATGATGTCTCACATAGGCCTTGGGAGAAAGTAGGAATCTATATATTTATCTTCAAAGATCAAAATTACTTAATTCGGCCTACTGTAGATTACCTGAGTGGATATTTTGAAGTTGACCGTTTACCCAGTAAGAGAATTAGAGATATTCTACTTCTTCTCTAAGTGCCGTGCCTGTTCCAAGCCTAGGCGGTCATAGTCATATTCCTCCATATGTCTCTGTTCATTGTTGCTCTGATCATCTCTGTTTCAGTGAACGGCATCCATTTGCTAAGACTCTTAATAAACGTCATTCGTTGTCGACCCTTGCATCTTTTTCCTTCTATTATTCTTGTCACTACGGTATTTTCAACTATTTTGTTCCGCATAATGTGTCCGAAAAATTTCATCTGTTGTCGTCGTATTCGGTTCAAAAGGTCATGACAAGTTGGCGTTCCTTGTTTTGACATCTTCATTTTTAACGTGGTCTTTATAAGATATACGTAGCATTCTTCTATAGAATCACATCTCTGTTGCCTCAAGTTTCGATTTCATTACAGAAGAGATTGTCCAAACTTCACTTCCATATAACAATATTGGTTGAATATAGCATTGAAGAAGTCTTTTTTGGTATCAATTGATAATTTATGGCTTCTAAAAATCTTTGACATTCTGTTACATGCCTCCTTGGCCATGGCTATTCTTCTGTGTATTTCCTTGTCACATTTACCATTTTGTTGAATAAGTGACCCTAAATATATGACTGATTCGACTTGTTTGACATTTTGACCTCTTACATTGATTAAGCATGGCTGTGGCATTTTTAGTTTACTGACTGTCATGCATTCTGTTTTCTTCATATTTATAGATAATCCACTAGCCTCACTATGATATATTACAATATCCAACATTTCTTGAAGTCTGTCTCGCGAGTCGGCAATAAGAACTATGTCATCAGCATAACATATATTATTAAGATTGTATCCTCCTATTACTAATCCTTTTATTTCATTGATATTCCTCATTATATTTTCACTATTTAAGTCAAAAAGATCTGGTGACATTACACAGCCTTGCCTTACTCCTCTCTTAATTTTGCAAAGTTACTATACTCGTTCTCATATCTAATTGCAGCTTCTTGATTCTAGTATAAATTCCTAACAATGTTTATGTCTTTGCCATCTATGTCCAATTCATAAAGAAGGTCTATCAATTTGCTGTGTCTAACTTTGTCAACAAACTTTGGTATAATCAATTAAACAAAGGTATAGATCCTTATTTAATTCTATGGCTCTATCACACAGAATTCTTAGAACGAAAATAGAATGTACTAGAATCATCCATAAAATCATATTGCACAGGATTTATTTCAGGTCTAAATCTATTTCTCATTCTCATTAGCAGAATTCTTAAATAGATTTTAATGACTACACTCATTAGACTTATAGTTCTGTGTAGTTTACATTCTACCGCACCACGGTTCTTCGGTAATGCAATAAATATCGATCTCAATAGATCTTTAGGAATTTCGCCAGTGTCATTAAATCTCGTTTGCTATTGACGTGATCTCCTTTACGCTTAATTCTTCCGTGGCTGGTATCATTTCTGCTGTTATGGTATCTGGTCCGCTTGCTTTATTTATTTTTAATTTCCTAATGGCATATCTAACTTCGTCTTCTAAGATTTTAGGACCCGCTATTTCTTTAGTTATTTTTGGAAGCTCCATTCGATTATCTTTAAAAAGGTCTTCGATATACTCTGACCATCTAGCAAGTATATCTTTCTTTGTCATGAGAATATCTCCATTCTTAGCCTTGATGCATTTACTATATGAGCAATTATTTCCTTTGACCATGACAGAGATACTACATATTGCTTAAAGCAGCTGTTTGCCAGACATGGCATCCCAGATATTGTGTTTTCAGACAATTCACCCTTTGGATCTAGAGAATTCAAAGTTTTCGCAGCTAACTATGAATTTAGACACGAAACAGCTAGTCTTAGATACCCACAGCCTAACGGCCGCGTTGAAAACGCCGTCAAAACAGTTAAACGTCTAATGACTAAAGCAATCAAATCTGGATCAGATCCGTTCTTAGCCTTGTTAGATTGGCGAAATACACCATCGGAGCAGTTATGTAAGTCTCCAGTACAAATTCTCTATGGACGCCGTAAGCGAACAAGATTACCGACAGCCCATGCGCTTCTCGGTACAGGTGATGAGACCACGCGTGAAAAGGCCTTAGCGGGGAAACAGAAACAAGCCCGGTCCTACAATCTACGCACCAGAGACAAACCTTCACTGGAGGTCGGACAGACTGTGAGATTCAAAGAATGTGATGACTCAGAATGGCGCAAAGGAGAAATTCAACGAGTACTCCCTTACCGTTCATTAATATGAAATCAGAACCGAAGACGGGTCAACCAGAAGAAGGACCTCCAGATATGTGAGATTTTCCAGAGAGCCTCCTATTATTATTGATGCACATGGACCCCCAGAAGCTACGGAAACAGCACCGCCGTCAAATATAAGCCGTCAACAGACTCAGAAAGAAAAGCGAAACAGCTGTGAAACAAGTTCCTCAAACAGCAGCAGTGATTAAGTTGCAGAAGGTGCCAGCCGTCAACCCAAACAACCAACCGGTAACTGCGTTACCAGATCTGGCAGAGTCGTTCTTAAACCAAAGCGTTATTGTAATTAGTAGGATCTAATGTGCATTCTATATTTGCTTTCTTTAAGAAAAAGGTGGAAGTGACGTGAGTAATATAAGACTCTGTAATATAAACTCTTTAGTCGTAAGTGCTAAGATACAATATGATCTGTTGAGACGTAAATGCTAAGTAGTAGTACGATCGTTTTAGTAATAGGTTATCATTACCATAATCGTCCACTGGAAATGTCCAGAACAGATATATAAGCTCGCATATTGAACAGCAGCAACACATTCCTCTTTGCAGTTGTCCCGTATAAGTTGTCTATATTTATATATGTATTTCTCTCTCTCTCTCTCTCTCTCTCTCTCTCTCTCTCTCTCTCTATATATATATATATATATATATATATATATATATATATATATATATATAGAAATACATATATAAATTAATTATATATTGTAATCACACTTTATTATAATAAAGAGTTTAACACATCTTTATCGTGTTGTGCTGGAGTTAGTTACTTTAAAGTTAGTAGAACACATAACGTTAAAATATCTACGGTGGAAAAAGGTAAGTCATAAGCTTGCTAGAGAAAGTTAAAGGAGAAAAACAAGAGCGAAGATTAGCAGGTAAAGAGTTCCAGATTGTGAGTGCTGCTTAAGAAATGATGCGAGTATACCTGGAATAGAGAGAAGATTGGCATCGGGGGAACGAAGTGCACGTGAGGGACGATAGGGAAGAAGAATTTCAGATAAGTAAGAAGGCTTGCCAAATCGTAGAGTTTTGAAAGTTAATAGAGCTATTTTATACTTTATGTGTTGATTAACAGGGAGCCTGAACACTGCGAAGTAGAGAAAGAGAGCGAAATTGAAGTCGAGAGGACTTGCAAACAACACGTGCAAGAGAATTTTGGAAGTGCTTGTTGTGGTATTGTTTGTGGTGTTTGGTATATTTCTAACTAGAAGCCAACACATGGATGCCTTTCTCAATGAGAACTTTTTACTTGCATCTACAGTTCCGAAACATTTCATTAACTGTTGATCAGCTCGCGGCGATAAATATCAGTAGATACCATTGTAATAGATATCGCGTTGAATCTTATAAAATATAGTCTATAAAACTAGAGGTGTTGGAAATGTGAATATGGCGAAAAATGGAGAGGATTAGCTCGACTCAAAAGGTTAAAAATGAGGAAGTTCTGGAGAGAGTTGGTATAGATAGACAGTTAATAAATAATATTAAGAAATAGGAAGAAGAGTTGGATAGGACACATTCCAAGGAGGGAAAGTCTACTAAAATATTTCATAGAAGTCAGAATGGAACGAAAAGGGAGGCAGAGGCAATCCGTAATTAGGAATATTAGATGATTTAAAGATTCACTCATATGTGGACATGAAGAGGAAAGCGGAAGACAGAGAAGGGTGGAGGCGTAATATACCAAGGACCTGCCAGTAAGCAGTGCATAAAGATATATATATATATATATATATATACATATGTACATATATACATACATATATATATATATATATATATATATGTATGTATAGTTGTATAACGTCCCTGACATCATCCCTGGATGAGGAAACGGACGTTAAACCTTTATTATATATATATATATATATATATATATATATATATATATATATATATATAATATATATATATTATATACACTGTGTTTTTTATAACTGATACCTAAATTGCTTTAACAATGAAGTCGTAAGAGTTTATGTAATTACAGTAATCTATACTTTATTGTTAAAACAATTTGGGGTATCAGTTATAAAAACACAGTGTATATATATATATATATATATATATTATAGATATATATATTATATTATATAATATATATATATATACAGGATGGTCCAGAATAAATGAAACTATTTTGAATACCAATAACTTTGACAGTTGTTATTCAAACGTCTTGCTTTATACATTTAATTAAAGAATTTCTCTTTTCTATTAAATTGCAAAATATCTCAGAGATACTAACACAACACTCCGTGTTGTGCTCGGGAAATGGTGCAGAATAGGGCAACCGCAAACAATCTGCTGCCTGTACGTAAGAGGCTACTAAAGGCAGGAGCTGAGGATGGCAAGAGGGGACCCACCTCACCATGAAATATTCTCCCCTAGGATTAAATGGTATTAGTCCACCTGAGGAAGGCAACGGGAAACCACCTCAGAAGCCATATTTTTCCAAAGCTATAGGCTAGATAAGGTATGGATAAGGCATAGACGTTATGACGGGATTAACATTTTTGATCTAAGGAGTACTCTTAGGGAGCGCGAAGGCAGACTTTGAGTATAATTATGTACCTTGAACCTGCCACTTTGCAGTGCACTGAAGAGAGAGACTAATACAAATGTTTGAGAATTTATCATTAGTCGCCGATATGTAATTTTAAATGAAATTGCGTGAAAACTCAAAATCAAAAAATCAAAAACTCAAGATTATGCCTTAACTATTTCAAAAAGCGCATTGAAGTTTCTATCAATGCCCTAAATAAATCCAGAATTAATCGAACAAATGTTCAATGTGTCCACCATGTGCCCGAAAAACTGCATTCACCCGCTGGGACCACTGATCAATTGCCGAGTCCACGAGTGTTTGACTGATTTCAGCCTAAACGAGGACAATTACTCGTTTCAAATGTTCAACGTCGTGAATTGGTTCACGATAGACTAATTGCTGAAGACAATAGTAAATGATCGATTGGAAAATCGGTTTCAAATCAAGGAGGGCTGTTAGGTGGCCAGTTCTACGGTTCAATAAACTCTGGCAGGTTGCTTTCATACAGGAGATCATATGACATGAAAAACATGAAAATTACATATCGGCGGCTAATGATGATTTCTCAAATCAAACATGTGTAATAGTTTCTCTCAGATATTTAGCATTTTGATAAAAACGAGAATTGTCTTTAATATAATGTATCAAATACGACGTTTGGATAAAAATTGTCAAGGTTATTAGCCTTCAAAAAAGTTTCATTTATTCTGAACCACTCTGTATATATATATAAATATATGTATGTATATATATATATATATATAATATATAGATATATATATATATATATATATATATAATATATATATATATATATATATATATATATGTAGAAAGAGAGAGAGAGAAGAGACAGAGAGAGAGAGAGAAAGAGAGAGAGAGAGTAAGAGAGATAATTTATTTATTTCTGTATATGAGATGATTTACTAATCGAAACGACACGGTTAAATTAAATTGATTGCTTCCTTGGTTGACCGGTGGTTGTTTCTTTAATTCAAAATCAGGATGCTAACAAATTATGAATGTAGAATCAGCAAACACAATTATACATAGGATTGTACCTGAGGCAGTCGCTGAAACCCTCGACCATGTACTTTGAAACAGTGTAGGGCACCGAGGCGGGGTAAGCAAAACGAGCTACGACACTCGCAGTATTAACAATTCGACCCTTGGCTTTCTTGATGAGAGGCAGAAATACTATCGTCATGTCAATCAGTCCGTAGCTGTTGACAGAGTTAACTTGCTTGTAGTCATCCAGCGTGTTCCACTCTACTCGTCCAGCTCTTCCCAGAATACCAGCGTTGTTCATCAAACCCCACAACCCTAACCACAAATCCTTAAAACTTAGCAACTCTGCAAGATTAATGACTAAAACTCTACAAACTTAGTTTAGCGTCATTATCACATCTCATAAAAATTAATTCTCGTCACATGCCTAGAGGAGATATTACATTAAAAATGAGGGACGTTAAAGGAAAGATTGTGAATGCATTATGCACCTAATGACTAATATATTACTGGAATGTTGAGAAAAATATCCACTAACAAAGACGAATGAGTCAGGATAGATGCTATTCGAGGTTTTCTCAACAGATAATAAAGTAGTCTCAAAGCACACGGTTCGAACAAACAAATAGAAAATTAATTTAAATTCACCGTCACCGCGGAATGTGACAGTGTCAGGTAACACCTGATAGTTTTATTACACGATGTCGCCACCAGATATCTTTATTACAGGCTTATTGCAATCATCCGACATCTACTGCTAAAAATTACATAAAGTAGAGATACGGTCCTTTGCTTTCATCGCTATGAAGAAGAGTTACGGTCCTTTGGAAAGTTAGTTGTTTAGTGTGCAGTCGTTAGACTATATATCGTAAATAAATTTTATTAGAGTCGTCGTTAGATACAGTGTCGTAAATTTGCTTTATACAGTATATAACAGTTTCACAAGCGGATCTTCTTTTCTCTTTCTCTTCAGTGCACTGCCAAGTGGCAGGTTCAAGGTACATAATAATACTCAAAGTCTGCTTTCTTGCTCCATAAGAGCACTCCTTAGATCAACAAGTTAATCCCTTCACAAAGTCTATGCCTTGTCCATACCTTATATAGCCTATAGCTTGGGAAAAGTTGGGCTTCTGATGTGGTTACCCGTTGCCTTCTTCAGTTACATGGAATAATTACCATTTAATCCTGGAGGGAAAATGGTGAGGTGGGTCCCCTCTTGCCATCCTCAGCTCCTGCCTTAGTCGCCGGTTAACGGTTAACAAAATAAATCAAAATGTAGACCTGTATAAATTTTTACTTTATTTTGTTGCAAACAGAAACTTAGGAAATTATGCAAAGCTAACAAAATGAATCCGTAAAGTAAGCCTATATCAATGTTAACTTTTTTGGCAAAAATGCTGAAATTTCGAAAAATAATAACCATAATACCGACAATTGCCTTAAATTAAAAATGAAGCAGAAAGAAAAAATCACTAAATTGAAGGCAATAAATACTTCCCTGTGATTAAGTAACTGACTTGATTTAAGTATGTAACAAATTCTTCATGCTCTGCACGGACTCATAGGATTTCCTTGGCACTGGCTATCCTATCGTTAAGATCGATATATTTAGACAGTCTGGATTTGTCAGGAAACAGCTTTTAACTATGTAGCTCTGAACTGAAAAGAAAACTGACTTTTCTGCAGGTATTACATAAATTCTCTATAAGAATCTATAATGTATGATTTTGATTTTAAAATTCAAACTCCAGTTTTTGCCCCTTGAAATTCGATTCGTGAAAATAAAAGTATGTAATAAATTGTATATGGTTTAAATTTTAAAACTTAAACGTCGGTGTTTCTTGTTTTCGCTCAGTACCGGGGCTAGCACCCCCGCGCCCCAAGGCCGGGGGGGCGGAGTAAAGGGGGCCCCGCACGATCAAATATACAGGGTGAGTAAAAAAATGATTACACCTGCAAAAAGTTTGAATGTCTCAGGCTAAGTTAAATATTTTCCAAAGAAACTTTTACTAATTACTAAAGGACTAATTTCTGATGGGCTGGCCAATTTTCATCCATTTGGGTACATTGATTGGCCAGTTATGCAAGTTTCAGCAGAGCAACCCCATTTTTAAATATACTGTAAATATATATTTTATTTTATTTTTTTTGGCCCTGCAAGTGTCGTTATGGTGGTTTAGAAATAACAAATTGTATCTGCTAGCATTGCTGACTATTCGATATGCTTTCCTCCCGCTGCTACGCAGGACTGCAGTCGCTTTCGGAACGCAAGGACATCCTTGTTGATTCCAGCTTGGGGCACTCTCTCTCAGATCGATAGTAGCACTTCCTGCAGTTCGGTCTTGCTTTTAGGCTTCGACTGGTGTTTCTGATAGAGATGCAGCATGATTCCCCAGACATAATAATCCAGAGGATTTGGATCGGGAGAGTTTGGAGGCCATTCATTCTTCTTAATGAAATCCGGTTTCTCTCGCTGATCCATTCCTGTGCATGACGAGATGCATGAGCCGGAGCACCATTCTGTTGAAAGATGAAACCATTTGGTAGAAGAGCATAGCAATCACCAAACAGCTCCGGAAACAAAGTATTGACGTAATACTGAGAGTTCACCTTTACCTTCTCGTCAATAAAGTACAATCTGCCCTTACCGTTGTAGCAAACGCCATTTTAGGTACAAATGGGGGTTGCTCTTCTGAAACTTGTAAAACTGGCCAATCTATACATTGAAGAGGATTAAAATTGGCCACCCCATCCAATATTAGTCCTTTATTAATTGTTAAAAGATTGATTTGAAAATATTAGCAATAACCTGAGATATTCAAACGTTTTGCAGGTGTAATCATTTTTTACTTACCCTATAGACAATTTTATTGCGCAAGAAACTAAATATATCGCAAATAAAATTTAGCCTATATGGCATGGTCCAAATCCTGTGAGGGCCTGGGGTCCCTTGATCTCCTATGTATGGTCTTGAATCAGATTCAAGGAATATAAAAGTAGTTCAATAGCAAGTGAAGCCTCGTTAATGGTTATAAAAGTCTAGTCTATCAGGTGACTCAGGTCGACAGGCTAGACTTTTGTAACGGTTCACTTACTCTACCGTGATACAGCTGCAGCAGCAGGCTGTAGGCTGTCGCAGTGACGCATCATTCAAATGCGTAATGAATGATCGGCCTTAGTCTAATCAAGTGACTTTTTGCATAGACCTTTTATAAAAGGTATTTATTTAATAAAATCACCCTATGAACATTTTCATTCGTTGAAGCGGCGCCACTGTGCAATCATAAATTTGATTGTTTTGCGGAAGGCAACTGTAATGTACTATATCCTTAAAATGCAATATACACTCTAATTATTCTACCTAGACATATGTTAACTGTAAATTAAGACATAGAGCCAGCCGTCTATATCAGCACAGACCCCTCCTCATTCTCCTACTGGGCTTTGTTGTTTATTATGTGAACAGAGTTACTGCTACATATTATAAAATGTCTATAGCGTTGTGTATATTCTGTGTGCAGTGTTTCAGTGTAAAAGCTTAATATTAGGATTATACAGTATACAGGCGGGGATTCAGAGCGGGGAAAGGGGTAGGGGGTCCGAGCCCCCCTTAGATCCGACGGAAACATTTTAAACTATATTTTCATTATGTTCATGGCTATTTGTATGTATATGAGATCTGCCGTTACAGTGGAGTAGGGGGGGGAGGGTGCTAGCAGGAACTCAGGTCCACTAGCTCCCAAATTTCTGAAGTGTGTCCCCCCGTTAGGAGCCCATATTTGATAATTGATATACTATAGGGTAACCACAGCCCTTACATACAAATAGCCATGAACATAACGAGCAATAGTTTACAAATTTTTTCGTCGAGTCTAGGGGGGCCTGGACTTCCTGGGCCCCCCCTCTTTGAATCCGCGCCTGTATACATGTATACTATATAATATTAATATTAACCTTTAATACTGAAACTATACATACAGACCACACAGCGCTGCATAAAAAGTAACTTGATTTGACTAAGCTTGGTCATTCATTACTATTTGATTGAAGCGCTACAGCGACAGCCTACAGCCTGCTGTTGCAGCTGGATCAAGTAAGCCTGAGTGGACGGTTAAAAAGTTTAGCCTATCGACCTGACAAGCTAGACTATTATAGCCATTAATGAGGCTTCACTTGCCATTGAACTAATTTTATATTCCTTGCATCTGATTCAGGCCTTTCATAGGAGGCCAAGGGGCCCCAGGCACTCACAAAAATTGGACCCAGCCATATAGGCTAAATTTTTTTGCGAGATATTTAGTTTCTTGCACAATAAAATTTTCTATGTTTGATCATCCGGGCCCCCTTTGCTCCGCCCCCCCCCGGTAGGGGGGCGGAGGGTGCTACCTACGGCACTGATTCCGGAGAAGGCGTGAGCTTAAGCGAAAAAATGTGGACACTGCCAACAAATTTTCGGCCCCTCCCCTTAAAAAATTCCTGGATGCGCCACCGAGTATATAAGTTTTATGTACATTGGCCTCTAAGTAATAATATATATATATATATATATATATATATATATATATATATATATATATATATATTCAGTACACTGCCAAGTTCAGATTGACGGTACATATTCATACTCAAGTCTGCTTTCTCGCTTCATAAGAGCACTCCCTAGATCAACAACTTAATACCTTCACAAAGTCTATGCCTTATCCATACCTTATGTAGCCTATAGCTTGGGAAAAGCGTGGCTTCTGAGGTGGTTTCCTATTTCCTTCCTCAGTTAGATGGATTAATTACCATTTAATCCTTGGGAAAAATATGTCATGGTCAGGTGGGTCCCCTCTTACCATCCTCAGCTCCAGCCATAGTCGCCTCCCACGTACACGCAGCAGATTGTTTGCCGTTGCCCTATTATGCAGTGGTTCAACCACATCCGAGCACAACACGGGCATATATATACATATTTTTATGTATATAAGTGCTAATACATAAATAAGTGCTGATGGCCATCCTTTCACCTGGTTATGAAATGCATATTGCTAACCGTGATACCAGAATCTCCGGTGCTAAGGGTGGTGAAGTGGCTCTCCTATTTAGGGCGCCTTTCACACTTTTAAGCAGTCACTCACATAAATTTTCCAGTTTTGAAGCTATTTCAGCCACTGATAAATTTAACTCTTGTACACTGCACGCTGTTTCAGTGTACCGTTCCCCTTCGTCATATCCATACGCCAAACCTTTCTCTATGTTTCTTGTCAGAGTTTGCTTCATTGCTTTCCTTTCTCACTGCATCCAAATCTGATTTTGTCATCACCGGTGATCTAAATATTCGTGTTGACCAACCACTTGATCACTCAACCCAGCAATTCAATAGCCTACTCAAATCCTGTAATGCTGTACAGCACGTTAACATTGCCACACACTTGGACAACCACACTTTAGATCTTGTCATTACTCCTTCCCAGTCAGCACTAGGTCCTACGAGCATTGACATTTTATCACATTCTCCATCTGACCATTTCCCCGTCACTTTCTCATTCAACCGCATGAAATCCCAAACTGTACCTAACACCACTACGATATCTTACCGGAAAATCAACAACATCAATATCGACCAATTTTGCTCGGACCTCGAGAATTCGACTCTAATCAAGTCGCCTTTTCTTGACCTTGATGAACTTGTACACCAGTACAACTTAACCCTTTTTGCCCTACTTGACAAGCACGCACCTTTAACTCGTAAGACTATCAGGGAGTCTAACCCATGGTTCACTCCCGAACTAGCTAAGTTGACGGCTGAGTGTTGTAGAGCCGACAGGAAGTGGCGCCAAACCCATGCTGTAGTTTGGAAAACTACATCCAATCTACAGTATAAGGCGTATCGTTCTGCCATTGCATCTGCTAGGCAACGATACTACTCCACTGTCATCAGCAATTCAGTAGACTCCAAGAACCTATGGAAAGCAGTCAACACTTTATTGCATAGGTCACCCTCTCCGTCTCTTCCTTCACTTCCTGCTGAGTCACTTCCGAAACGGTTTACTCTTCACTTCTCTGACAAAATCAACCAACTCCGGTCCTCCATCATTCCTCTCATCTCTAGCTCCACACCTCACTATCCTCAACCAACCAAATCAACCGATGAACAGCTCCATAGCCTGTCTCCATTGAGGAGATCACGCAACAAGTCTTGACTTGTTGCGTGATCTCCTCCCAAGCACTGTGATCTCGACCCTATCCCTAGTTCTCTGTTAAAGAAGTGTATCCATTTTCTGGCACCTTCAACTTCCACAATTGTTAATTTATTCTTGTCCTCTAACACATTTCCACAGTCATTTAAAAATGCTATTGTCACTCCACTCCTAAAGAAACCCTCGCTGAACAAGGAATCACTCTCCAACTAGAGGCCCATATCCAATTTACCATTCATTTCCAAACTCACAGAGAGACTAGTCTTTCAAAGACTCTCCACCTATCTTAAGTCCAACGACCTGTTCAATAATCACCAATCTGCTTATACCCAACATCGCTTTACTGAAACTGTTCTTCTTTCTGTCTGTAATGCCATTACTAACGCCATGTGCACTCAACGTGTCTCCGGACTTTGTACTCTCGATCTGTCTGCTGCTTTCGACACCATCGATCACCAAATCCTCCTACAACGTCTTTCCTCGTGGTTTGGTTATCTACGGCAATGCACTTGCTTGGTTTACTTCATATCTCACCGACCGTACTCTTAGAGTCATGGTTCAAGAGTATTCCTCTCCGCCTTCCATCCTCAAGTACGGTGTGCCTCAGGGCTCTGTACTTGGTCCTATCCTCTTTAATTTAATCACTACTCCACTAAGCTCCTTGATCTCTTCACATTCATTAGATCATCAACTTTTCGCTGATGACACTCAGCTGTACACATGCTTCATCCCCCACTCCTATCCTGATGCTAAGGCTTGTCTACAGCAATCCTTTCAGCAGATATCGTCCTGCATGTCTGCCAATTTCTTGGCAATCAATCCATCCAAGACTGAGTTCGTGCTATTTGGAACACCTCAGCAACTTTCAAAACTGAACGAGGTGTCCCAGGCTCTCTCTTCCGTTGTTTCAGTCACACCAATTTCTTCTGTGAAGAATCTTGGTGTTGTCCTTGACCACCACTTCTCATTCCACGAACATATCACTAAAACATCACAGGCATGTTTCTTTCAAATTCGCGATCTTCGTCGAATAAGACCATTTCTTTCTCTCGAGACTGCCACTACAATTGGCGCTGCACTCGTGCAACCCAAACTGGATTACTGCAACTCCCTACTTCTAAATCTTCCCAGTTGCAAGATTGATAGGATGTAGTTCATTCAGAATTCCCTTGCACGTGCAGTCTGTCGTAGCTCCAAATATTCTCATGTTACTCCAATCCTCAAGTCCTTACACTGGCCCAAAGTTAGAGAACGCATTTTATACAAGACAGTTTCTCTAACATATAAGTCTATTACCACTCTTAGTAATAGTTACATGTCCCACTTACTACAAGTGGGGCAACATACCTCCAGGCAGTCGTCTAAGTTAGTTACTCTAGAGAGACCGATCCTTCCTTCACGTAGCAAGCTGTCTAGGCGCTCCTTCCAGCATGCTGCCCCGCAGATCTGAAATTTTCTTCCTTCCACTCTGCGCACCCCTTCATCTATTCCTGATCGGCCTTTCGTACTCTACGAACAGTTTCATAGGCGATTGAAATCTTTTCTCTTCGACTTTTCATATCCACCAAACGTCCACGAACTGAGACCAACACCTAAACCTCCATTCCGCTAGTACCCTTCCTTGGACTGACCACCCGGATTTTGGCTCGCACCGTTTATGGACCCCTCACTCTGCTCATCGGCATTGATTTGGTTTCACAGTGCTCAATGTTGTCATGGACAACAGTAGCACTCTAATCGTATTGTTGTTGTTGTTATATACATCTATATAATATTATATATAATATTATATATATATATATATATATATATATATATATATATACATATATATACATATATATACATGTGTATATATATATATATATATATATATATATATATATATATATATATATAGTCAGTAGAAATATAATTTTAAAGTACTTTGTAACTAGACATGTGCTGAGGGAACTAAATAAACTGTGTGATTGTTTTAGATTGCCTATAAATTGTTCGATGGTTCTGGACAATGGAGTGTCTTATGGTAGAAGCGGGTATTTAATTTACGAAGCGTTTCATGCTGGTGTGGGAATTAGGAGGAACTGTATTTAAGTTTCTAACAATTTCTTTTGGTTGTTCTATGATCTTATGTGTAAGTATATATGTGTGTATATATGTATATGTGATGCATCCTGCCTGTTTTGACGAATAAAGAAATGAATATATATATATATATATATTAAATTTTAACTTTTTTTATTAGGGCCTCTTCGATAACTTCGGGGGGGGGGCCTTCAGACCCTAGCTACGGCACTACCTAGACAAATTGGCTACTTCATTACAAGTAAAAGTATCGCTTGAGTACCTTTTACTTGTAACGAAGTCATTTTACTTCTTTACCGCAAATCACTGGGAACATCAGTTACTGGAAATAGAATGAGAAATAAAAGCGACTGAAGGAAGCCTAACAATGGATATATGGATCAAAGGTTGAATCTAAACACGCAAGTTAGTTTGATGATATAATTTTTAGTAACCTTGATTTTGAGATTTAATCTAAATGAAGACAGACATCAATTGTGTGGTTGATAAGTGCTTTGCTATTATACATGTATCTTCCGTACAATCGAAATGTTTGCCTTCAGAATGAACAAAACCAAACTGGATCCGATGCCAGTTGGACAATGGAATACACTTACTTACTTGATCACTTGTTCACTTACTTTTGAATTATTAACTTTAAAAATTCTATTTGACCTACTACAGGAGTTGAAAGTATAGAGCAGGTTAGTAAATTGAAACGTTGTAACCTATTTGCAGTAGGACTAATATACAGTATATCAAAATATACACAAGGTTTTCGTTAGTTCTTTATAGCTTTCCAGGATTTATACGAGATCAGACGTGAATAAAAAAATTCTAGATGGGCCAAATTTATAGTAGGCCCTCTAAACGAAAATATATAGTCTATATTTGTTAGTGGTACATCGGACCTGTATTTAGAGGAGCTAAGACGTGTATTGACAGAGCTGTAAGAAGTAAAGAAAGATGGAGATAATATGTAGAGGAATTGTAAGATAAGGCTGGGATGTCAGTTCAGGAGGATTTTAAAATAGAAGAAGAAAGTATAGTAGAAAACGATAAAATGAGCCCCGATATAATGGATGCAATTTATTCTGCAATTTATAGCACGAAGAAGCGGAAAGCAACAGGAAAAGATGATATCCCAGCAGAATTCTTGAAAATATTGGAAAGAGAAACACTCGATAAGGTAATGGAGGTATGTATGGAAGTGTATAATACCGGCATTTGGCCAGAAAACTTTACCAAGTCAGTGATGATCTCAATTCCCAAAAATGCCAATGCTGTGGAGTGTTCGGATTGCAGTTCAGTCAGTTTAAGACCGCACGCATCGAAGATCGTATTAAAGATAGTAATTAATCGCATTCAGCCGAATGCAGATATGATGCAGAGCAAGACACAATTTGATTTCATGAAAGGATGAGGGCACAAGAGAAGCAATAGGGGTAATGGGGATTCTTTCGAAAGAGGCTTAGAATGTGCCAATACATTTTTGTATTCTGCGTGGACTTTGAGAATGCCTTCAGCAGATTATTGAACAACGACGATAAATATCTTTAAAAGAATATAAATTAGAATAGGCTGGAATGCAGAAGATAATGGATAGGCTGAATGATACGGCATTGAAATAAGGCATGAAGATTAATATAAAAAATACCAAATTGATGAGTGTCCCAAATAAAGGTGTAGTTAATATCACAAAAATGGTAGGAAATTGGAACAAGTAAGGAGTTTCAAATATATGGGTCGTACTATAACCGAGGACGGGAAATGCGAGACTAAAATATGCAGTAGGATTGCACAAATAAAAGCGACCTTCGGCAATAGGAAAGGACTATTAACAAAAAATCTGTGGAAAGACACAAAGACAAAGGCAGTGAAAACCTTGGTTTGCACCACGCTATCGTTTGGATGTGAAACATGGACCTTAAGCTAGGAAGACATTAGAGGCATTGAAAAGCATTAGCGGCAAGGAAACTAGAGAAATGGAAATGTGAATTTGGAGAAGAATGGACTAGCTTTACTCAAAATGTAAGAAATGAGGATGTTCTGATGAGAATTGGTACAGATAGACAGTTGATAAATGCATTAAGAAATTGGAAGAAGAGTTGGATAGGACACATTCAAAGTCTATTAAAAAGGTCATAGAAGGTAGAACGGAAGGAAAGAGAGGCAGAGCCAGGCCGAGATTAGGCATGTTAGATGATTTAAAGACCCACTCGTATGTGGACATGAATAGGAAAGCTGAAGACCGAGAAGTGAGGATGCGTTACATACCATGGACCTGCCAGTAGGCAGTGTAGACTTTAAATCGGACTCTATGTAGTACTGGTCCCAAAACAATAAAAATGAAAAAGAAAAGTAAATCAGACAAAACTTAAAGCCCAACAGACTTTAAGATGTGCACTATAGTCTGCATTAGTTTCGCTTAAATTGTTTTCCAAGTTTCAATATTAATGAAATATTAGTATTATTATCATTATATTATTAAATTTTTTGACTCAGACTGTTGACAATTGTAGATACTATGGATAAATGAGTGTTGTGTAACCAAATAATATGGTTATGTTTTGATATAGCTGTCTCTAACACTCTGGTGCAAGGAGGAGTTTGCGTCTGACAGAAAAGTCCACTGTTGAATATTGCCTGTCAGCATTATATTGCTAGAATGTTGGAATAATTGTTCAGCATCAATGACATTTTCAAAATCTTCAAACATGGAGATTTGGACAACATTCATACATTTTAGTGAACATTGGCCTCAAATTAATCGAGCTGCCTTCCGTCCTTCTCAGATGACGAGAATACAGCAATGACAGTGGGTCCATGGAAGGACGACGTCATAAAGTTAGCATTGGCATAACAGGAGGAGTTTCAAACACGAAGGTCTAATGCATACTTGGAACTACTGGAACTAACCATAACCTTCCTATGATCTACTCCTCCATAAGGAGTACATTTCCGTTACCCAGGAACGCTTCGTCGAGCCCGTTGGATTATGAGGGCGGTTTACTGGCTGTGATGTGGCGGTTTTAAGGTGCGTATCCTCTAGAGCGGCGGTCCAGTGAATCACGCAGATCATTACACTATAGCAATTGGAAAATTTTGAAGAATGTTTTTCTGTTTGTTATCTGCATATATGTTCGCTATTGGGTCAAACTTCATCAACAGTCAGTGCGCCTAGGATCGATATAATACTTCTCTGCTCTCTCTCTCTCTCTCTCTCTATCTATCTATCTATCCATCCATCCATCCATCCATCCATCCATCCATCCATCCATCCATCCATCCATCCATCCCTCCATCCATCCATCCATCCATCTATCCATCCATCCATCCATCCATCCATCTATCCATCTATCTATCTATATATATATCTATCTTCATATTCACAGAAGGTTATCTCTGATGCTGTAATGAAAACCTTTGGACGCCATCTATGACATATATCCTAGACGTTAGTAAATTTAAGTTTCTTCGACATTGACGTGTGAGTGGAGGGCAAGAGGCTCAAAGTTTTTAATAGTAGCAGCCTTAAGAAATAAAAAAGGCCCATATGAACCACTAGAACGTATCACTCTGTTTAGTGTTTACCCAGCCGTGAACAAAGAGATCGACTGCATGATTTCTTAACAAAAAGAAAACTGTTGGCCAGTTACATATCTTAGATCTATCAGATTCAATTCTGGAAGACGATCGAAGCGAGTTGATTAATCAAGAGGATTAGACCCATTTCAGGTGTCAAGCTATCTGAAAATAAATTAGAATTCTCAGTTACGCAGCTGGACGCAGTACAGCCCTCATTCAGCACTTCAAATCATCCATTACGAGATATGAGGCGCAAAAACATTTCCTTCTACAAGTTGTGGAAGATCATCTTAACTTGTTCTCCTCTCCCAAAGAGATGAGCGCCATCCAAAGTACAAGGCCGCAATAAATACAAACTTCATTAATAATTATAAGCATCTGTTAAGGAACAGATCATAGTGTTGTAATCTGGACTAGGGGACCTACAAAAAAGTGAATTGAGGCTACATTATGCTTATTATCTATATATATTTGTTGAAAAATTACATGCAGAATGGAGGATGAAAGTTTGATGACGTTAGGAAAGTCCTGAATATTCATATTTTTTACTCAAACTTTTTTTGTAATGTTTTGTAGGGAATGGAACCAAATAGGACCTTGAAGAACAGTACATTTAAAACAAAATTATTTTTAAGGACCACCGTATTAGGCTCTAATTAGTAATGATTACTAATTTATTACAATATTCCCACCTTGACCCTTAGGCAGATTGTTCTTGACAAATTCGAAGGCTTTTCGGACGCTTTGTGGATTGGATACATCGAGACGGATGGTTTTGAGTAATGGAGAGCAACTCTTGCGTAGTTCATCTTCACCTTTATCTGTCAGACACCCGGCAAACACGGGCACTCCGATACTGTTCAATCTCTTAGCCAGCAAGTTACCAAATCCTGAGTCACATCCAGTTATCAGGACGTAACGGTTCATGTAATTAGCTATAAAAATATATAAACAAAACTAAAAGTTAATAAACGTTTTCGTTTCAAAGAGATGCTACAAAGACCGATTTTCATACCGGTGGCCTCCAGCATATCTGAAGAGAGTGATACCAACCCTACATCTACCTGACATATTAATGAAGACTGAATTCTTAATTATATCCTAAGGCTTAGCTTAGCCTAGCGTCAATTTTATGTCCTTAAAGATGTTAGTCGAGGGACAGGCATTGAATTTGAACCAATGCTTGTCCTAAACTGAATAACTTCTAATTGGCATTTTATAGCAGCGTAATAAATAACTAGCTCTTCCATTACATTTACAAATATTCCCATATTACACCGTACTATTATTATTTATAATAAACAACACAAACTTAAATAGCAGTGTTATGGCCGAAATCTGTCTACTTTACAGAAAGGGTTCAATAATAATAGTAGCTAAGTAAAAATTTTTATTTTAAATTTACAGTTTCTTCTCTAAGTGCCGTGCCTGTTCCAAACCTGGGCAGTCATGGTCATATTCTTCCACATGTCTCTGTTCATTGTTGCTCTGATCATCTCTGTTTCAGTTAACTGCATCCATTTGCTAAGACTCTTATTAAACGTCATCCGCTGTCGACCCTTGCATCTTTTTCCTTCTATTATTCCTGTCATTACGGTATTTTCAACTATTTTGTTCCGCATAAGGTGTCCGAAAAACTTCATCTGTCATCGTCGTATTCGGTTCAAAAGGTCACGGCAAGTTGACATTCTTAGTAAAACATCTTCATTTTACATTTAAATACACTGTATGGATTGAAAACTGATCCATACAACAACTCAGAGCCGGATTTACCATGAAGAACTTTCAGCACGTGCTGAGAGCCCCCGGCCAAAGGGGGCTCCGAGATTTCTTTAACAATTTGTTTAGGCTTCAAAGAGTTACCACTACCCTGACACTTCGTCTTCTTCTCTAAGTGCCGTGCCTGTTCCAAGCCTGGGCGGTCATGGTCATATTCCTCCATATGTCTCTGTTCATTGTTGCTCCAATCATCTCTGTTTCAGTTAACGGCATCCATTTGCTAAGACTCTTAATCAACGTCATTCGTTGTCGACCCTTGCATCTTTTTCCTTCTATTATTCTTGTCACTACGGTATTTTCAACTATTTTGTTCCGCATAATGTGTCCGAAAAATTTCATCTGTTGTCGTCGAATTCGGTTCAAAAGGTCACGACAAGTTGACATTCTTTGTAGAACATCTTCATTTTTAACGTGGTCTTTATAAGATATACGTATCATTCTTCTATAGAACCACATCTCTGTTGCCTCAAGTTTCGATTACATTACAGAAGAGATTGTCCAAACTTCACTTCCATATAAAAATATTGGTTGAATATAGCATTGAAGAAGTCTTTTTTGGTATCAATTAATAATTTATGGCTTCTAAAAATCTTTGGCATTCTGTTATATGCCTCCTTAGCAATGGCTATTCTTCTGTGTATTTCCTTGTCACATTTACCATTTTGTTGAATAAGTGACCCTAAATATATGACTGATTCGACTTGTTTGACATTTTGACCTCTTACATTGATTAAGCATGGCTGTGGCATTTTTAGTTTACTTACTGTCATGCATTCTGTTTTCTTCATATTTATAGATAATCCACTAGCCTCACTATGATATATTACAATATCCAACATTTCTTGAAGTCTGTCTCGCGAGTCGGCAATAAGAACTATGTCATCAGCATAACGTATATTATTAAGATTGTATCCTCCAATTACTAATCCTTTTATTTCATTGATATTCCTCATAATACCCTGACACAATTAATTTAAAAAAGATTTTGAAGCCTTTCTTTAACAAAATTACTTCATGAATACTACGTGTATACATGAATACTACGTGTACACATTGGGCACCAGTGTCAAGGCCTCTAATATTCCTTCAATTATTATAATCTTAAAAACATTGGCCCCGGCCTCGAATAGCTCTCTGAATTTATTCTAAAGGTTTCAATCACGAAAACGTGTTTAAAAATGAAATTAAATTTAATAAATAAAAACACGAATTAAATAGTTCTTACAGACCGTGTAGCATGAATCGAAAATATCCGATAGTTATAATGCGCAAAATACAGCAACTCGAGATATAATCCAAAATACAATATTCCGATCGCAAACTTAACATATAGGACTACGACTATACGCACAAATTCATATATTAGAAATCCAAAGTGTAAATTTAAAATAATGACCACAAAACTACTTTAGAAATTCTATCGTAAGAACCTTTATATTCTAAATTAACACCTATTACAACATTGCCTCTGTCACACAAGTCTTCCCTTTACCACTCTTAAGGTCTCCTCAACGGTATTATCTGCTGACAGGTAAGCCACTATCGTCTATAACGTCTAGACGTGAAAGATCTGTATCTTTCCTAATATCTTTCCAAACACGTGTTATCTCTTGTAAACCTTTTTCACGTGTCCTTGTAAACAAACCTCCACCTCTCGAATTCTCCTCTGAGCAGGCTGGCCCACCAATCAGGAACTCTGAAACTATTTGAGCCCCGCCCACGACGGAGATCTGAACAGCTGACTCGTATAATAATACCTTTACATTTAATGTATCAGGATAGAACACTTTACATCCTCAGTTTCAAGACATATATGCACTACATATAATACAGCAAATATGTGATCCTGACACCTCCCACCTAGATCATGAATGGTGAAAGCAAGTGCTAATGAATTAAATAATAATTCGCCATTCAGGATCGGTAACACATAGGACACATATGAAGATGTATTCAATGTCTACATTAAATAAAATGTTTAAATGTATTATTCATTTCATAGTTGTATAAATGTTCACCAAATGTTCTTGGCATAGAAATAATATTAATCCAATTTGAAGACTTACGTGTACTTAGAATTTATTGGTTGTTTAAGGATTTTCTAGTAGAAGGCATTGAGCTTTGAAAGCAGTAACCAAATTACTACAATAAACTGGGATATATATATACTATCCCGTTTCCGGATTGTAGGCCTAGGTAATATGTGAGCAATTTGTACTTTTCATAGTACTATCTTATCCGCAGTATTTTGTATCTATTTGTGCCTGTTTGGTTCCATATATATGATAAAACATAATTTATACTTAAAGGGTTAATAGTTAGGGTTAGGGTAAGATTTTTTGTGGGGTCCCCTTGCATAATTGCTTCATGCCCCCAAGGTCTAAATCCAGCACTGCAACACCTCTTACATTAAATTACAACAACAATACGATTAGAGTGCTACTGTTGTACATGACAAAATAGAGCACTATTGAATCAAATCAAAACCGATGAAAATCATGTGGGTGGTCAATAAACGGTGCAAGCCAAAATCCCGGTAGTCAGCCCAAAGAAGGGTACTAGAAGAATGGAGGTTTGAGTGTTTTCTCAGTGTACGGACATATGGTGAATAGGAAAGATCGAAGAGAAAAAAAGAGTAAATTAGATACAAGATATTGCAAGCATTATATTGCACCTGAATTTTGAAGAACGCAAAAAGGATTGCATATGAAAGTTGCAAAATAAAACCAGCTCAAGATAGACACATGTGTACTTAAAATCTCTCGCTCTTTGCGCTGCCGACTGGCAAGTCCATAGTACATAACGTCTCCACTCTTCTTTGTCTCCCGTTTTCCTCTTCAAGTCTACATGTAGTGGAACTTTAAATCATCCAACAATACTCATTCTTGTTTTTATATACCATATAATTAAAATATCATACACCTCTCTCTTAGTGCACTACCTACTGGCAGGTCCATGGTACATAGCGCCTCCACTGTTCTCTGTCTTCCACTTTCCTCTTCATTTCCACATATGAGTAGAACTTTAAATCATCTAATAATACTAATTTTTATTTTTATATACCATATACTTATAATATCATACACCCCTCTCGTAGTACACTGCCTACTGGCAGGTAAATGGCATATAACACCTCCACAATTCTGTCTTCCGCTTTTCACTTCATGTCCAAATATCAGTGGGTCTTTAAATCATCTAACATACCTAATCTCGGCCTGCCTCTGTCTCTTTTTTCTTCCATTCTAACTTCTATGACCTCTTTTAATAGACCTTCCCATTAGAATGTGTCCTATCCAACTATTCTTCGTATTTCTTAATGAATTTGTCAACTGTTTATCTGTACCAAATCTCTCCAAGACTTACTCATTTGTAACCTTTTGAGTCCAGCTAATACTCTCCATTCTTCTCCAAATCCACATTTCCAATGCCTCTAGTTCCTAATATCTTATTTCCATAAGGTCCATGTTTCACATCCATACAATAGCGTGGTCCAAACTAAAGTTTTCACTATCTTTATCTTTGTGTCTTTCTTTAGACTTTTTGTTAGAAGTCCTTTCCTATTACCGAAGGCCGCTTTTGCTTGTGCAATCCTACAGCGTATTTCAGTCTCACATTTCCCGTCATCGGTTATAGTATGACCCATATATTTGAAACTCCTTACCTGTTCCAAGTTCGTACCATTAATTGTGATATTAACTTCACTTTTATCACGGGACACTCTCATATCCTTGGCCTTCTTGATATTAATCTTCATGCCATATCTCAATACCGCATCATTCAGCTATTCATTATCTTCTGCAGTTCGCTACTATTACTTGGCCATACGAAAATCGCACATCTTGTATCAATTTTCGTCCTACTTTTATTCTTTCATCCATGTCTTCCGTGGCTTCCTCCATCATTGCCTTAGCGTAAAAGTTAAACAGCAGCGGCGAAATGTTACGACCTTGGCTTACTCCAATTCCTATTTTACGTTCTCCTGAGTATTCTTGTTGGATTTTGATTGCTGCTCTTTTCGAGATATTCTTCATTGTTATTCAATCACTCTTGCCAAAGACCATACACCTATACTCAATATATTATATCATATACATGTAATCCCCGTGCTGTATCCGGGTGTGGTTTGGACCGTTGCAGAATAGGGCAACCGGAGTTTACGTAAGAAGCGACTAGGGCAATTGTGAGAAAGGCAATAGGGACGCACCGTACCATGTTATTTTTTCCCATGATTTAAATGGCAAACATAACTATACGAAACGGCCATAAGTTCCCTGCACCCCTTAAATGGGGAAGGGTGCAAACAATCCCACGGACTGTCGGCACCATGGGTGCCCCATTAGTATACCAAAAGAATTGAAATTCCTAGGAAGGATGAAACTAGGTACCTGGATTTTAAGAAAAATGATTACGGGGAAGTTGGAGAATGTTGAGTGGGAGATGAAGAGAAACAAGATAAATGTATTAGGGTTATGTAAGGTAAGATGGCCAGAGACGGGTGATTTTGTGAGTAACGGATACAGAATAAACTCGAGAATATACACTCCGGAGGAGATACAATCTGGACTAGAGATTATGTACTCTGGATGTGGAAGGAAGCAAAGAGGAGTAGAGATATTGTTGGATCATATGTTGAAAGATAAGGTAACAAGGGCGGTACATTATAGTGAAAGGTTAATGTTGGTGAGAGTGAAGGCTGAACCAGTAGAATTTATGGTAGTGCAAGTGTATATGCCGGCATCAGACTCAGAAGATGAATATATTGAGATTATGTATGAACAAATTGAAAGGTTGTTATAGAAAGAGAAAGCCACGGATCAAATAATAATTTTGACGTTCCTGACATTGCCTTTTGGCGAGGAACCGGACGTTAAATTCTTATTGATTGATTGATTGAGACGGGAATGCACTGGTAGGAGAAAGGAAAGATGGAACGAAAGTTGGTAGGTTTGGTATTGGAGTGAGAACAACTTACAGAGGTTAAGAGCTGGTTCATTTCTGTAAAAGAATGAATTTCGTAATATCAAATACATGGTACTGGTGCGAAGCACGTAGAATAATATATATATATATATATATATATATATATATATATATATATATATATATATATATATATATATCTATATATATATCTCTTAGTGCACTGCCTACTGGCAGGTCCATGGTATATAACGCCTCCACTCTTCCCTGTCTTCCGCCTTCCTCTTCATTTCCACATATGAGTGGGTCTTTAAATCATCTAACATACCTAATCTCGGTCTGCTCATGCCTCTTTTTCCTTCCATTCTACCTTCTATGACCTCTTTTAATAGACCTTGCCCCTTGGAATGTGTCCTTTCCAACACTTCTTCAGATTTCTTAATACATTTATCAATTGTCTATCTGTACCAACTCTCTCCAGAACTTCCTCATTTGTAACCATTTTAGTCCAGCTAATCCTCTCCATTCTTCTCCAAATCCACATTTCCAATGCCTCTAGTTCCTAATATCTTATTTCCATAAGGTCCATGTTTCACATCCATATAATAGCGTGGTCCAACCCAAAGTTATCACTACCTTTATCTTGGTGTCTTTCTTTAGACTTTTTGTTAATATTTCTTTTATATTACCAAAGGCCGCTTTTGCTTGTGCAATCCTACTGCATATTTCCGTCTCACATTCCCCATCATCGGTTATGGTGTGACCAAATATTTCAAACCCCTTATCTGTTCCAATTTCTTACCAATTACTGTGATATTAACTTCACCTTTATTATTGGACACTCACATATATATATATATATATATATATATATATATATATATATATATATATATAATATAATATATATATATATATATATATATATATATATATATATATATATACAGTATATATAAATATAAAAATATATATATATATATATCACTTTAATACCTCATGCATCGAAGATCGTATTGATGATAATAAATTATCGCATGCAAGCAGATATGCTACTGAGCAAGATACAATTTGGCTTTCGGAAAAGAACAAGAGAAGCAATAGGGATAATGCGGGTTCTCTGCGAAGGAAGCTTAGAATATGAAAATGACGATTTTGTATGCTTTGTGGACTTTTGGAAGCCCTTTGACAGGATTGATTGGATAACGATGATGAATCTCTTGGAAAGAATATGAATTGACTGTAGAGATACAAGACTAATTTTAAACTTGTACATGAATCAAAACCAACAAGAATCCCAGACGAAGCTCATGAGAGTGGCCAATAATAAAGGTGACTTTATTATCACAATAAATGGTACGAAATTGGAACAGGTAAGAAGTTTCAAATATTTGAGTCATACTATAACCGATGATGGCAAATGTGAGACTTAAATAGACTTTGCAGTAGGATTGCACAAGCAAGAGCGGCCCTTTGGTGATAGGAAAGAACTTTTAACAAAACGTCTAAAGAAAGACACAAAGATAAAGATAGTGAAAACTTTGGCTTGGACCACGCTATGGTATGGATGTTAAACGTGGACGTTAAGGAAGGAAGATATTAGAAAACTGGAGGCACTGGAAATGTGGATCTGGAGAAAAATGGAGAGGAGTAGTTGGACTGAAATGCTTACAAATGGGAAAGTTCTGGAGAGAGTTGATACAGATAGGAACCTGATAAATAAATTAAGCAATAGGAAGAAGAATTGGATAGGACACATCCTAAAGGTCTAGAAAAAGAGGTCATGGAAGTTAGATTGGAAGGGAAAAGAGGCAGGTGCAGACCGAGATTAGGTATTTTAGATGATTTAAAGACCCACTCATATGTGGACAAGAAGAGGAAATCGGAAGACAGAGAAGTGTGGAGGCGTTATATACCATGGACCTGCCAGTAGGCAATACATTAGTACATTAAGAGAGAGAGAGAGAGAGAGAGAGAGAGAGAGAGAGAGATTGATAGGGAAGTATTTGGACTGGCCTAGTGTATCGTGTTTTGCTCAATATGCATCAAGAGCTGCATTCCTAGATCAATATAAAGAATACATGGTTTGATACAAACCTATTCTTGGCAATCTTATCAGACGATCCAAAATTTTGTACAATATTAAGAACCCTATGCCATAAAGGCATAAAGAATATGCATCAGCCATCTACAACAAGAAAATAGATTATTGAATACATGTATTATACAAGAAATACATGACAAAAAGGATATGTTGACAATATAATGGCTAAAGGGAATTTCTATCTTGTGCTGAAAACTGAAATGTAATTATCATAATATCCTGGACATATTGGAGGACATCAGAAACTGGAACCCTAGTCCCATCCAGTTCTCAATCCGTTCAAGAGCAAGCCAGCCATTTGGCCAAAATTCTCCATAAGCGACAAACTGAAGGTGCTGAAAGTGGATACTACAGTGTCGTTCAAGCTGAACTACAGATAGGCCGAGAGACTAATTGAATGATTGACTGACTTTCTTACACTGATGCTCATTTTTATTATGAACAACTTAAACCCTAGTGTACTTAGACCTTGCAATAGAGTTAGACCATGGAATAGAAATTTTGGTGCTAACGAAAAACTTAGCGTGATTCAAGTTCTACTTCAACGTCTACCATCATAATTATATCGTTCAGCCAATAACAGCGCTGTCCTTCAAGTAGATCCATTAATCAGCATACTTCGAAAACAAAACTAGAATTTTACTTCTTAGACCAAATAAGGTGCGGGCTAAACCTCCGACGAGAGAGGTACAGCTACTAAACTGCGGAATACGCTTATTTATATTGTCAGGGACCTGATTCTACAGTTTTGCCCGTGGTAAAATGAGGTCCTGAGATTAAATGTTCCAGGGCTTAAATTCCTAATAATATGCCTCTAGTAATTATTTTGGAATCTTTACCTGTCCTCGATTTTTGACCGAATCTAGATATCCTACTAATCGATTAATGAATTCAACGACTGTATTAAATTAAATATTAATTTAACACTAAAGGAAATAAAATAATGCACGAATATACAGTAGAACGAAAATTAAAACGATTTCAAATAGCACGTTTAAGAGAATCCGTATAATTTAAAATTAAACTTTTCAACCGAATTACAGTTCACTTTAAATATCGCAAACGCAAGTACTTTACATAAAATACAACTACTTTCGACACACAAATTACTGCTATGCTTTCTAGCACAAATTCCTACACTTTACCTTTACTCTCGACTACTCGCCTACTAAGATTCCTTCTAATGTAATCCTATGTCAAAATATATCGGTGGGGCACCAGTTTGATCATCTACACTCTCACTCATATTCACTCTCTTCACATCATCTGTTCGATGGACTACAATCAGTTCTAGGGCCTACTCTACGAAATCTTCGATTTACTCTTGAATTCGGCTACTGCTGAGATTCCTCAAATCTCCTAAATCTCTTTTCAACGTGGTAGGTTTTACGTCCATGTTGTCACTCTTCCATCTTCCATCTCCTCCTCTACTCCCTGTCTAGGCATGCCCTCATTGGTCACTTGCCCTAGCTTAGCTACCGCTAAGCAAGGGCAAATTAACTGCAGTCTTTGTGTATCCTCAGAAATTCTCAGTAAATGACCTAAAAAACCTCAACCTTCTCTCAGAAACTCTTTCATCTAGTTTTCTTTGTCCACTCCTTTCGAATATTGTTTCGTTTTTGTCGTGGTCCCAATAGTGGATATTTAAAATTCTTCTGAGGCATCTTTGTTGAAAACAGTTTAATTTGTGTTTTGTTTTATTAGTACTTTCCCAGTTTCACATGCATACATTAAAACTGGTTGAATAATTGTTTAGTATATTTTTATCTTTAATTGCTCCTCAATTTTATTACTCTTCCAAATATATTGGAGCTTTTGGAATACGTCATTTGCTTTACCGATACTACACTCCACTTCTCTTTCACTTGATCCATTTTGCGATATTGTATTGCCTAGATACGTAAACTTTTTACCCTTTCAACCTCGCTTTGATTAACTCTTATCGTGAATATGTCTGTCTCTGCAGTTGTGAAGATTTTTTGTCTCTTCAGAGCTAATTATTAATCAAACTTTTGCAGCATTTTCTTCTAATGTTGATGTCACTTCTTGCAGTTGATGACTGTTGTTTGCTAGTAGCCTATAGTTATATGGTCTGAAAAGTCAAGGTCAGTTAATTTTTTATGACCCAACTTTATTCCCCATCCGCTTTCTTCAAAAGCGTTTCACATTACAAAATCAATCATTAGAAGAAAAAGAAATGGTGATAAAATTCATCCCTGTCTAACTCCTTTCACAATGTTGAAAGAGTCACTGACCCCCGTTTGTGTTCTTACATTGCCCGACGAGTTTTCATATAATAATTCAAATAAATCTGTGAATTTCCCAGAAATTCCATAGCTTTTTATTATATTCCATAACGTATCTCTAAGGATGCTGTCAAACGCTTTCTTGAAATCAATTAAATTTATGTAGATATCTTGCAGAAACTCAATGCTTTATTGTAGAATGTGCCGTAAACTAAAAATTGGTTCATTACACGATCTGCTACTCCTGAAGCCTGTTGATTCTCCCTTAATTTTTTATCAATTTCTATTTTTATTCTCTCAAGTATTACAGAAGAAAAGATTTTGCCAGGTATTGATAACAATGTTATACCTCTCCAATTATTGCAGTTACTCAAATCTCTCTTTTTTGGCAGCCTAACAATTGTGCCCCTCTTCCAATTCTTCCTCGTTGTTCTCGGATAGGAGTCTCGGCTATCTATGTAAACAAACGGCTCTCACTAATTTGCTTATAAGTAAACCTAACTTCTAATAATATCTAGATTTTCTCACTTGAATTCGATTGAACTCCGTACGGATTTAACAAATTTAATATTAAGACACTATATATCAAACCCAGACGCGGATATGTAACCTATTAGTGAAATATATTAATCTTTAAAAAGGATATCAACAATCTGGACTTTGTACCCTCGTCTCACCTGTTTCTACGATACTTTATGTGTACTACGATATATGTGCTTAATCACTCGTCATATTTTAAAATGCAACGTAAACACCCGTGGTCATGTGATCATCCACACTGAGACCTAGCTCTCTCCTCTCACACATCCAGCACATCATGCCTCCCAAACAACGCTCAGTGGGTGAAGAGCTCGCCGAGGAGATAAGAAATGGGGAAATATCCGAAGAATTAGGAAAAGTTATCGGCCCCATTGTGGCACAATCAGTCGAGTCAATGTTCGCTGAGCTAGTTAAGAATCTGCTAGAGGAAAACAAGAAACCGCTCATAAGACTAACAGTAGCCGAGGAGACTATCAGGCATCTAAAGACAACACAGCCCGTAGGGTTCAGCATCCCTCCTCCTCTCCGTTTACCAGAAATCCCTAAAAGGTCACCAGAGAGCAGAAGTTGGGCCGAGATAGCTGATCTACCCAAACAAGCGATTTCGGCTCAACCTATACAATCTAGGCAATCAGTATCTAACGTAGGTGGTGCTATCGGATTTACCCACCAGGCGAGGCCCCAATCGATCACTTTCACCGGGAAGAAAACCGACAGCAAAATCAAAGCCGTGCCGAAGAAACTATCAATATTTATGGGTAGACTCCAAATCAACACCACCGAGAACGATATGAAGGATTTGCTGAAGGACAACGGTATTCCTGATTACGTTTGCAAAAAGCTGACCGGAAAGACTAAGGACGGGCGGGAGTTCAAATCCTCGGCCTTCCTGATCTCAGTCGATGTTAAGTTCAAGGAGCTTGTTTTTAACATGGACTTGTGGCCTGACAATATCACGATCAGAGAATGGCGGTCCTCCAAATAATCGTCGACATTTCACTCCCTGTAATGGTTTGTAAGTTTAATGGTTTAATTAACGATGATTTTATCAGTAACTCACATGTAGGCCTTTATTCATCGGAGGACTCTAATAAACTATTGAACTCTTTCAATCTTTGTAACTTTGCTATCTTTCATATCAACGTTAGAAGTCTCAATGCCAATTATTTACACTTGTTAAATTTGCTTGATATTTATGACTATAAATTCAATATTATTTTACTATCTGAAATATGGTCCACAAACCTAGCATATTTTGATAATATATTTCCTAACTACGTTTTTCTTTCCTTTCCGCCACTGAACCAGAGAGCCGGTGGAGTTGGTGTTTTAATGCATAAATCGATAGTTTATTTGATGAAGCAACAATACTTTGTTGCTTCATCAAATGACTACAAGATACTAGATGATGCAGCGGAATATGTTTTACTTGATGTAGCTACCAGTTTCGGCAAACTTCGTATATTTTTATTTTATAGACACCCAAGTAAAGCAATGCCGATTCCTTGTTTGATTTGCTTAAGCGGTATAAGCCAACGAAGAGAAGTATATTATGTAGTGATCTGAATATTGATTTACTTAAATATGGTTCTACTGCATGTATTGAGAGATACGTGAATGAATTATACTCTATGAACTTTGTTCCGTTCTTCGTTCTCTGTCATTCCGACGCATTGTGTTAATAATTCAATGAGTATTATCGACCATGTAGTCTGTAATTTTGGCATTGATTGTGCGCAAGGCTGTAGCATTAAGTCGTTAACAGTGGCAAGTGATTTTAGTGACCACTATGCCAACATTGTTGCTATAACTGCAAACAAGAAAAGGGTAAATTACTCTGATCGGCCAGTGATACGAATTTTCTCTACAAATCCTATAAATTCTTTTAAAAATCAACTCTCTGTTATTGATTGGACACCCATTCATAGTTCTGATCATATAGACACGTCGATCGCCTACCTAACTGATACATTAGCTAACGCCATTGATAATAATTTTCCGTTAGTGTTACTATCTCTAAAATGTTTTAGGGACACACCCTGGATATCAAAGGAATTGAAGAAACGTATCAAAATAAAAAATTATCCCTACCTACATCTCAAAAAACTAAAAGTATTGAAGATGAAGCTAAATATCGTGCCTATCACAAATCAGTGGAAAAGCAGTTAGAAAATACCGGAAGAGATATTTCAGTGATAAATTAAATATAAGATTTAATTCCGCTAAAAATATATGGAAAAATCTTAACGACATCACTCAGTCATAAAAATAAAGGAGCTAACAATTTAATTGATAGAATTGGCTCTAAAATGGTTTTATTTATGATAAATATCAAATAGCGAATGAATTTAACAACTACTTTATCAATGTTGGTATTAACTTAGCCAATGAAATACCAAATAATTCGAATGATTACCAGTCTTACCTTCCTCAAAATATCACAAATTCAATATTCATATACCCAACCATCAATAATGAAATCTTCAATATTATTCAAAGCCTAAATAAAGTAACGCCACAGGACATGATAAAATATCCAGTAAAATTCTTCAGCTCGGTGCTGAATACATTGTCAACCCAATTGTTTTCATTATAAATAAATCTTTAGAGCAAGGCTTCTTTCCCACAAGTTTTAAACTCGCTAAAATAATTCCTATTTTTAAAAAGGGTTGTAATCATGATGTATCTAACTATAGACCCATTTCTCTACTTAGTAACTTGAGTAAAATTTTTGAGAAAGTGATCTACAAACGACTGGCTGATTTCTTTAATATTAACAATACTTTATCTGAGACCCAATTTGGTTTTAGAGAAGGTTATTCCACAACTGATGCGCTTTTCAGCTGTATCAATTTACTAACAAATAAAAATTCAGAGAAATGTAAAACTATGGGCATCTTTTTAGATTTAAGTAAAGCTTTTGATACAGTCGATCCTAGTATCTTGCTCTTTAAATTAGCTAATTATGGTATTCGTGGTAAAGCTTATAATTGGTTAAAATCATATTTGTCCAAGAGATAGCAATATAGGCTACTTTAATAGGAGATATACCGTCTGATATAAAGTATATCAGAATGGGCGTGCCTCAGGGCTCAATACTAGGACCATAGTTATTTTTAATTTACGTTAATGACTTACGATTTGCTTGCACCAATGCTACCTTTTACGTCAAATGATATGTGTGTTAAAATAAATAATTTTTCAATTGGTAAAGTTTCTATCACTAGATTTCTGGGCATTCTAATTGATGGGAACCTTACTTTTAAAAATCATATCGATGCATTAGTCATCAAGGTCAATAGCTGTAATGGTATGTTTTACAGACCTAGGGACTATATACCTTCGGAACGGGGGAAAAATCTGTATTTTTCCCTTGCTTATTCGCGTATTCAATATGGTATAGAACTTCATGGAAAAACAACCGCTAAGTCTATACAGCCTCTACACTATTCTTGGAATAGAATATTACGAACTCTACAAAATAAATCCAGGTTCTGTAATGTCAACGAATTATATGCCAACTTCAATACATTACCTGTATCGCAACTATATATACTTTCTATAGGTAAGCTAATTTATAAGTGTAATAATTTTGACGATATTATGTCTACGGCAATTCGTGACATCATTAATTCTCTCCACCAAAATCGTTATTATAATACTAGACTGTCAAGCACCAATTATATTTTTTCTAATAGTAACGAGCTTTTCTTCAAATCTTATATTTTTAACTGCGTGATGATTTGGAATAATGTTCCCTTAGAAAATCGTAATATTAAATCTTTGAACTTATTCAATAAGCGATACAAAAGCTATCTACTTAGTATTTTGCAATGATAAATATAGGTTATTGTTGACAAGTATCATGCTATTATTGGCTTTACTTAGGTTGCTTGCTTAAATATATCTTAGTGTGTGGTTTCATTATTATACCGGCAATTGGTGTACACTGTCTTTTCAACTTGCACGCTGGTTAGTTACTACTGCTTTTTCTCTAGTATGTTTTGCTAATTTTCAATTGTACATGAATGTTTGGCTACTCTTGCGTTATTAATGGCTGTCAACTAGATAGGGTATATATACCCCCTTTGATGACCTTGTGCATATACGTGTATTTGTACTTCAATAAACATAGTTCTCTCTCTCAAATCAAAGTAGTCAATTCTTTTATTACGGCAGTTGATCCATATTCTAATAATTCCCCTGTGATTTGATCTTCTCCAGGAGCCTTATTATTCTTTAATTTCCTTAGGGCAATTTCTACTTGTTGCATCTCCTCTTGATCGATATTCTCATCTTCATCTTCAGCTGGCATTATAGAATCGAAGGTGTTACGTGGAGTTTCCTGATTTAGTGTCTCTGCAAAGTGTTCAATCCATCTTTTGTTCTGTTCTTCTTCAGTATACAGAGTGCGGTTTTGTTTATCCTTGATGGGTAATTTGGTGTTGTCGTGTTTTCCAGTTAGGTCTCTGACTATTCTGTATAATGTTTTAGTGTCATTTTGTTGAGCTTCAGTGCACTTTTATTCGTACCCTTCTTTTTTGTCCCTTTTGCAGCTTTTTTTAACTTCTTTGTCAAGATTTTGATTCTTTTCAATTTCTGATGCTGCATCGTCTCTAAGCCGTTTTGCTTCTCTGCGTTCATCTATCCTTTTCCGTGTGTTATCAGAAATCCACTCTCCGGTTTGCTACAGTCCTTCCTTCCGGGTCGTTCTTCTACTACTTCTAATATAAAATTCTTAAACATATCCCAGTGTTCTTATACATCTTCTGAGTGCATTAAATATTTGAGTGCATTATAGTTGGAATATTTAATAGAGTATTCATGGTGCCCGAAAGATTGAACAGCAGCTATTAATTAAAACTAAAAAAATAATTTTTCTATTAGTTAAAGTGATAGAATAATTGGACTATATTTAATCATAATTAGGAATCTATAAATATATTTATATTAAATAAGATTATTCTATATAAAATTATATAATAATTTTATTTAATACAAATCTATTTATAGATTCCTAAATATGATTTAATATCGTCCTATTTTTGTATCACTTTAACTATAGAAAAATTAATTTTTCCGTTCTAATTAATCGCTACTGTTCAATCTTTCGGGCACCATGAATACTCTATTAAATATTCAAACTTTATTTGGTCAAACCTAGCGTCTGGGAACCAGTGTCAAGGTCTCTAATGTTCACTTAACAATTAAAATCTTAATCAATTGACCTCGATCTCGAATAGCACTCTGAATTTATTCTAAAGGTTTCAATCACGAAAACGTGTTTAAAAATGAAAATAAATTTATTAAATAAAACACGAATTAAATGGCTATGGCTATTCTTCTGTGTATTTCCTTGTCACATTTACCACTTTGTTGAATAAGTGACCCTAAATATATGACTGATTCGACTTGTTTGACATTTTGACCTCTTACATTGATTAAGCATGGCTGTGGCATTTTTAGTTTACTGACTGTCATGCATTCTGTTTTCTTCATATTTATAGATAATCCACTAGCCTCACTATGATATATTACAATATCCAACATTTCTTGAAGTCTGTCTCGCGAGTCGGCAATAAGAACTATGTCATCAGCATAACGTATATTATTAAGATTGTATCCTCCAATTACTAATCCTTTTATTTCATTGATATTCCTCATAATACTCTGACACAATTAATTTTAAAAAGATTTTGAAGCCTTTCTTTAACAAAATTACTTCATGAATACTACGTGTATACATGAATACTACGTGTACACATTGGGCACCAGTGTCAAGGCCTCTAGTATTCCTTCAATTATTATAATCTTAAAAACATTGGCCCCGGCCTCGAATAGCTCTCTGAATTTATTCTAAAGGTTTCAATCACGAAAACGTGTTTAAAAATGAAATTAAATTTAATAAATAAAAACACGAATTAAATAGTTCTTGCAGACCGTGTAGCATGAAACGAAAATATCCGATAGTTATAATGCGCAAAATACAGCAACTCGAGATATAATCCAAAATACAATATTCCGATCGCAAACTTAACATATAGGACTACGGCTATACGCACAAATTCATATATTAGAAATCCAAAGTGTAAATTTAAAATAATGACCACAAAACTACTTTAGAAATTCTATCGTAAGAACCTTTATATTCTAAATTAACACCTATTACAACATTGCCTCTGTCACACAAGTCTTCCCTTTACCACACTTAAGGTCTCCTAAACGGAAATGGCTTATCTGCTCACAGATAAGCCATTATCGTCTATAACGTCTAGACGAGAAAGACCTGTATCTTTCCTAATTTCTTTTCAAACACGTGTTATCTCCTCTAAACCTTTTTCAAGTGTCCTTGTAAACAACTCTAGACGTCTCGAATTCTCCTCTCTTCAGGCAGGCCCACCAATCAGGAACTCTGAAACTATTTAAGCCCCGCCCACGACGGAGATCTAAACAGCTGATTCATATTATATAACCTTTACATATAATGTATCAAGCTAGAAAAGAACACTTTACATCCTCAGTTAGAAAACATACATAAACCATTTAAAACTGAAAATATGTGTTCCTGACTTTATATATATATATATATATATATATATATATATATATATATATATATATATATATAGGCCTATATAGAAGTGTATATATATATATATATATATATATATATATATATATATATAGGCCTATATAGAAGTATATATATATATATATATATATATATATATATATATATATGTTCATAAGTTGAAATGAAGAGGAAGGCTTGAAGACAGAGAAGAGTGGAAGCGTTATTTATATACCATGGACCTGCCAGTAGGAAGTGCACTAAGAGAGAGAGATAGATATATAATGCATATATATATATATATATATATATATATATATATATATATATATATATATCATATATATCATAAAGCATATCTCTTTCTAACTGTATATAGACCTCCTTGCTTGTCCAAGTCTGACTTCCTTTCTGACTTCTCATCACTTCTTGAGGATATTGCCTCTTTACCGTCTGATCTTATCATTATGGGTGATTTCAATATACATATTGACTCACATGTCGATCACTATTCTTCAGCTCTTTCTACTACACTCGAGTCTTTTGGCCTCAAGCAGCATATTTCTTCTCCTACCCATACCTCTGGTCACATCCTTAATCTGTTAATTACCCGTGAAATGACTAAGTTGATTGACTTCGGAGTCTCAGAGTTGTCATTGTCTGAGCACAGTGCAATTTGCTGCAAATTGCCTGTGGTCATTAACTCCTTTTCCTCTAGAACTATTAAAAACTATCGTAAACTCTCCTCCATCAGTATTTCTTCATTTTCTGCCGATATTATGGCTTCTTCACTATATTCCAGTCCAACTTCAACTGTTGCTAATTTTACACAACAATTTCACTCTGTGCTTTCGTCTTTATTAGACAAGCACGCTCCTCTCTTAACTATATCCTGTCGCTCCAACCTGAGGAAACCCTTTATTTCTGATGAAATTCTCGTACACCTTACGACCTTACGCTTCAAACTACAATCAAAATGTAGGAGAGAAAAGAAAAATCCTCCTGAAATGCAAAACCCCACGATAAAGGCTAACTACGTTAAACAACGTAAGGTAGTTGATCATATGATCTCCTCCGCCAAGAGTTCTTACTTTAAGAACTTGATCTTGCAGAATCAAAACTGGCCAAAAAAACTTTGGTGAACCCTTGATTCACTGCTTGGTCGCACTATACCTAAGTCTCTTCCAAATTCCAATTCTCCGTCAACTCTTGCCAGCAATTTTCTTAATTTCTTTGATGACAAAATTACCAGACTCTGTTCTTCTATTCCTCCCTGTCCTGAGACTATTTCATATCCGTCTATGCCAAATCCGCCTCTGCTGTTAAATTTTTAAACCTGCTTCTCTTGAAGAAATCCGTCTTCTAATACTCTGCTCAACCGACTCATCTTGCTCGATAGATGCCATTCCAACAAAACTACTTAAATCTTGCATTGATGCCCTCCTACCTCCAATTACCCATCTGGTTAATCTTTCTCTTTCTGAAGGAATTTTTCCACTACTACTAGGAATCTACTTTTTAAAATGCTGTTGTTTCTCCTTTGCTTAAAAAGCAATCTTTTCCTAAAGATGATCTTTCTAGCTATCGTCTCATTTCCAACTTAAATTTCATTTCCAAAAACTTGGAAAAAAATAATCTACACTCGCTTATGCAGCCATCTCGAATCTTTTCTTTTCTATCTTGTTTCCAATCTGCATATCGAAAGCTTCACTCCACTGAAACTGCCTTACTTCAGCATTCATAATGACCTTTGCTTAGCCTTAAACTCTCAAGAGGTATCAGCCCTTGTACTACTTGATCTTTAGGCTGCCTTCGACACCATCGATCATAACATTCTTACCAGTAGACCTAAAACGTGCTTTGGTATCTCTGATTCCCCTTTCTCTCTGATCTCCTCCTATCTTTCTGGTCGCACTCAATCTTTTATTATAGACAATGAACGCTCCCCTGAACTACCTCTTCTTCGTGGTGTGCCCCAAGGATATGTACTTGGACCTTTACTTTTTTCCCTCTACACTACCCCACTCAGTTATGTTTTAGACAATGCTGCAATAAAAATTCATTTCTATGCTGATGATACTCAGCTGTACATATCATTTTCTAGCTCAGATTCTGACTTGAAATTGCAACTCCTTTCATCTGTTCTTGACAAAGTGTATTCATGGTTTTGCAGTATCGTCTCTCTGTCAACCCCTCTAAAACCGAATATCTTTTAATCGGCACTCACCAGCAAAGAACCAAAATTGCCAATTCCTCCATCTATTTTCAAAATCATGCTCTCACTCCTACTACCAAGGCTAAAAACCTTGGTGTCATGTTTGATGAAAATCTTGATTTTAAATTTCATATCTCATCTGTCTGTCGTTCATCTTTCTTCCAGATTCGTCAAATCAGACAGATACGGTCATCTCTTGATAAAAATTCATCCATAATTCTTGCCAGCTCAATAGTTCATTCTAAACTTGACTACTACAATTCATTGCTATATTGCCTTCTTCTTCTCTCATGCGTTTGCAACACGTTCAAATTACTCTAGCACGTGTTGTCTGTCGATCTTCGAGGCTTCAGGCCACCTCTAGTTCCTTGCTTAAAAACTTTCATTGGCTTCCTGTAGTTCAAAGAATTAAGTATAAAATTACTCTTTTAAATTTCAAAACACTCCTTTTTGGTAAACCTTCTTACCTTTGTGATCTCCTAATCCAATATCAACCTTCTCATAGGCTTCGTTCTTCCGATACCAAACTGCTCAAAGTTCCTAATATTCTCACTTCGTTAGGTAGACGGTCATTTTCTTTCTCCGCTCCTACTGTTTGGAACTCTCTGCCTCCTGATCTTCGCTCATGTTCTACTACTTCCACTTTCCGTTGTAAGTTGAAAACACATCTCTTCCCACCGTAGATTTCACTTCATCTTGCCTGACTGACTTTTTGATCGCCGGACCGGCACTGTTTAGGATCTTTTATTTCACTTCAGCACGTGTTTTTTCAGATCGTTTGGGGTGAATCGATTTGCAGTGACATGTGATGGGGGGACGTCCCTGACATCATCCTTGTATGAGGAAACGGACGTTGAACCTTTATTGTTTTATATATATATATATATATATATATATATATATATATATATATATATATCTTAGTGCACTGTTATTACCAGGTCCATGGTATAGAACGTCTCCACTTACCTCTATCTTCCGTTTTCCTCTTCATGTCCACATACGAGTGGATCTGGATCTTTAATATTTAAATCATCTATAATATTCATATAGCCAATATTATATATATATATATATATATATATATATATATATTATATATATATATATATATATATATATTATATTATATATGTTATATTTATAATATATATACGATGTACTTTATATATATATATATATGCTATATATATATATATATATATATATATATATATATATATATATATATGTACTGGTCATACATATATATATATATTGATCTATATATAAATATATATATATATATATATATATATGTATGTATATATATATATATATATATATATATATATATATGTTTATATATATGTATATATATATATATATATATATATCGAAAGAATTAATCGCAAAGACATAAGCTGAATCCCCATTAAAACTTTATTATAATACTGCGATTTGCTTTTAAACGACAATAATATAGGCCTACAGTAGTTTTCTATAACACATACAAAAAAATATTGATGTAAGTTATTTAAATTATTTTATAAACAATTTTTAGAAAAAGCAAATATTCTAATTAGGATTTACCTGCACTATTTCTGACAATTCCTCTTATCACTCTGTCGAAATCGAGTCGATTAGTTAAAATACTATAATAACTTACAATGTTACAATATTTATACTATCTTCTCTTTATAGACACTATACCTGTACACTGTACCGATAATCGCAAAGTCTAAACTCTAAATACTAAACTCTAAGATAATTATGATTATCAATGATAGTGCGACTTGGGGTGACCTGAAAATATATGAGTGGGTACGCTGCATGTACATGTAAGCACAAGTAGCCAGTGTGAATGTAACACTGCGTATTTGCAAAAGGCCTATATTACTATTATAGGCTAATATTTTCTACAAAATGAGGCAAATACATAATTATTATTATTATTTATTTATTTATTATTCCATATAGTTAATAATTAAGTATTCGATAGCTATGTTTGGGTTCAAATTCTCTGCTCGCCCGTCACTTACATCGCTTTCGAGAGATGAAACAGACTCTTACATTTGCTTTACAGCTTTATAGCATGTCAGTTAGTGTGAAATATTTAGAGGCCTAGCGAATATCCATTTTTATTTTTATTTGCCCACTGTTACTATAGAAGTTTTTTTCCTAAAATCGCCCATGTTTGGTAAGATATTGCGTGTATTTAGTAGGCTACATGTGTACTATGTTTAAATACGCACATGAATAAACTAGGAAGGCCTACCGCGTTCAAAGATGGCCGCTATGGAATATTCTTATATAGAATTAGTAATAAATTTATGTTTTATGTCTTCAAGTGTGCTTTTCGGAACTCTTGTGTCATTGTTCCTTAATAGAACTACATTAGTTATTGCATTTTTATCTACACTGCATATATATATATATATATATATATATATATATATATATATATTATATATTTATATATATATATATATACATGTATTATATATATATATATAATATATATATATGTATTATATTATATATATAATATATATATATATATATTATATATATATATATACAATATATTATATATACAATATATTATATATACAATATATTATATATATAATGTTGCCATTGTTGTAAGAAGCACTCGGAAAAATACTTTAAGTTTAGCCAAAGCTAAATTTAAAGTAAAATTCTTAAGTAAAAACTACAAGTACTGGTAAAAAAAGTAGTACTTTTACATAGTAAGTAAAAGTAATCATAATTTTTAAAGAAGACAAATTTTACCTTGATAGACATGTTTTACACGTTCTTAAATTAGGCCTAGTTAAGTTAGTTACTCGATTTAATTCTAGTTAACTACGAAAACTTTGAATTCAATGTCAGAAGTTTGTGGACTAAAAGAATATTCGACCCGCACGCGCATGCTTGTATATGATTTAAAAATTTTACTTCAGATTTATTTCTCTCTCCAGCGTTCAATCAAGAACGTGGCAGATCCAATGTATGCATGGGCCTACTCATATGCTGCCTTCACTACCTTCACGCTCCTTAAAGGGCGCTCCAGCGACTAACGAGTTAATCCCTGCTCAAAGGTCTATAATAACTCACACCTTAATATAGCCTACAGCTTATATTGGAATCTAATGTAGTTTCCAGTTTTCGTCCTCAGATATTATTCAGTTGTCCCTTAAGAGTCACGACACGTGCAGTTTATGGACGGCTTATGTGTCCCGAACGCAACACAACTCAGACTCGTTAATATAAAAATCGTCATTGACATATTGGCAAGGTACAAAAAATATATAGGCCCCTATAGGCCTATATTTTGTTGAAGAAAACAGGTGCACGATTAATATTTTTTATATTTATGCTATCGTTTTTAAATAATGGATACACATTATGAATAAAGTTTACTTTTAGCATGTTATGTTATTATATTCCGTCATTTTCACCTTCAAACCTACAGATCTCTACTGATGATTTTTAAATTTGAATCAACTCAGTCAACCCACCAATCAAAAAGTTGAGATGTACTTGTAGGGCCTACTGTCTGATGATAAGCAAAAATAGTTGAATTTAACAGAATTTACCAGAACTGCTACCATCTTTCGTTGTTCCAATCCTTCTTCAAACTTAGGTAGCAGGAGCAAGGGAAGAAAGCCAAGGGCTTATTTCAATCCCCAATCATACTTGATTACAACATCCAGCTTGTTTTTAAAAACTATTCACCGACACCGCATTCACAACCTCCTCACTCAAAGAGTTCCACCTATCAATCACCCTTTGAGAAAAAGAAAACTTTCCAAAATCTGTCTTTACACGAGGCTTAAATAACTTATAGCTATGACCTCTTAAACCATTATTTGAGAATTTGAATATACATGTTGCTCTTAATTCGATAAGCCTATGCATTATTTTATAAACCTCTATAAGATCACCTGTATTCCTTCTGGTTTCTAGGGTTGTCAGTTTGACTGCCCTTAGCCTTGGATCAGTTGAACTGACCTCGAACCGTAATGCTTTGAATCCCCCAATAGTTCTTAATGCTCTTCTTTGCAATGCTTCAATAAGTTCAATATCCTTCCTGTAGTGTGGTATAAAGATAACTATTGCTATACGATAACTATTAAAGGTGGTATGAAGATAACTATTGCTATAAGATAACTATTGCTATACAAATAAAATTCATGATAGATAATTAATGTATCTAAAACGTTCAATTGTTAATTTTTAGAAGAACCAGAACCCTCAAATGGGTTGAGTGTCTTTCGATTTCGCCTCTGTGCCATAACTAATGTACAGGTAACAGTATAACTAAATCATGGTTAAACAGCTGCACTGGAAGGCAGAGAGTTGCTAAGCATGAACATGAACATCACAATTGAATAGCGAATTCAATGTTACTGGAGAAAACATGATTGTGTAAATCCTCTATTGAGTGGTAATGTCATGAGTGTGATAAAGAGAGAGAAAGATTATATATATATATATATATATATATATAATATATATATATATATATTATATATATATATATATATATATATATATATATATATATATATATATATATATATATATATATATACTCTATTTCATGAGTAGGATTATTTCATAAATAGATATTTCGAAGGTCCTACATTCCAGTTTGACATTAACATTCACATTCGAAATTAAGTTGTTTTTCAAAATTTCAAATTCAAAACCAAATTTTGACCAAAATCATGATCAGAAGTGCACCATTTAAATTGCAAATAAATGCTACATTATGCAGCTACAATCTATTGCACAAAAGTGTCTGCACAAATGGCCGAATAATAACCAACAAAAGTGGGACTGGCCCAGATTTTCATGAATTTCTTAATATAAAAATCCGAAGTTTACAATTGCACATAAATAAGTGCAGATAAAAACTGTGCACAGATATAATAAATCAGAAATGCTACGTTATCCAGTGATCTTTAATCTGGTGCAATTGCACAAAAATATCAGAACAAACGGCCGAATAATCTCCAATAAAAGTGGGACTAAGTAGTGTAGAACCCCAATACTGGAGACTTAATTCTCGACCATTTTAACTATAGCGTATTATCGTATAGCTACAATCCCCAATTCTGGAGACTTAATTCTCGACCATTTTAACTATAGCCTAGCAGCTGCTAGCAGCAGCTGCTGCGGACTGCCGTGGGCGGCTCTCGGGGCGGCGCTGCTGCGGCGCTGCTGTGGGGGGAGGATGACGCGCTGACGGGACGGCGCTGCTGCGGCTTGTCTAGACAAGTCTGACAAAAACCAGATGCGCGGGGTCCTGAGGGAAAATGTTCTAGAATTTTAAAACAAACTCATTACGTAGTCGCACACGTAAAGTCAAGTCTGCAATTACACATTGTGGTGAAACCGTTGATTCTTAGTGATATGTTTTACATATTTCGCAGCGTTTAGAAATACGCAATAGATACGTACGCTGTCTGTACGCACCACAACTGTTGTTATGATGTATGCAAATTGTAAACACTTTTCCGGTTAAGTGCTAACTTTACATGTTTATAAACAGTAAGCACTTTTCCAGTTTGATCCAATTGCATCAGCACCTTTCAATACTTTGGTCCACTAGCAGCAGCACCTTTTTATACTTTGGCCTACTAACCTAAACCTTTTTACTTGCTTAGGTTAGTACCTTTTTGTTTTCATCAGCATTTTATTGTTATTTTATTGTTATTTTACTGTTGACATCAGCACTTTTACGTCAAGACTTTTGTTTTGTTTGCATCAACACTTTTACGTCAGCACTTTTGTTGTTATTGTTTACATAATTTGACATATTGTCTGCTTGTATCTCTGTCTGTATGTATCATTCTACACATCTGTTGTTATGATATTTGAAAATCGTAAACACTTTTCCTGTTAAGTGTCTCTAAGTGACAACATAAAGTGTTTATAAACAGTAAGCACTTTTCCGACAAGGCATCTTTATCAACTTTAAATTTACCAAGTTAAGTTTTGTCAATTTTACATTTATCAAGTCATCTTTTCATCAATATTAACTTTAACAAGTTATATTTTTATCAACTTTAACTTTACAAAGTCAAGTTTTTATCAATTGTAACTTTATCAAGGTATGTTTTTATCAACTTTAACTTTACCAAGTCATGCTTTTATCAAATTTAACTTTACCAAGGTATCTTTCTTATCAAGTTTAAATTTAACAAGTTATGTTTTTATCAAATGCATTGTCATGAAGGTGTGTTTTTATCAACTTTAAATATACCAAGACATATTTTTTATTAACTTTAACTTGATCAACTTAAGTTTTTATCAATTTTACATTTATCCTGTCATCCTTTTTATCAACTTTAACTTCAACAAGTTAAGTTTTATCAATTTTACATTTATCAAGCCTTATTTTTATAAACTTTAACTTTAACAAGTTATGTTTTTATCAAATTTATTATTTTGAAGGTGTGTTTCTATCAGCATTAACTTTACCAAGTCATGTCTTTATCAACTTTAGCTATAATAAGGCGTATTTTATCTCAACCGTAACCGCACAAGGTGCGATTTTATCAATTTTAAATTTACCAAGTTATCTTTTTTATCAACTTTAACTTTAACAAGTTAAGTTTTTATCAATTTTAAATTTATAAAATCATCATTTTATCAACATTAACTTTAACAAGTTAAGTTTTTTGTCAACATTAACTTTATTAAGGTGTGATTTTATCAACTTTAATTTTAGCAAGTTAAGGTTTTATTAAGTGTATCTTTACCAATTCTTCTTTCTCTCAACTTCAACTTTAACAAGTTTTGTTTTTATCAAATTTATGATTTTGAATCTGGTTCTATCAACATTAACTTTACTAAGTCATGTCTTTTTCAACTTTAACTATACTAAGGCATCTTTTTCTGCACCGTAAATTTATCAAGGTGTGATTTTATCAACTTTAAATTTACCAAGTTATCTTTTTTATCAACTTTAACTTTAACAAATTATGTTTTTATCAATTTTAAATTTATCAAATCATCCCTTTATCAACTCTAACCTTAACATGTTAAGTTTTTTGTCAGCATCAACTTTATCAATCCATATTTTATCAACTTCAATTTTAACAAGATAAGATTTTATCAAGGTGCGATTTTATGACAAGGAGAAACCGAGGCAACACAGGGCGAATCAGGACCACTGCGCGGACCTCGATCAAAAACAAACATCGGGATCCTAGTAGTGGTCCTGATTCGCCCTGTGTTGCCTCGGTTTCGCCTTGTGATAAAATCACACCTTGACAAAAATCTTATCTTGTTAAAATTGAAGTTGATAAAATATGGATGGATAAAGTTAATGTTGACAATAAAATTAACTTGTTAAGGTTAAAGTTGATAAAAAGATGATTTGATAATTTAAAATTTATAAAAAACTTAACTTGCTAAGGTTAAAGTTGATAAAGAAGATAATTTGGTAAAACTAGAGTTGATAAAATCACACTTTGATAAATTTACCGTTGATAAAAGCACATCTTACTAAAGTTAAAGTTCAACTTGCTACAATTAAAGTTGATAAAATCACAATTTAATAAAGTTAATGTTGACAAAAAACTTAACTTGTTAAGGTTAGAGTTGATAAAAAGATGATTTGACAAATTTAAAAATGATAAATCATAATTTGTTAAAGTTAAAGTTGATAAAATAGATAACATGGCAAATTTAAAGTTGATAAAATCACAGCTTGATAAATTTACGGTTAAGAAAAATACGCCTTAGTGCAGTTAAAGACGATAAAGACATGACTTGGTAAAGTTAATGTTGATAGAAACACATTGAAAATAAAAAATTTGATAAAAATCTAATTTGTTCAAGTTGAAGTTGAGAAAAGATGAGTTGGTAAAGCTATACTTTATAAAAACTTAACTTGCTAAAATTAAATTTGATAAAATCACACCTTAATAAAGTTAATGTTGACAAAAAATCAACTTGTTAAGGTTAAAGTTGATAAAATGATAATTTGTTAAATTTAAAACTAATAAAAACTTAACTTGTTAAAGTTAAAGTTGATAAAAAAGATAATTTGGTAAATTTAAAATTAATAAAATCACACCTTGTAAATTTACGGTTGAGAAAAAATACGCCTTAGTAAAGTTAAAGTTGATAAAGACATGACTTGGTATAGTTAATGTTGATAGAAGCACATTCAAAATAGTAAATTTGATAAAAACATAACTTGTTAAAGTCAAAGTTGATAAAAAGATGACTTGATAAAGTTAAAGTTGATAAAAAAGATGATTCGGTAACTTTAAAGTTGATAAAAGCACATCTTGATAAAAGCACATCTTGATAAATTTACGGTTTATAAACACATGTCATAGTAAAATTAAAGTTTATAATGACAGGTCTAGGTAAAGATAATGTTGATAGAAACACGCCTTCAAAATAATAAATTTGATAAAAACATAACTTGTTAAAGTTAATATTGATGAAAAGATGACTTGATTAATGTAAAATTTATAAAAACTTAACTTGTTGAAGTTAAAGTTGATAAAATGATGATGTGATAAATTTAAAATTGATTATAACTTAACTTGATAAAGCTAAAGTTGATAAAAAGATGACTTGATAAATGTCAAATTGATAAAACTTAACTTGTTAAAGTTAAAGTTTACAAAAACATGTCGTCATAAATTTGAAATTAATAAAATCACACCTTGATATTGTTATAGTTGATAAAACGATGACTTAGTAAAGTTACAGTTAATAAAAACACACCTTCATAATAATATATTTGGTTTAAAACACACCTTGATAAAGTTAATGATGACAAAAACTTAACTTGTTAAAGTTAAAGATGATAAAAAAGATGAGCTCATAAATTTAAAATTGATAAAAACTTCACTTGCTAAATTTAAAATTGATAAAAACATAAGTTATTAAAGCTAAAGTTGATAAAAAAGATGACTTGATAAAGTTAAAGTTGATAAATGATGACTTGGTAAAGTTACAGTTGATAAAAACACACATTCATTATAATATATTTTATGAAAATATTATAACTTGTTAAATTTAAACTTGATAAAACGATGACTTGATAAAGTTAAAGTTGATAAAAATATGGCTTGATAAAATTAATGTTGACAAAAAACACACATTGATTATAATATATTTTATGAAAATATTATAACTTGCTAAATTTAAACTTGATAAAAGGATGCGATGGTAAAGTTCAAGTTGATAAAAACATATCTTGATAAAAATAAAGTTGATAAAAAACACACCTTGGTAAAGTTAATGTTGATAAAAGCACACCTTCACAATAATAAATTTTATAAAAATATAACTTATTAAATTTAAACTTGCTAAAAAGATACCTTGCTAAAGTTAAAGTTGATAAAAACTTAACTAGTTAAAGTTAAAGTTTATAAAATCACACATAGATAAATTTAAAATTGATAAAAACGTAACTTGTTAAAGTTAAAGTTGGTAAAAGGATGACTTGGTAAAGTTACAGTTGATAAAAACACAACTTCATAATAATAAATTTTTATGAAAACATAACTTGTTTAAAATAAAGTTGATAAAATCACACTTGGTAAAGTTACCATTGATAAAAACACAACTTCATAACAATAAATTTTATGAAAAACATAACTTGTTAAGTTAAAGTTGATAAAATCACACCTAGATCAAGTTACAGTTGATAAAAACAGGACTTGTTAAAGTTAAAGTTTATAAAATTACACATAGATAAAGTTACAGTTGATAAAGACACGACTTGTTAAAGTTAAAGTTGATAAAATCACACCTTGATAAAGTTACAGTTGATAAAAACATAACTTGTAAAAGTTAAAGTTGATAAAATCACACCTTAGTAAAGTTGAAGTTGATAAAGACATGACTTGGTAAAGTTAATGTTGATGGAAACACACCTTCAAGATAATAAATTTGACAAAAACATAACTTGTTAAAGTTATAGTTTATAAAAATAGGGCTTGATAAATGTAAAATTGATAAAACTTAAGTTGATCAAGTTAAAGTTAATATAAAAGATGTCTTGGTGTATTTAAAGTTGATAAAAACACCCCTTCATGATATTACATTTTATAAAAATATAACTTGTTAAATTTAAACTTGATAAAAAAGATGCCTTGGTCAAGTTAAAGTTGATAAAAACATGCCTTGATAAAATTACCATTGATAAAAACATGACTTTGTAAAGGTACATTTGATAAAAACATAACTTGTTAAAGTTGAAGTTGAGAAAAGGATGACTTGGTAAAGCCATACTTGATAAAAACTTAACTTGCTAAAATTAAGTTTGATAAAATCACACCTTAATAAAGTTAATGTTTTACAAAAATCTTAACTTGTTATGGTTAAAGTTGATATAATGATGATTTGATAAATTTAAAATTGATAAAAACTTAACTTGTTGAAGCTAAAGTTGATAAAAAAGATAACTTGGTAAATTTAAAATTGATAAAATCACACCTTGTAAATTTACGGTTGTGAAAAAATACGCCTTAGTATAGTTAAAGTTGATAAAGACATGACTTGGGGAAGTTAGTGTTGATAGAAGCACATTCAAAATAGTAAATTTGATAAAAACATAACTTGTTAAAGTGAAAGTTGATAAAAAGATGACTTGATTAAGTTATAGTTGATGAAAACACACCTTAAGTATAATAAATTTGGTTTAAAGCACATTGTATTTAAATGCTACATTATCCAGCTATTCTGGTGCACTTGAACAACAATAGCTGCAGAAATACCCGAATAATCGTCAATGAAATTGGGACTTATCGAGATTTCCATGATTTCTCAATAAAAAATCCGAAGTTTCGATGCGAATAAAAAGTAAGTGCAGATAAAACTGAGCGCGAACTTAGTACATAATAAATGCTTTATTATCGAGTTGCAATCGGATGCATTTGCACAGAAAAATCTGCACAAATTGTAAAATAATTGCATTTCAAAATTTGACTTACATTTTAATGCAATATTCATTTTATAAGTTTATAGATGTCAGGGATTAGGATTTGGATTGATATCGATACAGATTGAGCATGTATTATTTATCAAATTTATTTGACTGTTGGCACACGAATATTGTACTTTGGTACTCTACTGCAACTTCGGTCACTGACTGCCGACATGCTCCATTCACTTTCTCAATGCACTCGCTTACTGTGTTCTAAGTTTATGCAGTTCTCTCTATTGTTTCGCTTCATATCAGTCTATACGACTGCTCGTTATTACTAGCAGTGGCCGTCTCTGTGGCTTTATTTTACTCACTGTATCATTCTATGTACCTGTGTACAATTCAGGTGAATGCAGAAATAATAAGTTCCATCACTTGCTGTCCAGCTTATGTTTAAGTAGCATCTAAACATTAAAACCTTATTTTATATTACGTTAACATATGAAACGGAATTTTAATATAATGTTAAATCTATTTAGTTTTTTATTAAATAGCTGGATTATAAGGCGTAGACCTGAATTGTAGAAGGCACTCTTTAAAGTAACATTTTAGAAGTTTATAAGTGATGTACAAAAGTGTTAAGTGTTAGTATCAATGCTTTGGTAGAAAAGAGGTCCGTTTATTAGGTGGGTTTAAAATCTCTTAAAGTAAGGGTGTTAGGAAACACTAGAGTAGTGATAGATTTGCGGGTCACGACTGTTCTGAGACTGTTGATGTTTCTAATATAATAACTAGTTACAGCAAGAACAGTGCGTCGCATTTCTTTGCACAAGTACTTCCAGAGGATAAACTAAATAGGAGAAGTGCAATAGTATTTTTGAAGTACGTCTATGAGAATATAATGTAAAACTTAGACGTGTTAGTGTAGGGATATATTTAGATTTCTCCAGTGCCTTTGACAAGACAGTGCTCTGTGTGAAAATTGTCTCTGTTAGATTTTTTCTAGAAAACATGAGAGTGTTAGAATGCTTAGAGTAATTCTAGATAACATTTAACGAAATTAATTACTTGCTTTATTATTATTATTATTATTATTAATTATTATTATTATTATTGTTCTAATTACTATTGTTCACTGTTGGCTTGTTTGTTTATTGCATTACACATGTTGCATAATTCGTTTTAATTAAAATATAAACATTTGAATTCACTTTCAACTGTAAAGTAAATGGTTTGTTATTAATTGGATAGATATAAACACTAATCTTGATTTCTGATTCTTGAAATAATCCTCTTTGATATGAATAATTTTGAACCTGGTCCGAGATACTTTCCTGTAGAAAATAATCTCGTACGTCAGTTGGGAAGACACACATCCCTTACTCTGACAATGGATAAGATGTTTAATGGAGTTATAAGGAAGGCCCCGTAGTGCATGCTATTTTAGATGATCTGGAGATAGTAGGAGATATTGTGGAGAAAGTAAGCGAGATGTTGGAAAACGTGAGAGAGGCATTAGAATATAAAGGTCTGATGGTGAATTAAGAATAAACTGAACATTTGAAGAGTAAGCTTAGATGGAAGGGAGAGAGTATAAACGGAGACATAGTTATAGAGCCACGGGTGGATCAAAGAATGCAATTGACTTTAAATACATGTATTTGGGGTCTATAAGAGAGCATGATTGGGAGTTGGAAGAGGAGGTTACTAGTAGGATCCGGGCTAGGCGGGAAAAGTGGAGGACAGCTAATAGAGTGTGGTGTGAAAGGAAAACACCACTAAGATAGAAAAATAAATATTACAGTTCTGTGATAAAGTCAGCAATGATAGGCTTATATGAAGGCTTATAGAAGTGTTGGGCACTGAAAATAGAACATGTGCATAATTTGTATCTGGCTGAAATGAGTATGTTGCGTCTAATGTGTGGTAAATCTAGGACGGTTAAATTGAAAAATTAATGTGATGATGAGTTTGAGTGTTGAGGGGATCAGGGATAGGTTGGCTCAGTCGAGATTGAGATGGCATGGGCATATTGTATTAAAGGCAGATGAGGATATAGTAAAGAGAATTTGGAGGGAATAGCTGGATATTTAGCTAGAGAGAAGTAGACCACAACTGACTTGGGATGCGGTGATTATTACGAAGTAGGTTAAAAATAGGGGATTGAGTGTTGATATGGTGTGGGACACCGATTATTGAAGGTCTATTCGTATCCGGGTACCCTAGATATACTGGCATTCAAGGGATGATGATGATGATGACGACGACGACGACGACGACGATGACGATGATGATGATGATGATGAATTCAAAAAAATAAATTGTAATACTAGTTGAAGTTAAACTATTATTACTTAGCCTAAATCATAATTAGTCAGTCGGTCAGACAGTTAGTCAGTCCGTCACTTAGTCAGCCAATCATACATTCAATCAATATAAACAATCAATCAATCGATCAATCAGTAAATCAGTCAAACTTTCACTTAATTAATTAATTAATTTGACATTACATATGATTAAATTAATTGCATTAATAAATTACTTTAATTAATTCAGTAACTATTCAATAAATAATTATATAAGTGAATTATTTAAATAAATAACTCAATAAATCAAGCAATCAATTATTCAATTAGTCAATCAATCAATCGATCGATTTGATTGATTGACTCATTGATTGACTTACCGATTTACTGATGGAATGATTGAGGGATTGATTTATTTATGGTAATAATTTAGTTATGAATTGATTTATTCGATAGTTAACGAATTAAGGAATATAATTAATATGATAATGTGGTGTAATATAACCACTCAATCAATAAGAATTTGATGTCCGGTTCCTCGCCATACGGCAATATCAGGGACGTCTCTTGCAGACTCTACACAAACAGGCGCCAAAGCACCACGGATAACGACTGAGTACACAGAGACCACAAGAGAAAGCGGGATCAAAACAGTGTAAGTCCAAGATCCAAGACAAGCGGGTAAAAATTTAGACCTATGGCGGAAAGAAATGGGTTTTTAGCTTGCCAAGGAATGTACCAAAACAATTACAATATCGAAGATCTAGTGGCAGAGAGTTCCATATTGTCGGAGCAGAAAACATGAACGAGCGTAATGCAATGTAGATTAATTAATTTATTAGATAGTTAATGAATGAAGGAATGAATGCGTGAATGAATGAATGATTGAATGAGTGAGTGAGTGAGTGAGTGAATGAATGAATGCATGCATGAATTAATTAATTTAATTTGCACGTGTGTATCTATATCTGTATCTATGTATTTATGTATCTATCTATGCCTGTCTGCCTGCTTGCCTTCCTACCTGCCTGCTTGCCTGCCGGCATATATCCATCCATCTATCAATCCATCCATCCATCGACCCATCTATCCATCCATCCAGCTAATGCACCAGAATGAAGCTGGATAATATAGCATTTATGTGCAATAAAAATGGTCACAGATTTTATCTGCATTTCTTTATGTGCACTTCTAAATATTTTTTATGCAATGAAAATTGCACGAAAATGTCGAAAATGTCGATGATGTCAGAGGTGTCCCCCATCACATGTCATTACAATTCGATTCACCCCAAAAAAGCATGTGCTGAAGAGAAAGAGAAAGATTCTAAACGGTGCCTGTCAAAAATCTTCGCCATTTATCTGTCATCCGCTTTCATCTTCATGTTCACATATGAGTGGATCTATAAATTACCTCACACCTAATCTCGGCCTGCCTCTGCCTTTTTTCTTTACATTCTATTTTCTATGAACTTTTTAATAGACTTTCCCACCTTAGCATGTGTCCTATCCAACTCCTTTTCCTACTATTAATACAGTTATCAACTGTCTATCTGTACCAACTCTCTCCAGAACTTCCTCATTTGTAGCCTTTTAAGATCCAGCTAATCCTTTCCATTCTTCTTCATATCTACATTTCCAATGCCTCTAGTTTCCTTATATCATCCTTCTTTAAGGTCCATGTTTCACATCCGTATATTAGCGTGGTCAAAACCAAGGTTTTCGCTATCTTTGTATCTTTCTTTAGACTTTCTTTTTAGAGTTCTTTCCTTTTACCGTAGGTCTCTTTTGCTTGTGCAATTCCATAAGAAATTCGTGTTTGACAACACTGTATCTTATATGATTAAGTACAGAAACAATAGACTACAAATAAAATTGCATTGAAAAGCGCATGCAATTCTACCGACCATGAAATTGGGGCGGATAAGTGATTATGAAGGGGATTGAAGAGCTAAATTCTGATTGGTTGACGACTATGTGAACCAACGATTCTGATTGGCTCTTGAGCAAGGCCTCAATCAAAGCTATATTACCAGGTGACAGGCTATGAAATTTTAGTTCAATCCTGAACTCTGGCTTCTACTGAATTACTAGCTGAACTTGTCTAAATATAATTCTTAATGAATTATTGCGACAAACACAAAAACTAGTAAATTTCCTACAAGCTTCTGATTGAATTCGTTGTAAAGCTGTCCTACTACACCTACTACAGGTCGGTGCTAGTTTGAATGACACAAATACGAATTCTGTATCAGAGCAAGTGCCCCATGGGATCGATAGATTTATGTTAAATCGTCGTCTAAACCTTCTATAGGTCGGTTAGACAAGCTAATACATAAATCTCATATCCGATTACCATAGAAATCCCGAATTGTACCATAAACGCAAATTGCTAAAGTTGAATCTAGTCAACGCGTTTTCTCGTAAATTCAGGTATATAGCTGCATTTCGACACTTTGTGTTGGCAGTGAAGATAGAAGACTGAAAATTGAAGACTGAAGATTGAAGACAGAAAATAGAAGACTGAAGATTGAAGAAAGAAAATAGAAGAAAGAAGACAGAATCAGGAAATACTGAAATTCTACGAAGAACACTAATTTTCTAGTGCCAACTCTAGACAGTTGTTGCTTTCAAAGAATTCAGCTAAACGACTACAATCCTGAATTCTACGGAAAGCGCAATGTAGGCCTACTAGTTGCCTATTCTAGTGGAAGCGTCTTTGCCTTAGATTCAGCTAAACGACTCTAAAACTCTTGTGTTAACAGTCAGAAGAAAGAAGATAACATACTGAGATTCTATGAAGAACGCTAATTTTCTAGTTGTCCATTCTAGATAAGAGTTATCCTTCTAGATTTCAGTCAAGCGATTGCAAATACTAAAATCTATGAAAAGCGCAATTTACTAGTTGCCTATTCTAGTTAAAGCGTCTTTTCAACAGATTTAAGTGAACGACTGCAGAATAACACCTCTCGTGTTAATAAGAAAGAGGGAAAGTATCAAATCATATAAGCGAGAAGTGCCTTGAAGCCAATAACTCGTTTCCCAATTTCTATTATATATTTTAATTGCAAATACAGACATTTAGCTAACTGATTAGAAGTAGATTGACTTTTTATCTATCGCCTTTTCCGTCATTTTATTAATCGTTGCGTAGTATTCGTTTAATATTCTATTCTATCTTTATGTTTAATGTTTTAATTCGTTATATTGCTATAGTGTTTAATAAAAATCGTTTAAAATAATAAATCACTAGTTTTTGTGTCGATATTCTAATTTAGACAGAATTAAAGAAATAATCACAAATAATACACATATACCATAAATTATCATACATTGAACGAATAAGTATGAGTTCTGTTCATAGCAGCTCCAGTCTCATTCCTCTAACTGGCTATATGAGCAAGGGATCCTTGCACCTTCTAGGTTAATACCGCGGAAGCATGAAAAGTTGGAAAAATCGAACCCACGACTCCATTTCCGAACTCCAATAACGGACGGAGGATTGGAGAACCGTATAATCCTACTGCATATTTAACTCTCACATTTCCCATCATCGGTTATAGCATGACAGAAATATTTTAAACTCCTAACATCTTCCAATTTCGTACCATTTATTGTGATATTAAATTCATCTTTATTATAATTATGGGACACTCTCATCACTTTTTTCTTTTTGACATTAATCTTCATGGCATATGACAATGCCGTGTCATTCAGACTATTCATTATGTCCAGTCAGGGCCGCTACTCTACTTTGGTCATCTGCAAGTCTTACATCCTGTAACAATTTTCCTCCTACTTTGATTCCTTCTTTCATGTCTTTCATGGCTTTCTCTAACATTGCCTCAGCGTAAATGTTAAACAGCAGCGGCGAAATGCTACAACCTTGTCTTACTACACGTCCTATTTCATCTTCTTCTGAGTATTCTTGTTGGATAATGATTGCTGCTCTTTGATTCATGTACAAGTTAACGTTAGTCATATATCTCTCCAGTCAATTCATATTCATTTCAAGATATTCATCATAGTTATCTAATCAATACTGTCAAAGGCCTTCTCAAAGTCAACAAAGCATACTAAAACGTCATATCATTATTCTAAGCTTCTTTCGCAAAGGACCCGCATTACCCCATTGCTTCTCTTGTGCCGCATCCTTTCCTAAAACCAAATTGTGTCTTGCCCAGTATTTTATCTGCTTTCGAATGAATGCGATTATTAATTATCTTTAATAAGATCTTCGCTGCATGCGGCCTTAAATTAATTGTACTGTAATCAGAACAATCCGCACGCCACAGCACTGGCTTTTTTGGAAATAGGGATCATCACTAACTTTGTAAAGTTGTCTGTTCAAATACGTGTATTGTACACTTCCATACATACTTCCAATAACTTACTTCTCTTTACAACATTCTCAACAATTCAATATATAACGATTGCTATATTCGGACAATATCATCGATCCTACGGACTACGGAGTACTGAAATGGGCCCATACACTAATAACTAATTTGAAATGGTAGGGCCTTTAAGTTCTAGTTGGGCCTATATTGCATTCAAGACCGCGCCTTTGATCTATTATTATTATTATTATTATTATTATTATTAACAACGAAAACTTATATAGCAGTGTCATGGCCGAACTCGGTCTTCGAGACTACTTTACAGAAAGAGTTCAATATTAATCAAAAGCTAAATATCAAGTACATTTAAATTAATATCTAAACTAGTAAAAATGTCTACATAGTGGAACTTTACACTATCCAGCAACACTCAGTCCCGTCTTCATATACAACATACTTATAATAAACATACGTAGCTGTTTTGTAAATGATACGCTCTTTAATCTGTTGCCAGTGCAAAGACTTTAAAATAGGTGTAACATGTGAGTACTTGGAACTACAACAAATTGCTCGCGCAAGAGAATTCTGAACAAACTGCAACCGATCAATCTCACAGCCAGGGAGATTTAAAACAGGGAATTGCCCAGTAGTCCAACTTCGATAGCACAAGAGCAGCACCAATTGTAGCAGCTGTCTCACGTGACAAATGTGGACGTATGAGACGAAGATCACGGATATAGTAGAAACATGCCTGTAAAGTTTTAGTCATGTGTTCATGGAACGTTAGGTGTTTATCAAGGATAACATCAAGATTTCTCACCGAAGAAACAGGTGATATTGTAATACCCGAAGATAAAAAAGGAGTTTTCCCATTCAGCTTCAGAAGGTGTTGAGGTGTCCCAACCAACAAGAATTCAGTCTTAGATGGATTAAGTGCCAAGAAATTAGCAGACATTCAAGAGGATATAGACTGAAAACTTTGTTGCAGGAGGGTTTCAGCATCGGAATAAGAGTTAGGGGTGAAACAAGTGTACATTTGAGTGTCATCAGCATATAGTTCATGATCAAGAGAATGAGAAAAGATTAGAGAGCTCAAGGGTGTTGTATAGAGGTTAAAGAGGATAGGACCAAGACCGGAGCCTTGAGGCGCACCATACTTTCAGTGAGAAGTCGAAGAGATGTACTCCATCACTTTCACATTAAAAGAACGATCCGTCAGATAGGAGGAAAACCAATCAAGAACAATTCCACGAACACCAAACCAGAAAGAAAGACGTTCCAGAAGAGTACTGTGATCAATGGTATCAAAAGCGGCCGAAAGATCAAGCATACAATATCCAATTAAGCGTTGCGTGCACAAGGCATTAACAATAGAATTGCACACAGATAGAAGCACCGTTTCAGTTGAACGATGCTTAGTATAAGCAGCTTGATGCTTATTAAATAGATCATTGTAAGAGAGATGAGTAGAAAGCCTCTGAAGAACAATTCTTTCAGTGAGTTTAGATATGTATGACAGATTAGATATAGGCCTGTAATTCGACAATGATTCCTTATCCAGTGTGGGCTTTTTAAGCAAGGGAGTAATAACTGCAAGCTTAAAAGCGCGAGGAAATATGCCAGTAGAGAGAGATAGAGAGAGAGAGAGAGAGAGAGATTAACAATCAATGTTAATACAGGAACAAGTATGTGAATACACTTCTTTGAAAGAGAGGTTGGGATAGGGTCCAAGTCACAATATTTGGCTGGAGAGTCTAAACTAATTTAGGCCTGTAATTCTCTTCAATTGTAACTGGAGTGAAATTATAAAGCTCATCCTTGGAATGATTCTCTACTGGAGTATGAGGAGTAGAGTTAGGAGCTGGAGTAAAAGATTCTCTCTATTGTTATCTTATCTGTAAAGTAATTGGAAAATTGTTCAGGCATTGACTCAAGAAGGAAGAGAAGGAGAAATAGATCTACGTAAAAGATCATTAACGGTTTTCCACAATCTCTTGACATTTACAGCCTTACTGATCAAAGAGGAGTAGTACTCTTTGTTAGCATTAGCAATAGCAGTACGATAAATCTTGTGTTGCAAATTAGAAACATTTTCCAAAAATCTGAATGGGTATGACGCCACTTTCTTTCAGCTGTACAGCATGCAGCCTTTAGCTTTCTCAGATCAGAAGTGTACCAAGGGTTAGATTTCTTCTGCTTCTTGGTAGTTAGAGGTGCATGCTTATCAAGTAGAGATGAAAGAGTAGTGTTATACTGTTTTACTATTTCATCAAGATCATTAGCAGGAGTCGAATTTTGAAGATCAGAACAAAAGAGATCAAGATCAACGTTATTTACACACCTAAATGAAACAGTAGATGAATTTTTAATAGTATCTGGCTTAACATGATTATAAGTGAATACGACAGGAAAATGGTCTGACGGCGATTGAGATAAAATAGTAACACTTCAAGGATCAATAGCAGAGAGACTTGGTGTAATAACAACAACAAGTGTATGATTGTCAATATGAGTAGCAACATTCACATGTTGAACAGCATTACAAGAGGACAGCAAAGCATTAAATAAACTGCTGAGTTAAGGGATGAAGAGGATTGTTTGTTGTGGTCACCTGTAATCACAAAGTCTGATTTAGAAGTAGTAAGGAAGGAGAGTAGGGTAGAAAACTCCGATAAAAAGAGAGAGAAAGGTTTGGCATAGGGGGAAGAAGATGGTGGTCGATACACTGCAACAAAGTACGTGTGCTAAATTTACAAGTGACTGAAATTGCTTCAAACGAAGAAAATTTATGACAGTCATAGCTAAGAAGGGTGAAGGGCTTCCTTAGCAGGAGGGCAACTCCACCACGTTTAGCACGAGATATCCTAGAGTCACGATTGGCAATAAACATATCATAACCTGGAGGACGAATAGACATCAGTTCAGAAAGGATGGCTATAGAGGATAGCTAAGTTTCACTGATAGCAAAACAGTCAAACTTGTGAGTCTCCGCCAAATCATGCAAATGATATGGTCAGAGTTAGAAAGGGATCGGATGTTAAGAGAGCAAAGAGAAATATTGCTTCGAAGAGAATTAACCGGAATTCTCGATCGAAGCATTCTTACAAACTGGCATATCAGTAATTGTAAACGTACAGAAAGTACAATATAAATTACAATATAGTTATACTCAAATTATATAAAATGATACAAATATGCAATAATTAACTAACGATCAATACGTAAACACTATAACTTTAACAATTTAAACACTAAAAGCAATATAAAATAACGTGTAACGGATCAACTATAGACCTTTTATAAAAGGTGTTTACTTTGAAAAATCACCTTCGTTGAAATTTCATTCGTTGAAGCGGCGCCACTGTGCATCATAAAATTGATTGTTTTGAGGAAGGCAACTGCAATGTAATATATCCTTAAAATATAATATATCATCTCCAGATATTCTATCTAGACATTTATTAACTGTAAGTAAAAGGATATAGTATGAACCAAGACGACTTTGAACTTTGGCCCTTAAATGCATTAGTGCGTCACACGCTGACCTAGTTAATCCACCCACACACACACACATGCTTGCCCGTACTAATTAGCCCGAAGTATTAGTGGATGTATGTGTCACGTGTGTGCACTTAAGTGGATGTTACTAATTAGCCCGAGTTGAGCGATTGTCCTCACTTACTACATCATGTGAAAACCAGATGTTACTAATTAGTCCCGAAGAGCAATTGTAGGCCAAACCAATTTTTGACAAACTAAATGATTCGTTGTTATTATGAGTTATTATTGTTATTATGCGTTGTTATTATGAGTTATTATTGTTATTATGCAAGGGGTTTCTCACCTGATGATTCACTCTAAATAATTAAACTATTTCATCCTCACTAATTGGGTCAAAGTTACAGAAAAACTGAATAAAATGCGAGCTAACTTGCTTCAATCATTCATTCGCACAAAAGTTTTCAACGTAATCCACATGGCTGCTATTCATGTAAGTTACTATTTTGTAACTTTCTTTCTTTACTGTATTATTTCATTGTAACTCTTTTACGAGTTGCAGAACTTGTATAAATAACTTTGCTGTACCTAATAGTATTTTATCTTTGTAGCAATATTTTCGCTGTGTTTTAGAAACTAGAGTTGGGTAACAATCGCTTTGTTACAGTAACAACCTATAATGAGAAAAAGTATGTGCACATCAGAAAACACGATGCGATTCAAGGTTTCCCCACTAACGTCGGAGTAGCCCTAACTCCTTCGCGTTTCGCCATCCTATCGATGATATCGGACGAAGTTAGTGAAAAGCTGGAGGCTCTAAAGAAACCACATGAGTTCGAGTATAAGGTTCACATCGGTGGAGGAATCTACTGCGTCGTCAGCTCGGGATGTTACGCAGTTAATCTACGTAGATACTTCGTGCCTGAGGACAAAATGCATCCTGTACCCACCAAGAAGGGAATATTGCTTCGACCGACCGAATGGACACGTCTAATTGAGCATCTCAAGACCATCAGAGCACAATATGCCGAATTGGCTAATGCCAAACCGTGCGGATTTAATAGTTCGCGCAATAATTAAATGGCAGCTTTTTCCTGTATCGAATGCTACCCTTTCGGAGCAATCAGTGTTTATTCCTAGACTTAAATTCTTTAATTTGACATTTTTAATATTATTGAATAAAAGAACAACAAATATGATTCTGTGTTTCGTTTATTATAGATTCTCGCAAACAAATTTATGTACGATACTATCGTTTAACATAGTGTCATTCGAAAAGCAATTTACAATAGAGTTCAAACTATAATCGAGTATTTTTAAACAAGCAATAAAATACACAATAATGTCCGCAGAATCTGCTGAGCATACTCTGCAATTGTTCTTCGTTGAACGTATAATTGCTACAATTCAATTCCAAAAAATTACGAAAAATTGGACGAGGCGACTCTCCAAATGAATCAAAATATTCTCCAGTTCCATCACTATTACGACACATAGCTATCCAGTGCTCGCCGGGTCTGCTATGCGGATCGGTGTTGCAAACTAGCAGCAAGGGTCTTCTCGCAGGTATGCGTCGAGGTAGTCTATCGGCAGCAAATATTCCCATCAATAGTCCCCGACATCTTCTCAATAGATGACGTGGAATATCTTTAGTATTCATGTTTTCAGTTACTGTAGTCGAATATCACGTTGCGTGATCTATCAATCTCGAGCACGTTTTCAAATTCAGCGTATACAATCACGTTGATGGTGTTTGGTAGCGCAGCGCAAAATTTCATGTCGACTCTCACATTCCCCTCTTTGATGAGATTAAAGTGATCGTCTTCACCTAGATCAGGTGTTAGATCGTAAGCGTAGAGGGTGTAGCCCTCTATCGTAGTCTTCCCTGTGAATCTGATTGCCTTCGTTGCTAAACTGTTTTCCAGTGGCAGTAAACAGAGTCATATAGGCATTTATATACTGATTATTAGCAAAGTTCGGCTCCAGCGGTGTGATGCTCTGCTGCTGTCCATCCAGATACACTTTGAGTTGCGACAGGTTGTAATGTTTAAAGTTAAACGGATTCTTTCCGTAGTTTCCGTTGTAGGCATCGTTGTCTACTCAGCCGATGACGAGACGAGTGGGGAGTTGTCCTGAGAACAGATTTTCTTGGCTACAGTATAAACTTCCAGTAGGCACCGTAAAGGTTTTGCAGACAACACGTCGCAGCGGATATTTTGCATTTCCATGCTCAAGGGCTTTGGCATGAGCGACAAAGACCGAGGGACTCAGCTTGACTTTTCTAGCGTAGATTTTGCAATCTTGAATTCGTATCTTGTAGTTTTCGTCTGGAGTACCAGACATCAGACAGAAGTTGTTCTTGTTGCGCACAAGTCTTATACGAATGGTTACATCATTAGGAATATATTTCTGCTGATAAAACAGATCAGCGTGAATGCGACCGAGCAAATCGACAGATTTTCCTTCGCTTATGTATGCATATCTCTTTTTAAGTCCAGAATTGGTTGCACCTTCCAGTGGGTTAACATCGTCTATTTTACCCGCATCATCCTTTGTGAAGAGTGCAGCGCTAAGTTGAGTAGATTTAGATTTAGATTCATCTTCATAGCTTAACAGCGTTTCTAGATATGCACGATAGGCATAAGTATTATTGGTTGAGGTAATTAGCAAGTCGTTTAATTTTATATCCACTTCAGCAAACAGGGAATGTAGAAGCAGATTGACTGGTCCTACTTGACTGGTGTTGATGATCGCAGCATTATTACCTCTGCGCACATCCAACTTGACGTACAGCTGAGTGTTTGCCAAGTCGATGTAGTCTTGTCCGCTACCGCTAATGACAAACTCTATGGGAGTTCCTTCGCTGACGCTGCTGATAGGATTATATTCGACATAACTTCCACTCTCTATGCTGGTTTGTGTAGGAGGAACGGAGAATATATCAAGTTCCTACTTGACACATTCGCAGCGTTGCGGATGTACGAACGCCAATATGTAAATATGTCGTTGTATTTCTTTTTAGCAATTCGCCTTTTTCTTGATCCGTCTCCTTCCGCTTCCAGACTGATTCATGAAATTTTCAGATGTTACGAAGCGTTTTATACCATCAGGCACTCGTCTTTTGCTCGATTCTTTTAGCGACTCGCCGCTCGCTACGTCGTTTGCAATCTCAAGACTTGTCTTGAGTGCATGTCTACCAAATGCTGCCAGACCTCGTTTAATCAGTTGAAATGCCGATCTAAACAATCCACTCAGCATACTACCCAAACCATGTCCTCTCTGTCCGCTAGCCCCAACAAACACTGGCATTCCATTCCCGCTCTGATTCAAATAGTACGATTCGTACATATCCCTCGAAGCATCGCAGCAAAACTTCTTCCTCATGTTAGTAGATATGATGAATTAGCACGTCTAAAGTGAAGTGTAACAGTCAACATTCCGCTCTCGAATGGCACCCTACGTCCCAATCCATCCCTTATATCTATCTTCAGCGAATCAAAGGTCTTCTTTTGCAAAAGGTGCATATCGCGGCTTAACAAAATCTCTATGTATCGAAGATCCGTATGTAACATCTACGTCTATAGTACGCAGTAGCGGCGCATCGTATCACCTACTGGGACGTTCTCCAATACGTCGCAGTAGACGTATAGTGTGTGACGACCAGCATTTACGTCACATATTCTCTCAGAGCGAAATTCCGTAGAATCATTGCTCAAGTTTGTTAGCGGCATATTATGTCTATCGAAACCCAAGATATCACATAGTTCACCGCCGATGGACACTGTTGTATGTGGTGTGACTCTAAGATATGACTTGTAGTTATTTGGGTTATACAGAAATTTAGGGAATCCTTCTCTCCGGATCCGTTTGCGTATCTTCCCAGGCGACAAGTTGGCAGAGGATGAGTTGAAATAAGTGTCTATTTTCGAGTTTATTTCGTTAACGAGAGCGCTCACATCAGCATAGTATCCCACATCTATTGAAATATCTATAATCAATATCTTTTGAGCATCCTCGACTTCTTCCTCACCGTTTCTCTCGGGCGTATCACCGCTAGTGCACAGAAAGCTAATTCGCTGAAATTTTCCAACGTTAAACCACGTCTTTGGCAATATTATTTCCGACAATCCAACTTCCCACTCTCCCTGTAGACTAATTTCGTTGTGTAGCTTTGTAGTATACTTCGTAGGAGTATTATCTGGATAATACCTCATCGAGCTGTTGCTCGGCAACGTTAGGTAAAAATGAGACATCGCGCTTCTTTCCAACTTTCGGAGCGGGTAGCAAATATCTCAAAGACGTGCCCAAGAGGGATGACCACAGAGCTTGATTACCAACTCCCAACGATAAGTTTGCAAGCGAAACACAAATTATGATGTATAATATGCAGATTTGTGCAAAAAATATAACTTCGCGACTTGGAACTTCTTGTCGGCACACAGTCCATCTGCTGCTACCGGTATCGCTCATCACATAACGAGTTCATCTACCCAAGTGTCGTGTTTAGAATCGTATCCAACCCAACGAACAAAGTACTGTTTCTTTCCCTTTCTCGTTCTAGTTCTTAAAATTCTCTCAACTTCAAATAATGACGGATCTTTTTGAACTCTTTGCAGCTCTTCAGCATAAAATTTTCCCTTCATTTCTTCTCCAGAGTAGTCTTTGAGTGCATAAGTAGGTGGCTCTGTCGGATAGCGGAATCAGACTACGAAAACTTCTTTTGACCATCCACCTTCGTATCCCTTGCGAAACGCTTCTAACCGTCTACTTATGCGAACGTTGTCTCCGACTTTAAATTTCCACTCCTTACTCGTCCTGCTTTCTTCAGTGTCGCTTTGATAATGATTATCCATCTCGCTGGGAGCCATTTTTATACTCGTGTGATAAGTATCATTATACGAGTGTACGAGTTTGGGAAGAACTTCGACGAAACGTAGAGATTTTACACGAGTAAAATATTTCCACATTTTACTTTTCAACGTTCTATTAAAGCGTTCGACTAGGGCGCATTTAATGTCATCATTTTCGCTAGTATAATGTACTATAGAACGTTGCTTCAGAAAGGAGAGGAAAATAGCTTTGAGAAATTCTCTCCCTTTGTCCGTTTGCACGTAGGTAGGACATCTGTCGCTTTCCTGTAAAATCTTTTCGAAGGCAGACTTTACTTCGGGCGCAGTCTTATTTTTAACTGCCGCAGCAAATGCATAACGACTGTAACAGTCTATACAAGTCAAGATAAATTTGTAGTTGTCGTTGTGACGCGAAATGCTGGTCAAATCTGCCAAATCCAGCTGCCATATTCGATCTATTGCGAGAGAAATTGTTTTACGCCGTGGAAACTTGCGACGAATCGGTTTGTGCAAGGTGTACGCATCCTGTCCTTCGAGAAACTGGCGCGCCTCTTTCAAAGCACTTGAAGAATATTTCCCAAGTTTTTGACAGAAGTAAAACTCCCGGCAGCTTCGGGGGTAGAGTACGCGATTTCCATTGCTAATATTCTTCCCAACTTCTTGTACGTACTCGTCTTCTCGCAGATCTGCGCTCGCTCGTCCATTCAATATTTCTCGACCTTCTCTCCACCGGAGGTGGAGTTACAACTGATAGTATAGGCTGTTTTCTTCGACTTATAACTTTCCAACTCGCGTAGTTGGAGACGAGTTCTTTGTTGATTTCCGACGATTCGGCCAATCGTCTAGAAAATTCTAACCACCCAAGCGGCCGCTCTACTTTTTTCTGACTTAGAATATCGTTAAATAGCTCGACGATGTTAGATCCGAAATGGGCGACTGGTTATATATCAATTCGCCGCTTTCGTTCCATGCGAGATGTGGGCTTTCCTTTACTATGCGTAGCAATTTCTTTGCTCTATGTCTCGAGCTTGCGGGAATAGACTCTAAGATTTCACCTTCCTCCATCTCGTTGCGCTTTACGGATTCGCGCAAGCGAAATTTATTTAGCGCCATACTGTAATGCTTCGCTTTTACATCGTCAGGTTCGTCGCCTTCCAATATATTTTTGACTGTCATATCCATTAGAGAACTCCTATTCTGCGTATTGATGGGTGTAGCTGCAGCTTGCATTCGCGTGTACTTTGCCGGATCAAGCAATACAGATTTCTTGCATGTTCCATCACGAGCTGTTGCCACCAAACAGGCCTCCCAGTATAGAAACAATGGGACCTAGCAAGGCTCCTAGAAATCCGCCGGTCTGAATGATTCTCTTCTTTCTAGATAAACTGACTTTGCTTTTAACGAGTTCACGCACTCTTTTTTCGACGAGCTAAGGCAAGCTTTTGCTTTTTATTCAACGGAACTTTACCGTGCAGCAAATTTTGTGCGCACTCGCACACGCAATTTACAAAGTCCCTATCTAAATATCTTTTAAGCAAACTCTTTCTCTGCGACTCGCTAGATCTATTCAGTAACCTCAAAGTCTGAGCGTTCTCTCTAATTCTACGAGACATTTTGCTCATTCGACATCCTAACTGGAATGAATGATTGGGGAGGATAACTGGACCTTTTATTTAGGCACGTAGACGAATTGCGGAGCCTCGTCTGAAAAAATGTTTGTTCTTACTCTCAATTGTTCATCTGTGTTGGGTTTTAGATCGATAAATAGATAACCGTAAGGCTCTTATGTAGCATCTTTAAATGCATCTTCCAAAAGCTTGCCCTTTGCAAATATCTGCCTGCCTAATATAGCGACTTGTCTTACATCTCTTGGGCTTTTGAAGAGCACTATGTAGTGCGTGTTGAGGTTCATGGTTCTGTTGTGTTTAGAGCTGTGAAATATGTTTTGTGTTAGAAATAGTATCAATATGTTTCTGTGATGACTGCCTTTTGTGAATATTTGTGCAACTCTTTCGTTTGCTTCATGCATCAGATCATCTATTACGAGCAAGACGGGCTTAGTACCGTCAAATTCGTTTATGTCAGGTAAGCCTTCGATGAAACGGACATTTTCAAAGGAGTTGAATACATCTTGGTAGACTCCATAACACCATACAATTTCCTGAGGAGGTGGAGTTATTATCTCGTTCGCGTTTTGAATTAGCTTTAACGTAAATTGGGTCTTCCCGCAGCCGGTGGGACCCGATATCATAGCCGTAAATGAATGTTGCATGTTTGATAGATGAAAGCGACTGACGTTAAACGTGTAATTGTTAGAGTTTTTATAGAAACACACAAGTCATTTTCTAAGATGATATCTTGTTAACCAACACGAGTCTTTATGACTCTACACATATGCAATAAAGTCTTTAGTGACTATTTCTAATATTTACAAAAGTCTATATTTAAAATATTTACAATAGTCTCTATTTACATGGAAGCCACCATCAATATCTAATTACAGTCTCTGTTTACGATATTTACAAGGTTATATACAGCAGTCTCTATGTACAATATTTCCAATTTGCTCTATTATACAATACTTCCTAATTTTGAGAAGATGAAAAGTGCTTGGTGATGGAATTTTTACGCCACACCGGTACCTGTATGGGATGAAATTTTTATATGTCGTATGCATAAGTCCTGTATCCGTCGGGTAGAGTGTAGCGTTTGTCGTCGAAGGGATTCAGTCCGTCTTTTGTCAGAGTTTGAGTTCGTAACGTGGTCCTTACTGCTAATGCTGCAGAATTCAGCTCTCGTTTTCGTTTGTTGCACGAGACTACCGACAAAAGTGTCGTGCGTTATGTGTTCTTTACGAAACGAGTTCAGAATTCCTTTCGCAGTGGACTTGTTTCCGTGTGGGAGCAGGAGAGTATACATTTTCGATCTTAATCCTACAAACGCGAGCGGTTGCAGCCCTTCGCACTCGTCTTTAAAAAATCCCAATTTTCTATCATTTACTTGCTAAAACAAGGGTTGGAGGGAGGGAAGTTGGAGGTGTCCATGTGATCTACAAACCCTTTCATGTCACTGTACAATTCGTCCGTTACGATGTGATAGCAGAGCGAGTCGGTGTCTGTGAATAAGAGTTGAGCCTTATTTCCGTATCTCTCCTTTATCACATCGTAATGGAATTTGAAAAGATGTAGTTTAGAGAGGTCTAAAATACAGGCACCGGTGAATGTCGGTTTATCCCAGAAGACGTGCACTTGTTTCATTTGCACGGCTACGAGAGAATCATTTATTTTGTGAAAAGACTGATAATTGGGTTTGGCCACCAAATTCCTTGTCTGTTTATCCGATACGCAAATTTTAATATTGGTCTGTTTTCTTAAATTCTGCATCGATTTCCCAAAAATGGCATTATTTAAAAATTTAAAAAAGTTCTTTTCTGAGGGGGACTCGGCATTTTGACGCTGGACTGTGTTAAAATCAATGTAAGGCTTGATCCACGGACTTTGCCAGAAACTCATCACTCTATGTATCTGCTTGCAGATCAAGCCTCTTTCCAAATAGTACTGAAAATTTCTATAATGAAGCAGGCATCGGTTCTTTAGCAAGAAATTCGCGCACCAACTTTTCAATTTTTTAATTTTGCTTTGCCCCCAATTTTGTCAAAAGTTCGAGTTGGTAAGGAGAGAGGAACCATTCGGGGATAGAAAGTCTTTCGGGGGCTAAAGGAAGGTCGTTGTGTAGCTCGTGCAGCTGAGATGGATATTCTAAATCTACCTCTAGCATGAAACCCGTTTCTGCATCCTCTGGGATTTGCGCGAAATTTATTGTCTGAATTTCTCTCCTTGTTAAAAATGTAAACTTTCCTGTCGGCAGGGGCTGAGACATTGCCCACCCGTACAGGTTGCTGGCCTCGTAGTACTGTATGTACGAGTGGGCTACCCGAGGATCGTAACTCGACAGACTTGGGTTATTGGCTTCGGCGTATCTATGCGTAATCATAGACACGCCTCCGCGGAAAGCCGACTCGAAAAGAGAAGATGATCGGGCTCGGTTAATAGCTCGATCTTTGCCTCTGTCATTTTTAAGCAAGCGTCAAAAGATAGTCCGGGGCTGGTGTAGTAGTGAGCAGGATCAAGATCGTAATTTGTTTTCGAGAATGTTCGAAAATTTTCAAACACGTCAGCCAGTAGAAGGACGTCGGTTAGAAGGTACAGATCATGATACTCTTGCATATCCTTCAAACCAAACGCTTTCCAAACCGACTGGGCGTGCTCATAATCTTCTTTCGAACACTCTGATTCTCTCAATTTGCTGTAAAATTTCTGGATTCGAGGTAGTTGAGAGTCGTGGAATTTATCCCTAGAACTCATGTATTCATATGGATAGACTCCTTTCCTCAGGATAAGAGATCTTTCACTTGGATTTGAAAAGTGACGTTTCGTATGGACAAACTTTTCCTCGTCGTGTTTCTTTACTGTCTACCAAAGAATCAAGGGAACCGGGAAGGAATTGGCAAGAGTCTAAGACTCTAAGATTGCCAACTTGGACTGCTATGAATTTTTCATAATTTGTAACGATGACTCTAATTTCGTTCATTTTGGCTAGGGAATTGGACTGCAAAAATTTTAAAAAGTGGTGAGTGTCGTAGTTTTTGGAATTGTGAAAAATGACACGGACAAAGTAGCTCAACTTCTCTTTCTCGTCAGCCTCGCTATCGTCTGCATAGTATCCTTCCCCGGGTATCTCTGCCATATATAGTGCTGATTTCTTCTTTTTGTCCCAGCCCCTCGAATTAAATTTACGAGGTTTCAATTGAAGGTTGCATTTGTTACAACAAGCTGCCGGTAACATGATCGTGATGTCTTACCTTCTTTCCAAAAGGCGTCTGGCAGAGGAAGCAGACATCAGCCACATGAAACTGACGAACTTCGGAGCTGCTCATTTCGTTCATTTTGACGTTTTCATTTAAAATTTTAGAAATTTCCCCATCGATTTCGCGCAGCTTGGCGTAAAAAGTCTCCATCACATTTTCTCCGCTATACGTGTATGCTTTTTTGCACTCTACGTTTTCATATATACATACGCGTAGTATGCAAAAGCCGCTGGGTGTATGTATTTCATCGTGGTCTGTTATAAGTGATTCGAAATCACAGTATAATACAAAAGGGACTTTAAATTGTGTATAGATAGCTGTAAATTTTAAAATATTTGGAAGTTCTTCCTCCTTACGCGCTTCGATCAGACCCTCAACGAAACTGCGTTCAGGCCCGTCTACCTCCTCCAACCTCTCAGCCTTCTCCTCCATAGTCATCATCAAAGACTCGTGCTCAGCCTTTTCAGCCTCTGTCAGCGGCTTGGGTGAGCTGGGAGGAAAGCATATGGCTATAGCAGGTTTCGTCCCGCAGTCTCGCTGGTGTTCAATTTGGAGTTTTTCAGAGGAGAAACGGTGGAGACAGTATCTACAAGGAAAGATAGTGTGTTTTGTAATATGTTGTAAAAGTCGACCTAAATTTTTTATTAGAATATAATATCTTTGTGGAGCGCCGTTTTGGTCAATATCAGTTAAGGGAAGGAGGTTAACGTGATGTGGACGGTCTTGGTGTTTGCTCATATAAATTGGTGCCAGAATACAGTCTTCTTCGTCTTCAATGTAGCTCAGTATGCCGATACCTATTTCAAGATTTTGCTTTTCGAATTTAGAGACCTGATCGATGCGTACGGGGAATTCGATACCAGATACGCTAAATTTATGAAGGTAGGGCCAATAATGGTTAGGACGTTCGAGATGAACAATTTTTTTATTTTCTTTTTCATTTTCAGGGATCACATACAACGCAGCGGCCAGAAAATATAAAAAGCACTTTTCATCACGATTTTTTATATTGATGATGGCGATTTTATTCCTAATAAATTTTAGTGTCGGTACATACGAGGAAGCGGCTATAGGGTTATACGATGCTACTTTTACAATAACGTCACCCACGTGATCCAGTATCCAACCAGATCCCATCGTAGTGAATTTTTCTAGCATCTCGTTCAACTTGGCTCCTGCTTCAGAGATATGATTACTAATTTCGCTTTGATGCAGAAGACGTTCCACATTAGATCTAAAATTTGCATTTGTACTTGACTCTGCGCCATCCCCTATCGGACGATACAAATTAACCTGACTCGAGATGTACCACTTGATGGGGCTGTAAAAATAAAATTATCAGTATCCAACATAATTTAAAGTTACGTAGTGTGTTAGTAGAGTTTAACTGTTATATTAAAAGAAATATGGATTTTATGGCTCATATTTAACAATTTAAGATGTACGTGTAGGTATAGTTTGCTGGTATTATATTATAAGAAGTGTTGAAAAATGACACTTTATTAGTTTAATTTTATAGCACTCATACCCATGCGTCTCTAAATCCTGCTGTAAGATTTGTTCGATAGCACCACGTCTAGCCTCTATGCCATCTCTCAAACCTTCCTGTTTACTGAACGGTTGAAGGGAGTAAGTTCTGAATGTAGTTATAGAGGCTGATGAACCACCACCACCACCACCTCGCTGTATTAGTTTATTTTCACACCGATTGCAGATCTTTGATCCAAGGTTGAAGCAGGCTTCTCTTAGCTTACGCCGGCAGGAGATGCACCACATCTTGGTGGCGCAGGGGACACATATCTCTTGTCCGTGGGGGAGATTGCAATGGCAGTCATCTGTAAAATATAATTCTTGCGGATTAAGAACGTTTTAAAGGATATGCAAAATAAATAAAGTGTCAATAGATACTTAGATGTGTTTATTGAAATAGATTAAGAAGAGAATGTAGTATGAATATGTTACTATCAAGAGAGATATTTTTTATAAAAATTACACTTACTGCAAGTAGAACTTGTATCTGGAGCTGAACTTTGATCAGAGCTTGGTGCTGGCGACGGTTCATCTTCAGGGCCTGTATAGAAAATGCAACATAAAATAATTTCTTGTAGCAGAATTTAGAATAAAATACACTATAAAAAACACTGTAGAATAATATAGATACAATATATATATATATATATATATATATATATATATACACACACACACACACACACACACACACACACACACACACACACACACACACATATACATAATAGAGTAACATAAAAAAAACTGTAGAAGTCTGATAAAAGAAGATTGATAAAAGAACTGGTTTAAAATTGATTAAAGAAGATTGTTAAAAGACGATAGTAGAGGATTGATACGTTATATATATATATATATATATATATATATATATATATATATATATATAATACTATATATATCTTATCTATCTAATACATATATTACAGTACGATATTTTTAGATAGCAGAATTTTAGTAAAATCATATCACTTACATTTCCAAAGGATGGGGTCATATCCTCGCATCACGAACTCAGAGAGAGTCCCTGTGGTATTTCATCATCGGATGAAGGATCGGGTTGTACCGCTGCTGAGAGCCACTGAATGTCATCATCAACGGCCAAAGGAGCTTGATCCATGAACGGGTCGGTAGGTTCCGAAACACGCGCTCTCTTGCGTTCGACTTCGCTAGGAGCCTCCTCATCCGCAGCTCTCTTTTGAGTTACGGAGCTTTCTCCATCCGCAGCCCTCGCTTGGGACTCGGGGCTTTCACCCGCAGCTTGAGCTAAGGCTTTTTCTCGCTCCTATTTTGGAATAAATTAATTGTTACTAATGGTCAGTTATTAAGGTGGATCTTTATCATTTCAATGCTATATGATAACAACAGTGGAGATAGTCAATAATAAATATCACAATGCAACATCAGGTTATTAATCTATTGAAATCTATATACACTTTTGATGAATGCAATGGAAATATACCGTTACAGTTCCAAAAAGGATAAAATTGACTTTTAATATCAACCATGGATGATGTAATAAAGGTTTAACGCTTGTTTCCTCTGCTATGTAGGACAAATAATGGATAAAATGTTTCTTAATATATTGCATCCAATTCATAATTATTTAACAAATTGTTATTTAAAAGTTTTAGAAATTCTTTAAGTTAATAAAAAATAAATAAGTTATTGTCAATTAAATTGTAAATTCATTGAAAACTATACTTCAAAATTCTACATACCTCTTCGTAGCGATTTAGAACAGCCACGAACTCTTCGAAAGCAGCCATGTCATCATCAGACAGATACGTAGACATAATGCTAAGTTACTTTCACTACTACTGTAGATAGAGAATCTCTGGAAGGTAACTTTGCGAATGACCTTTACTTACAATGTTTGTGGTTTTTATAGAGTGGACAAGGAGTCATCTGATATATATCAAACAAATTGAAGAACAATTAGTTTAAGTGGTGTAGTCATATGATCTACTGAGCGCTCTGATTCTTCGGGTCAATTATAAATTATAAATTATGGGAGGGGTGTGTTTTGTCAACTAGAGAATTATGAGGGCGTTTTTTATCTAGTACAACATTATGTTGGTGTGTTTTTATCTAGTTTAAAACTATGAGGGCGTGATTTTATCAACTAGAGAATTATGAGAATGTGTTTTTACCAAGTTTAAAATTATGGGGGGCGTGTTTTTATCAAGTTTAAAATTACGAGGGTGTGTTTAAATCAACTAAAAATATTATTAAAAAGGCAACAAATTATTTCGGACAGTTAAATTATTTATACAAGTTCTGCAACTCGTAAAATAATTACAATAAAATAATAAATTATTTGAAAAGCTGCCATGACGATTAGAATGAAAACCTTTGTATGAATGAATGATTGAAGCAAGTTAACTCACATTTTATTCAGTTTTTCTGCAACTTTGACCTAATTAGTCAGGATAAAATACTTTAATTATTTAGAGTGAATCATCTGGTGAGAAACCCCTTGCTCCTCATAATAACAACGAATCATTTAGTTTTCAAAAATTGGTTTGACCTACAATTGCTCTTCGGGACTAATTAGTAACACCCACATAAGAGTTCACATCGGGCTAATTAGTAACATCTGGTTTTCACATGATGTAGTAAGTGAGGACAATCGCTCAACTCGGGCTAATTAGTAACATTCACTTAAGTGCACACACGTGACACATACATCTACTAATACTTCGGGCTAATTAGTACGGCCAAGCATGTGTGTGTGTGGGTGGATTAACTAGGTCAGCGCGTGACGCACTAATGCATTTAAGGGCCAAAGTTCAAAGTCGTCCTGGTTCATACTATATCCTTCTACTACTGTAAATTAGGACATGTTTATCATCATTTGACAAAAAATTGAAATACACATTTTTTTGTAATTATTTAAAATGCCATTCCGTTAATAAATGAGGAAGTACATAATAAACATATAGAATATTTTCAGACGTCAATAGAAGCACACACCCCTCCCTAATCTCCCAATTGAATTGAATATCTCAATAGCGCAATGGTTAGAGGTGTAGATAACGTCATGAAGTTTTAAATGACAGACCCCCTCGTGGGTTCGAATCCCAGCCGCGCTGATCTGAGAGTAGAATCTCGGACATTCATTGGATTGGCTACAAGGAAAATTAAGAGAGGTTTCATGGACACGTCATTTTTTGTTTACATTACAAAGCCGCCATTTTGATGCAGAAAACTCTATATGATACACGGCTATATCTTTAAGAAGTTTTTCATCTTAATTTCGTATAAAATTGTGTATGGTATATGGACATGGGCTCTTTCTTACAGGTTAATGAACTGGTAATGGATATGATGGTTATTGAAAGCTTTGTTACACGTAATTTCAGCATTTTTTCCATTTCTGCCAATTAGTGCAAGGGACAGGCTAATTGGCAGAAATGGCAGAAATGGCAGAAATTTGGACTCCATGAGTGGAATTAAGGAAAAGGGAACAAAAATCTGTCCGCACGATGTACGTGTTTCTGTTTTATTTTGTACTTAAGTATATAATTAGCAATCGAAATATAAGATAGGCCTATTGTTGGCAAGCTTTAATGGTTTGATGAAATTAGTAATTGCAAAACTTCTGCCATTTCTGCCATTTCCGTAATGCAGATAAGGTCAAATTTCTCAAAACAGAGTCAAATTATTGGAATATACATAGATCTGTACACAAAAGAAATATTGAAAGTTTTGGCCTTTTGCACTAGCTTATTGTTTAAGACTTAAGGTTTGTATTTGAATCCTTTACAGTCTTTGTGTATTGAAGCATTAAACTACGACTAGACTAGTGTTGCAGGTCCTCAAGACTTACTGAACGAGTATAATTAATTTAAGTCTTCAACTATAGAATCCAGCTACATAACGAATCTACAAAGTACGGCGTACCGGTAAGATCGGAGCTCATATATTTCATATGTAAGTTCATATAACTTCATGAGGCACATAGGTACACTGTCTGTGTATATTACTAATAAATTTTGTGCATTTTTACAAATTGCAATATACGTACATAGAAATTTTATTTTTTATATGCATATACATCTATACATACGTAATGCTAAAAATCAACAAACGTAATAAGATATGGATGCCAATGTCGGCAGGTGTCTAAAAGTGGGCGCGGCTAACAGCTGTAAAGTCATCTATTACTACTCCCACTAGGCTTTGTTTATTATGTGAACAGAGTTACCGCTACATATTATAAAAGGTCTATAACGGTAAAATAACGGTCAAAACTACAAATTGATTTTTCAACAAAATAACTATATAACAGATTAACAATATAACCTAGAACTATGAACTAAGTTAAAAGTACGCCAATGAACTTAAATCAAGTCTAAAACTATTCACTCAAGACGCTAAATTTAATCAAAATTTCATTTCTTTAGACTATTATAAATCATTAAATAAACAGTCCTGTCAACACATGACATGTCTTACCTCTCGTATAAGTCTCAATATACTGTTATCAATGATTTATCATCTAGTATCCAGCCTATTACAACAGGGGTACCTCAAGGTTCTATCCTTGGTCCCCTTCTGTTTCTAATAAATATAAATGTTATAGTAGAACGCTCTACCAATAAAGCTTTGCTGCCTCTTTTGCTGACGATTCTAATGCTTTTATTTCTGGAAATAATTTGGTATCTGCTTATGCTAAAGCCAACTGTGTTTGTAAACAACTAAGCCATTGGTTCCTTTGCAACTTATTAAGCATTAATTATGATAAGTCTGCTTATATTTTATTTTATCCTAATACTGATGGCATTGATTTAATTAAGTTTTCTAATTTGCGTACTGTTGTTAATGGTATGGCTTTTAATAGAGTCAATCATATTAAATTTTTAGGAAATTATACTGATGAAAGGCTTAACGTTAAACAACATGTAACGTACGGGGATGCGACGACTAAAGCATGCGGTTGGCGAAGCCTCCCGTGTTACATCGAAGGGAGAGATATTTGTATACGAAATCCTACTTCTGACACCATTTGTAACGAACGGGGATGCGAGCGCGTGCGCGCGGCCGGCGAGGCCTCCCGTGTTACAGCGAGGGGAACGTAGGCTATTTCTTTCACCCTCAATATTGCGTCCTGGGAACCCGGGACATCAGGTTTGGCGGCCCGCGCCCGAATCGGGAGTGGGGACTCACTCCACGTCGTCACGTTGATGTAGGGTTACTTTGGTGGTGGATTGCCGGCAGCGATTCGAAATGCAGCTTATACGTTAAATGGTCTAATTCAGGTACCACTTGTAAAAAAAAGCTGGTAAAGCTAAGGTTAACGTCAGTTTCCTCACTCGAAAGCGATGTCAGTGACGGGCGAGCCCAGGACTTGAACCCACACCTACTGATCCGCGGTCTAGTATCTTACCGACTTCGCCATTGGCTCAGTGACGGGCGAGCCCAGGACTTGAACCCACACCTACTGATCCGCGGTCGAGTATCTTACCGACTTTGCCATTAGCTCCAGCCATGGCGTAGTCAGGAGGAGCCGAGGGTGCTGCATCTCGAATGGCCTATCTTCGTTCAACGTCTGTTTGTTAATTCCGGGGCCGATACCCCTTCTTCTTTCGTAGATTCTCTTCCGTAGTGTGATTCTTGGGACGAAGTGATATGGTGACCCGAACCGGGAGTAGAAGCATACTCCGCGTATTTAGGCAATTACGGTTTAGTTTCTGCCATGCTTCTTAGTCTTCAAACTGGTTGTAGTAGATAATTATATGATTGGTTGTTTAACTGCGACGAACTTTATTCTTCTTTACCCTATTAACTTCCCTATATCTCTTTTAGACTTATTCTTCCCTATCCTTTTAGTATTGGTCTTCCCGTAGTTTCTTCGCTCGCCGTTACTGAAGCGGTGTAATGGCCTTTCGTTTAGTGCGGTGAAATCCGTGGTTAGTAGTCTACTGGTCTTTGGTAATCCCGCTTCTCCATCCTTTTAATACTGGTTTTCCCGTAGTTCCTTCTATCGTCCATCGTTGCTGAAGGTGGTACAATGGCTGTCGTGTAGTCACTATAAAATTCGTGGATAGTCATCTGGTCATTAGTAATCCTGCTCCCGCCTGCAGAGACACACTCGACCCAGGCGCTTAGCAAATACCCGCAGAGACCGACTCGACCCGGATATCGCCGTGGACTACCAGCCTCTTACCTGGGCCTACCCAGGGGGACACCGAACTCTCTCGCCTCCAATTAGCCTTCACGGCTTGAGACACTAGCCAACCTGAGGGGCCCCCGTACCCATCCCGTAGGGAGTCAGTAAGAGGAAGGATCATTGAGACTCGATCCTTTTATGAGTACTACACGTTGTACACCGTATAGCCCCATCGGAGCCGCCCTCCTGGGAACCTACTCAAACGAACCAAGTAGGCCACCGGCCCCAACTTGCTTCTAATGTATCTAGCTTCTCCTTATATACACAGCTGTCGATTAATGTCAAACGCTTCTATCGAATCACAGCGCTTCTTCGTTTGGCTAATTTACGACGTTGCTGCGTCACCTTGGAAATACCCTATCTTAATAGTCTAACTATACCCGCCTAAGCTTATATCATCTATTATAAATCTTTGGAGAAACCCGACGTCACCTATTATTTATAAATAACTGCTGTATAATATCTGCTTTCTATCTATAATATACATTTCTTTATATATAATTTTGAACGAGGCGTGTTAATTACACGACATATTAACTATGTTATATCTAAAATTAATAGTGTTAGAGGTATGCTCTATCATAGAAGAGATCTATTACCAATCTTATGTCGATAATTTTTTTTATTACGCCACTGTTTATCCATATATCCATTACGGGATTGAAGCTTATAGTTTTACTTGTAATTACATAATTGAACCTCTGATATCTTAGCTTGCAACCGAGTAGGCCTACAAAGAACCTTGCAGAACGCTGATAGATATTATAATGTTAAACAACTTAATCTTAACTATAACGCACTCCCTATTAACCTCTTACGAAATTTACGAATCTCTAATATTATCTTCAGATGCTTAAATTCTTCCAATTCTGTCCCACTCTTCTACGGCCAATCTATTCTTCTTAAATCAGGCTGGTCATAGTCATCCTACTCGCATTAAATCAACTAATTACCTTTATAAACAATCGAATCGTGCTTTTTTCAACTCCTTTGTAAACTCTGGCTGTACAATTTGGAATGATATCCCCAGTGAAATCACAACCTGCTCCACTGAATCAGTTTTTAACAAAATATACAAACAGCATTGAATTGATACCTGGAAATGATTGTCTATGTCTATGTTTGCAGTTGTACAATGTCTTAAACAAGGCCAAAGCCAGTAGAACCTCTGATCGTTCAGATGTTATCTACTAATATTAGTCCGACCTGTAGGCCTACTATAATGTTTGAATCCGGTTTTAATTTTTTAGTGCACTTTTAGCTCTACTATCTTTAGTTTCTGCTTTAGTTAGTCCGTAATGTTTTGCTCTTTAAAATTCATTGCTATTTTCATTATCTGTGTTTATTATATCCAATTTTTCTACGATCTTATGTTGCTATGTTAGGCCTACTATGTTTCTGTGTTTCCGGTAGTCAGCTAGATAGAGCTCAATTGTGCTCTTTCTGACAGCCGTTTTAATTAAATTCTTTCTAGTTGTATGCGCTTTGTGTATATTTTGATTCAGTTACAAATAAATGATCATGGTTCTCTCTCTCACTGCACGGTGGCGACCTCCAAGGAATGAAAAAATGTATTGAGGGATTTTTTGAAAGTAAAAAAAGCAAACACGCATTATAGTGAAATGATCAACTGTTGATATCACTTTTTTAATACCACACGTTTAAACCGTTAGGCAATTTATTCTATTTTCCGTGTAACCAGTCTATTGAATGTCTGAGATTTTACTCTAAGATCAGCGCGCCTAGGATTCGAACCCACAAGAGTTCAATCATAAAATAAAGAAAAACAAAAAAGATCTTTGGTTTCAATTCACCACAGGATCTGTCATATTAAACTTCATGACGTTACCCCTACGCTATTGAGACATTCAAAAACATATTAGTTATGCACATGAACATGAAAGAAAACCAATGTCGGTAAAACCAATGTCGATAAAGATCAGAGAAGTAACATTTATATCTTTGGTAAACAGTGAACACCTTTTCTAAAAGGTCTATACAAATCCTGTTCCACTTTTATTTAAAGCATGTATGGTAACATTTAAAGCATGTAATGGTAACATTTTCTAGGAGGTTAGTTTATAAACAAAATGTAGTTGAGAACTTGCATTGTCTAAAGATTGGCTCAATATTTACGCATGAACCAATCAGAATTGCTCTCTAATGATTCTATTAAATACTAATAGCATTTTCGTTCGACCGGAAGATTATTGTACCCAGAATCGTGTTATTTTTATATACATGTATATAATTATATATATATATATATTGAGCAAGCAGTACGTTAATTGATACTTTGTTTTTTAAAGCACATTACTCAATATCATACATGTAGATGCCTAGTGTTACATAAATTAATTATCACATAAATTATTGAATTTTGTATAGAGTAATCAGATCATTATTATGATGCATTTTGAATACTTATTTGTGTGAAGAGTAAGGAATATGCTTCTGTACACGTAATATAGGTTTAGCTTTAAATAGTCTGAGTAATTTAAGATGAGTTTGTTTGAGAAAGCCAAATTAAACAACAACACCTGCTCATATAAATATTCAATAAACTTCAGGTGTCATCAATAGCGTTATTGATGTCTTAATAGCGTAGGGGTAACGACATGAACTTGAATGACAGTTCCTAAGGTGAATTGAACCCTCGTGGGTTCGAATCCCAGCCGCGCTGATCTGAGAGTAAAATCTCGGACATTCACTGGAATGGTTATACGGAAAATGGTCTAAATTGCTTAACGGTTTAAACATGTGGTATTAAAAGTGATAGATATCAACATAGTTGCTCATTTCCCTATAAGGCATATTTTTACTTTTTATGAAATTGTAAGTGATAGATTGTTAGATGCATTGAATTCTCAGGTTAAACTATTGGGCTAGCCAATATGAGATTAAAATTTAGCGTCAAGATGACGACATGACTTACCTCTTAGTTGCATTGAAGTACCATAGATTAATTGCAGTTTTGTTGTAATTTAGATGAGTAGATTTTAAAAAAGAAATATTTTTGTTAATCCATATAGCTACACAGTACGCACGTCATACGCATGTGCAGTAGCGTTTCTTTTCTTATTGTTGCTGTTTTTGCAGTTTTAGTTGTTTCTTCCTTTCCCATCTATGGTTATTATTAATTGTTGCCTTTTATTGGCACTTCAATAGCGGCCAGTGCAAATTTAAGAATAACCTCCAGCCTCCAACACCCTGGGAATTATTTACATGCAAAGCTGTCGACATTCGGTCTTCAAAAGTGGTCGCCCACAAATTACTAACCTCTCGCAACATGGCTTTACTTTGTTCAATTGATGCTGCACAGCTTAGCCAATTGCACTTAACCCATTAGCGCCCAATGTTCCCATTTGGGAACAGCAACAATTTATGTTGTGGTGCCCTGTGTCGAATTACAATTATTAGTAATCTATGATATCCAGGTGTAGTAATAATGATATCGGCATGGTTTTCTGACCAGCTAACTTTTATTGAACCACTTCTGGTTTTGTGGCTTTTGGTCAAAAGTAGTGAATTTCTACCTTTCCAGCAGCCTAACTTTAATCTGATGTTATCCGAGGTAAGAATCATGTTTGAAAAATCTGAAAAAGCAATTTTCTTTAGAAATGGTGTCGTATTATATATTTTAAATATTGGTTATAACTAATATATATAATTACCTACAAAAAATCTGTGAACTAGAATGTTCCCATTTGGGAACAATGGGCACATGCACTGCTGTAACTCAAGGAGGCTTTATACACAGAGAGAGTCTTGCCAGACTTCTCCGAAGTCGATCATCGACAATGTTTTGAGCATGTATCGCTACTGTATAAACAGAGGCGCAATGAAATTCGTTTCTGCTGAAAGTTGTGGGTGTGAGCTTCTGATCTACAGCGGATACCAGCACAATGTGATGGGAAGAATGGTACTACATAAAGGGTTGAGAATCAACGTTATTTGTAGGGTGTAAAGTAGTTATTTCGTTGCAAAAATTCATGAAAAATCAATCAATCCACAAAATGTTCTTTGACAACTTCTTCACCTCATCTGGCGTAATTGTCACTCCTATGCATTACCATGAAAGCTACCTGTACGTCAGGGAGACTAGGCTGAAGATGCGCCTTTGCTTGACACAAAGCTCTTGAAAAAGGAAAATGGTGGGATTTTTAGCTTCAAGTGTAACAAGTCTGTAATGGCCGTCAAGTGGCATGATGATCAATGCGTTTCTGTGGCGATCAACGCTGACAATGTGGAACCATTGGGTAAAGCGAAAAATTGCAGCTCTGTGAGAAAGGCATCTTTTGAAATGCCACAGCCATAAGTCAAAACTCTCATGTAGGTGGAGTGGGCTTCCTGGATAGATTTCTATCATCCTACCGGTCTATCTTCCGTTCCAATAAGTGTTGGCGGTCACTTTTCGTCAACAATATTGACTTTATGGCAGTTGCTGTTTGGTGCCTTCATGTCGCTGTGGGTGGGCAGCACCATCAGCTCACCTTCTGAAGAACTGTTGTTCGTATGCTGCTGCACGAAGCAGAAACAGACTCTGGGGCACCAACTGGCCCGTACGCTAGACCAAAGATTGAAGTCCGTACAGATGTAGTTCAGCATCACCTACATGTAGTTTCAACAGGAAAACAGTCCTGATGCAGACTCTGTGGCACGAATTCCAGACTGAAGTGCGACAAGTGTCACTTTGCGATACAATTGCATTGCATACGCGAATACCTTGAACAACCGTACTTGTCGACCTCGTTACTGGTATTGTACAAACACATTGTATACCTGCATCTGGATGCAGGCATGCAATTGGGGCCTACCGGCTGGAGCCAGTGGCGAAATCGGTATGTACAGGATTCAAATCCTGGGCTTTCCCCCCACTGACATCGCTTTCGAGTGAGAAAACTGACGTTAACCTTAACTTTTTATTTTATCTGATGAGAATTGAGTAATTTACTTTTTTTCAAAATTCAGCAGACACTTTACAGCGATAATTGCATGAATTGCATTTAATAGAGTTTATAGCTGATGCTTATATTTTGGATTGCGGATGTGCCCAATGTTCCCATTTGGGAACAGGCCCCCATTTCTAGGGTTAAAAATGAAAAATTATTATTTTTTATCATCAGTTGGACTGTTTGAGACCAATCTATGAACTACAGCTTGGAAAAATGTGCTGAAACATTTTGGGCATTGATAGGTTAATGCCCTTCCATAAATCCCCTCCCCTAAAAGAGATTTTTTTTGGACATTCACATTTACTGCACCAATAAATTTCTAATATAGTCAGACAATTGATATGCCGCACAGTGGTGTAGCTTTGTATAGCATGCACATCTATTTCAATTTTTTAAGCAGTGAAAGAGTCGAAATTGGGAGGCATATATGTTTTTAAAAGACGGGAAAACAGTAGGATAAGACATGATCTGAGGGAGTGCCTTAGTAAAGGTGTATAATATTTAGTAAAGGTGGCAATTGAAAGTAAAACGAAACGAAGAGGATTAGAAAAATAAAAACTAATAATTAATATCTTGCCATCATAATTTGTGTGATACCATTTATTAAGCTCATGTGAGGGCAGGCATCTCCTCTCAAAAGGAGTTGCATTGAGAGAACTACATATATGTTTTATTTCTTTTGAATAAAACATAGTTCTCTCTCTCTCATTGGAACATAGATAAATATGCTATTTGGTATGTTACTGTAATTGCTACTATGTCAAACACTTACCTGAATGCCATATCACTTAAGGTGGAAAAAGCTGATAAAGCTAAATGTTAACGTCACTTTCCTCACTCGGAAGCGATGTCAGTGACGAGCGAGCACAGGATTTGAACCCCACACATACTGCTTCACGGTCAAATGTCTTGTCACATTGCCACTGTCTTTAACCAGGAGCTGCTGAAATTGTTGACTCTAGAATATATACGTGAATGACAACTAAATTTACCAGTTTTGGCTAGAGTTCTGACCAATATCGATCATTGAATGACCTGTACGATCTTAGTTGATCTCATGCTAGAGCTTTTGCCTAATACTGTTGCAACTGCTCTCTGGCTTTCCTGGCCTCTGGAGTAAACACTTTGTAATTAACCAGCCACATCACTGGCTAAGCCAGTGGCTATGTCGGTAAGATATTCGACTGTGGATGTGCGGGGTTCAAATCTTGGGCTTGCCCGTCACTAACATCGCTTTTGTGTGAGGAAACTTACGTTAACATTAGCTTTTACCAGCTTTTAACATAAGTAAATCACTTATAAAATCACTTTCCCCCAATCCAACGCACGCCACTCAGTCAGGAAGTACTTATGTGTTCCCTCTTCATTTCGCATTTAATGTTTTGCAGTTTATCTCTAGGTCTCATAATAACATGACAAATGCAGGCCTGTTGATTCTCCTGTAGCTCTTGGAAAGTAAAGTTTCATCATTCAAAAGTGATACCAGTGATGTTAGACTGCAAGATTGTATCTGCAATGACACCTGAGGTGCTTACTGATTTTGCACCCATCTTTAGCTGTGTAATGCACGTGACTGAGTGCCCTCTCATTTATTGTTATATGCCATATTCTCAGAAGAAAAGTGTCTACTCTGTCGCCTTAATTGACCCTTTCATTTTGTATTCATTTGGTGTATTTTACAGTGCGCTGGACACAACACGACTATTCTTTAATATCGTATCTTATCATTTACAGAACCTGCTCAGTCTTAAATTTGTAACATTAAATATATGCAGCGATTAAATTTTCTATAATTTGTTAAACTTTAGTAGCTTTAAGTACTCTCGTTTACAAGACTCAATTTTATTACTGGATAAATCAAACTGAAAATAAAATTTCCATGACAGAAGGAAAGGGTTTGTACTTTATATTTAATTTATAGATTAGTCTTATAGGTGGTTTCCTATGACTGCATTTACTAAATCTAAGTAAACTGTCGATAAGAACCTACATTTGAATTTTACTTTTATTAGCAATATAATTTTTAATCTATTGATTCTTAGACATGTACTTTATTATGCTTAGTTAAATTGCACCCTGAAGCTAGCGCCTTTGTTGCTTCATGGGCAAAAATTTGTACTCTAAAATTATTGACATCTATGAAATGATAATAAAATAGTGGTAACCCTAGTGGTAAATGTAATAAAAAAATAATAATTTATAATAAATTTAAAGATATTTCGGATTCATTAGATAATAATCTAAAAAATTTCACTTTTTATTCACATCAATTGAGAGTTGTTCCAATTCTTTAGGAACATCCATTTAAAATTCTATGAACTCTCTACATCTCAGTCTGCACACTGAGCTAAATATTGAGAAATTGAGTAGCCTAATGAATGGCATCTCTTGTTCTAATTCGCCATCTGTTGAATGAACCAAATTTTCAATAGAAACGTTTTTATGATTTCGCAGCGGAAAAAATTGATTTATAAATTTATCTTTATGTATTTTATAAATATATTTTAGCATGAAAATTGTGGACTATATAGGAATGAACATTTTAAAATTAAGAGAATTCTTATATAACTTATTAATGTATATGTCTAAATTGACTCCTCTATAATTGACACCTTGAATCTATTATTTGAAATATTCTTCCTAAGGTACTCAATATAAAACTGCATCAACCTATAATAAATCTTTTTGCTTGTTCTTGTTGAGTCAAATTCCGAACTTATGCAATTTTGCTAAATTGGCTGCCTTAAGAAATAGAATAATAGACCTCCAATGAAGCTGATTTAACTCTCTCTCTCTGTCTTAGTGCACTGCCTACAGGCAGGTCCACAACACACAACGCCTCAACTATTCTCGGTCTTCCGTTTTTCGCTTCTTGTCCACATTTGAGTGCATCTTAAACTCATCTAACATTCCTAATCTTGATCTGCCTCTGCCTCTTCCTCTTCCTCTGCCTCTGCCTCGGCTGTTGTTCTGGTATTTATAGACTGTTTGACACACTGTGTTTCTGGGAATTTTATAATTTTATTTCATTTAAATGTTTATTTCTATTTGTATTTGTCAGTGATTTGGTGTTGATGCTGAAATAAACACACACACACACACACACACACACACACACACACACACACATATATATATATATATATATATATATATATATATATATATATATATATCTCTTTACATTCCATTCTGCCTTCTATGACCTCTTTTAGTAGACCTTCTCCCCTTACGATGTGTCCTACCCAACTCTTCTTCCTAAATCTTAATGCATTTATCAACTCTCTATCTGTACCAAAACTCTACAGAACTTCCATTTGAGTCCAGCTAATCCTTTCCATTCTTCTCCATATCCGTATTTCCAATGCCTCTAGTTTCCTGATATAGCTTCCTGCTATCTTCCTTAAGGTTCATGTTTCATATCCCTATAATAGCATGGTCCATACCAAGGTTTTCACTATCTTTATGTTAGTGTCTTTCTTTAGGCTTTTGCTAAAATTTCTCTCCTATTACCTAAGGCTTCTTTTGCTTGCGCAATCTTGCAACACATTTCAGTCTCACATTTTCCATCATCTGTTATAGTATGACCTAAATAATTGAAACTCTTTACCTGTTACTATGTTGTACCATTTATTAAAATATTGACTTTACCTCTATTCTGGGACACTCTCAACAGTTTTGTTTTTTGATTTTATTCCTCAAGTTCATTCCATATTTCAATGCTGTATCATTCAGGCTATCCAATATCTTCTGCAATCCAATCTCGCTGCCCGTTACCATTCCTTGGTCATCTGCAAATCTTACATCTTGCAAAAATTTTCTTCCTACTTTTATTCTTTCATCTATGTCTTCCATGGCTTCCTCCATCATTGCTTCAGATTAAATGTTAAACAGCAGAGGCGAATTGCTTCAACCTTGTCTTACTACACGTCCTATTTCACATTCTTCTGAGTATTCTGGTTGGATTTTGAATACTGCTCTTTGATTCATGTAAAAGTTTAAAATTGGTCTTCTATTCAATCAATCCTGTCAATGACATTCTCAAAGTCCACAAAACTTACAAAAACATCATTTCCATTTTCTAATTTTCTTTCACAAAGGACCCGCACTACCCATATTGCTTCTGTTGTATCACATCCTTTTCTAAAATCAAATTGTGTCTTTCTCGTTATCATATCTGCTTTCGACTGAATGCGATTATTTATTATCTTTAATATGGCTGGAGCCAGTGGCGATGTCTGTAAGATATTAGACTGCGGATCAGTATGTCTGGATTCAAATCCTGGGCTCGCCCATCTCTGACATCGCTTTCGAGTGAGTAACCAGATGTTAACACTGGTTTTTTTTAGCTTTTTTAATAAGATCTTCGACGCATGATCTTATTAAAGATAAGTTAGCTATCCTTCCAATTTTTCAGGATGTACTCCAAACCAAATCACAATCAAATCCAGACTAAAATGTATAAGTATGAATGCAAAAAGTAAATCTAAAGAAAACATATGCAAATACTATGCATGCATGTAAATCTTACGTCTATACCATCTGTAATAAGTTACCTAAAAACTGTTTAATATCAATATATTATAATTTATGAATCACATTCAGTCTAAAGCAGAGATGATACTGAGCAAGACACAATTTGGTTTTAGGAAAGGATGTGGAACAAGAGAAGCATTAGGGGTAATGTGGGTTCTTTGCGAAAGAAGCTTAGAATATGGAAATGACGTTTTTGTATGCTTTGTAGACCTCGAGAAGGCCTTTGACAGTATTGATTGGATAATGATGATGAATATCTTAAAAAGAATAGGAATTGACTGGAGAGATAGAAGACTAATTTGAACTTGTACATGAATCAAAAAGCAGTATTCAAAATCTAACAAGAATACTAAGAAGAAGGTGAAATAGGACGTGGAGTAAGACAAGGCTGTAGCATTTCGCCGCTGCTGTTTAACATTTACGCTGAGGCAATGATGGATGAAGCCATGGAAGACTTGGAAGAAGGAATAAAAGTAGGAGGGAATTTGTTACAAGATGTACGATTTGCAGATGACCAAGGAATGGTAGTGGGCAGCGTGATTAGATTGCAGAAGATAATGGATAGGCTGAATTATACGGCTTTGAGATATGGCATGAAGATTAATATAAAAAAGACCAAGGTGTCCAATAGTAAAGGTGAAGTTAATATCACAATAAATGGTACGAAATTGGAACAGGTAAGGAGTTTCAAATATTTTGGTCATACTATAACAGATGACCGGAAATGTGAGACGGAAATATGACTTGCGCTTAAACGTACAATAAAAAACCCTTCCCTTATTTCGACAAGTGAAAATACAATGTAGGCATAATTTGTAATTTTGTAATTGTAATTTTAATTGAACTTTCTTTAACTATCCCTAAGCCAAACCCTTACCCCTTACCCTAACCCCAAATATATTCCTAAGAAACTAAAGAAATTTAGGAAAACTTAAAAAAATTAAAATGACTCGAGCCAGAATCGAACCCTGAACCACATGATCTAATGTCCAGCTTTTATACCATTATGCCACTGTTGCTTCCGATTGAACCTAGTTGAATAGATGATGTCAACATGTCGTACTAGAAAATCGTTATCCTATAGCTATAGCTACTCTTCACTTGTTGAAATAAGGGAAGAGTATTTTATTGTACGTGCAGTAGGATTGCACAAGCAAAAGCGGCCTTTGGTAGTGGAAAAGAACTATTAACAAAAAAGTCTAAAGAAAGACACAAAGATAAAGATAGCGAAAACTTTGGTTTGGACCACGCTATTGTATATGTGAAACATGGACCGTAAGGAAGGAAGATATTAGGAAACTGGAGGCATTGGAAATGTGGATTTGGAGAAGTATGGAGAGGATTAGCTGGACCCAAAAGGTTACAAATGAGGAAGTCCTGGAGAGAGTTGGCACAGATAGACAGTTGATAAATGTATTAAGAAATAGGAAGAAGAGATGGAGAGGACACATTCTGAGGAGGGGAGGTCCATTAAAAGAGGTTATAGAATAACAATAATAATAACAACAATTAGAGTGCTACAGTCATCAATGACAACATCGAGCACTATTGAGACAAAATCAAGCTGGCGAGCAAAAAAAGAAGGTCCAAAAACGGTACAAATTCCAAAATCCTGAAATTCAGTCCTAAGTAAAGGGAGTTAAAGAAAAGGTGGTTTAGGCGCAGGTCGCTGCTCATGGACACTGGATCAAAAAGAGAGTTGGAAAAGATAGGTCTTCGACTGCTTATGGAACTGCTCATAGGAAAGCAAAGGCTGATGTGATTCAAATGAAGATTTACGAAGATTGGATGGAAAAGAATTCCAGATCTGAGGTGCAGCATGCTGGAAAGAATGATCTCACAAGAGTAATTAACTTAGAAGACCGAGTAATAGCAGGCTGCATCACTTTAATCAAGTGAGACATACAAGTTTGTCCAGCGATGGTGATGGACTTATAGGTTAACGAAGCTGTCTTGTAAATGATACGCTCTTTAATCTTTAGCCAGTGCAAAGACTTCAAAATAGGCGTAACATGTGAGTACTTGGAACTACAAAAAATTGCTTGCGCAAGAGAATTCTGAACAAACTGTAACCGATCAATCTCACAGCCAGGGAGATTTAAAAACAGGGAATTGCAGTAGTCCAACTGCGATTGCACAAGAGCAGCACCAATTGTAGCAGCTGTCTCACGTGACAAATATGGACGTATTCGACGAAGATCACGGATATGGAAGAAACATGCTTGTGAAGTTTTAGAAGGTAGAATGGAAGGAAAAAGAGACAGGGGCAGGCCGAGATTAGGTATGTTAGATGATTTAAAGACCCCCTCATTTATGGAAATGAAGAGGAAGGCGGAAGACAGAGAAGAGTGGAGGCGTTATGTACCATGGACCTGCCATTGGGCAGTGCGCTAAGAGAGATTATAATTTAGTTTATCCCTACTTTTACTATTATTGTCTATTGGTGTGCCTCCAACAGTTATCATCATCATTATTCTTCCTTAAATTTCAGTTTAGCAAGGGTCAGGATATGAATAGACCTTCTCCAATTCTCTCTGTCTCACACCATTTCATCGGTCAAACCCCTATTTTTTATGTCATTCTTTAATCACCGCATTTTACGTCAGTTGTTGTCTACCTCTTTCTCTAGCTTAACATCCAGCTCTTCCCTTCAAATTCTTTTTATTACATCCTGATCTGCCTTTCTCACAATATGGTCATACCATCTTAATCTCGACTGAGCCAACCTATCCCTGAACCTCTCAACATTCAAATTCATACTCACATATTCATACTAGAAATACGTTGCAATTTATCGAACTTCCTTAAGGTTGGAAAAGCTTAAAAATCAGCGGCCTTAAGTTCTGGAACTCCATACCAATGGAATTTGAAACATTAAATTCAATCTCTTTATTAAAATCTTATCTCCGATCCTGGCTTGTTTATAAGTACAAATATGTTTGCATTTTTTTCAAGAAATCAAATCGTACTCATGGAACTTGTTTTTTCCAACCATTAAACTTCTTTGGCGTTATCTTCACCTTTATACTATTGATGAATTGCACACTAATAAGTGATGCATTATATTTCTTGTGGCGTTTTATGTTAGCTATAATTAAATTTGATAAAGTTAATCTGATAGTACTCAGAGTTAGCCAACTCTTCTATAGTACCGCGTTATTATCGATTTATTTGTATTCTCAATTCATTAGTTTTTCATTAGAACTATAGCCATATGTCCTATCTTTTAAAGTTCTCTGCCATTAGACATTTTAGTCTGGTATGGTTGCTATGGGTCTACTATGCTATGGACATTGTATTTGCTGATTGATGTTACTTTTGCTATGTTTGCTAATTTGATGTTATGGATGCTATTCTTGTCATTCGATATTATTATGTTTGTCAAAAATCAAAAAAAATTACAAAAACAAAATTAATCAAAGGCTAAATATGCAATTATGCTTATACATTGATATGTTTCACTGAAATTTTCAGAGCCAGTGGCTATGTCAATACGGATCAGTATGCATGATCAATATAAATTTGCGGGGTTTTAATTCTAGGCTAGCTAGTCCCTGAAGTAAAGTTAGAGAAATGACACTCGCATCGGCTTTGGCCTCATTTAGGTCACAATTCTTTTGATGACTTGTTCATAACAATTAAAAGAACCAAACAATAAAAAATTAATCTCAATTGTTACAATGAGTTTACGTTATGTCATGTGATTGGTTGCAATTATATGTCAATGCGCCCCTACGTCAAGTCAACCAGTAGTACAGCGCTTGTACTAAGAGCAATACTCTGAAACTCGAGTTTGTTAACTAAATTTACAAAATTAAGCTTTCTATATATTGATGGGTGAGCTTACATAAAAGTTAACTTTTGAGTGGCTAACTTTAAGTTAAACTAGTGTTTGTTATTAGAGTATTACTTTATAAAACTAAGAAACGAGTAGGGTTAAAACGAGTAGAGTTAAAACGTGAGCTAATGGCTGGAGCCATTGGCGATGTCGGTAAGATATTCGACCGCGGATCGGTATGTGCGAGGTTCAAATCCTGGGCTCGCCCGTCACTGACATCGCTGTGGCGAATCACACCCGGCAGGCAATTGTGGCTGCTTGATCGCTAAAGAACTCCAGAAATGATGACAAGAAACTCTAAGACCTACAAATACTACTACTCCCTCGAAGTAGCCTTTGTTCAGAGAGGTATCTCATATTCCATGGCAACCAGAAAGTATAAAGTTGTTACTACTCCACCCAGTCTGATCTAAGGCAAATGTTTCAGAACATCATGGAGATTTTTAAGAAATATGGTGAAAAATTGAATGTGCTAGAAGCTGGGGCGATTATGCCATCTCAGGACCTAAATATTAATAATGAATAGAACAGATCTAAGACTAAAACAGATCCAACACTACGGTATTCTCAGGGATTGTAGGTTTATCTATAGGTTTATAGTATTTATTATTGTTTAATTGTGACTCGCATTCTCTGATATAGTCATCCCTGTTCATAATCACGATGACCCCTCCCTTATCGGCTGATTTAATAACAATATCCTCGTAATCCCTAATAGTCTGAAGATCTTTAAACTCAGTTTGATTGAGATTTTGCTTATGTTTAAATTATGTTATTATATCTCTGTTTATACCATGGAACTGCCAGTAGGGAGTGCACTAAGAGGGAGATCTCTGTTTATAGATCTTATATAGCTATTCAACACAGAATCAGTGTTTGATCTGATCTCAGACATGGTGTCTATCACGTCGTCGGAAAGATAAAACGGGATCCAATTTGATTTGTGTTGGAATTTATAATTTTTATTGCTACCGGCTACTTTCTGGGTTATCAATTGTTTATTATTTTTAAAGAAATCAAAGATTTTCAACCTTCTTATTAATTTATTCATTAATTAATTCTCTCATTGTGTATGTGAGTTTTATTCATATGTTTACTAGCCATATTTCCTCTCAACTTGTCCCGTCTAAGTTCAGTGTAATCACAAGTTAAATGATCATGAATTAAATGATCCTCACGATGATCCATGTTATCAATGTATCTTCGTTGATGATTTTCCCTTTGACTGTTCCTATAAATGTACCGTTTTTTGGGTAATGTATTAGTGTCATGAGCATTAGTCTCAGGGTTGTCCCGCCATATTCCTGTATGAAAATTGGAACCCTTATTTTACTTAGTGTTGATATTTGTTATATTGTTAGTAGGGTGTTGATATCTAATGTTGAATGTATGTGCGTCGACCTCTTCGTTTGTTCCGACCATGTCCGGGCACTGTGGTACGTCCCTGATACCATCCGTCACAACATCAGTTTGAAGAGTCTGAGGTAATTTTCCATTATGAATGAGTGTCTGTCTGTTATTAACACCCTTGTTTACATGTCTATTTCTCACCAAGTATGTGTTAGATTTGTGGTTAGGTTCCAAATTAGTCTGTTCCTTATTCAATATATTTTAATATTTGTATTTGTTTAAGAGATTTAACCAATGAGTATTCTGGAAATTCTGTATAGTAATCGTAAATTATGTCTGAATTCCGGATAGGGTTAGTCCTACTAGTATCCGGTCCGTATGTCGAATTATGGTGCTTATTCCTATGATACAGTGAATATTCACGATGTGTAACCTCCATCCCGATAAAAATATCGAAATCTAAAAGTGTTATTTATTTGTTCTGTTTCCCTATAGTTGTTTCAGAACTCGAATTCTATCCTTAGAATACGAATAAAACTACTCTATAAGTAATACAAGTCATAGGACACGACAGTAATAGGGTGCTCGACGTTTCGTTGTTTTTAACGTCTTCAGGTGAAAAGAAACTATTAATCACAACACAGGTGAAATTGTAAATAAATATGCAAAGCGCACATGTAGTGCAGAGTTCCCAAATAAAATAACTGTCCGATTGATAATTAAAATGAAATGAAGTGAACATTAAAGTGAATCAACTTCAGACTTTATAAAAATGTTAGATCTACAATGTGAATAATGTCACATAAAATATATAGAGACCGATAAAAGAGAAAATAATTGATTAAGTAGTAAAAAAGTTCATGTTGTTGCTGTCAAATTAATCAAAGGGATTATTTAAAATTAAATATGCATCCTTAAATACTGGGATATTATACATCAAATGATTCAACCAAGCAAACAAAGATCTACCTACATGATCCCATATCATTGTATATCCTTAAAACATGAATAAAGCTACTCTATAAAAAATACAAGTCATAGGACAGGACAGTAATAGGGTGCGCGACGTTTCGTTGTTTTTAACTTCTTCAGCTGAAAAGAAACTATTAATCACAACACAGGTGAAATTGTAAATAAATGTACAAAGCACATTTTTTTGATAATAAAAATATTATATCTATAAAAATACATTGTATACAATAAAAATATTATTCGAATATCTAGACCCTAGCCTCAGAAATAACAGACCAAGAATTTTTTATATTTTACCTAAAATCCACAAAGAGAAAGAGAAATGGCCCTCCCCTAGTCAACCCCCAGGAAGACCTATAGTTTCGGACATTGATTCTGAAAGCTATTGAATTAGTGAGTTTTTAGATGCCCATCTTTTAGCTGTATCTACACAACATCAATCATATATAAAAGACTCATACGACTTCTCCAACAATATTAATAACAAAATTATCACGAACAATACCATTCAATTCACGGATGATGTAACTCACTCTATACACATATGGATCTTAGTTATACCATGAGAACCATACATTGAAAGTTTGAAGGGAGAAGGGATAAACCATGCACCACTATTTTAAAAATCCTAGAACACACCTTGTTAACAATGACTTCAGTCTCAATGGCAAACATTATTTACAAATTACAGGCATACCAATGGGTAAAATGTATGCCCCAGCCTTACCCAATATATACATGTATATATATATATATATATATATATATATATATATATATATATATATATATATATATATATATATATACACTGTGAGTCATAAAAAACATGTGGGCAGTCTTTCGCCCATAACTTTGGTATTAGTGAACCGATTTTTAAAATTTTTGCATAGGTATAATCAGGAACACATTTGCTATAAAATAACGTTAAGTGACTCTGTTAATTATTATTTTTGCGTTGAAGTAGTGCTTGAAAATATGCGCGACTGAAAATATTCAGTTTAAGTAAATCAATCGCTACAGAATGTTTACAAATCCGTGGCTTAACAAAAAACGAAACAAGCAGTAATATACTGCTACTGTCAACTGTCAAAGCTTAATTATGCTCAAAGTGCCCTCCTTTAGCTGGAATACAAGCTCGGAGACGCTTGCGCCACTCATCTATTGCTTTATCAATGACAGATTGCTTCATGTCTTGCCAAACGTCCACCAGGCGTTGCTTCAACTCGTCCACGTTATTTAATTTCTTCTTTTCGGTGTAATTTCTTTAATAAGCAATCTGGCCCTCCCAGAATCCAGTTTTTTGTTGGAAATTCGGTAATCAACCAATGTGAGCCACAACCCTTTAAGAGGTACAAGTTTTTGTGAACTCTTAATCTGCTTTAGTAAACACCATTTTAAAATTTAAACAAAGACAGACTATGTTTGTAAAATCGTCTGTTATTGTTTAAATATACCGGAATTGTCACAAAAACTAGATTTAAGATTGATACTTTTCTTCTACTTTATAATTCTGAAACAATTTTCAAAATCGGTTCACAAATGTCAAAGTTGTGGATGAAATACTGCGCACATGTTTTTTTATGACTCACAGTGTATATATACATGTATATGTCTGATTATGACAGTTTGTTTATAGAAAGAGCAGGAACTAAGTTAAATAACTATTATAGATATCAGGATGACTTATTTGGTACTTGGTCAGGTGAACATAAAGAACTACTGGATATCTTTGAAGAGTTAAATAAAAAGATCCCTGGAATTCAAATAACACCCTTTATTCATACTCCTTCGGTTTATTTTCTAGATACTACAATATTTAAATATACAAGAGGGGACAAGACCTTCCTACACACAAAAATTTATTTTAAACCTACTGCCACATATCAAATCCTCCACACTTCTTTTCATCAGGATCATCTTTTTAGAGGCCTGGTTAAATCCCAAATCACCTGCTTTGCAATGTTGTCTTGGTTTAAGAGGGACTTTGTCAATACGTGCAGGATATTTTTGATGCCATTGTAAAGAGGGGATATAACAGGAGAACCCTTAATTCAAACAGATCATTTGAAACAATTAATTCTCTAACATTAACACACATACAAGTAGTAATAAAAATACGATAATAACCAATAAACAAACCAATATTTAGGAATAACATATCCATGATCTTAACCTTCTCAAAGATAAAGCAGGATCTTTTTCATATATGGAAAACCATCATTAGTCATGGATTACCTAATGTGAAAATCATTAAATGTTTAAAAATATAGAAACCTAGCATCCATATTGACTAGGTCGGATATTACAAAAATTTATAAAAAGTCATGATTGGAGAGAAATGAATTTAACGGATCTGGTAAAATTAACTAATGATGATAAGGATCTTAATGAACATAGCATATATGATTCAGGGGAAGAAAATCTTGAGACTCTTGTCGGTTTGTTGGGAAACAGTGAAATTTTTTATATGTGATAGTCTCTTGGGAGCCTATCGTACCTATTTTTTATATATGTGAGACTAATACAATTTTCCACCCTGAGGGCCCTGATGAAATTGTGTCTCTTGGATCCCACTTGGGATCTTTTCCTTTTTAAACAACTAAACTTTACTAAAGGTAATGAACAAAGGAAAGCCATCAAAGAAATGGGTTACAATTTTCAAGTCGCAGGTAAGCCAACTTACTGGCCAACTGATAGAAATAAACTCCGTGATCTGCTCGACTTTTCTTAACTAGGAAAGTTGCATCAAATTTCCTTCAAATTGATGATAACTATGACTCTGATCAATCTGTAGTACTTCTTACGCTAAGTGAAAATATAATAACAAAAGAACCTCGACCTACATTGATAAATAAATCTACTGATTGGAGGCGATTCAAATGAGATCTGCAAAGCAATATAACTTGAATAAATCTTTAAAAGCTACGGAACAGCTAGAAGATGAAGCGGAGAAATTCGTTAGTATTTTACAGAATGCAGCTACCAGAAACTATCGTGAAAGAAATTTGTCTGCTGCAAGTGATAACTATCCGATTGCAGTCAGGCGTCTTATGACTGAAAAGAGGAAGGCAAGACGAAAATGGCAGCAGACTAGAGATCCGGCGGATAAAACAATTATAAATAATAAAACACAGAACCTGAAAAGAGAAATACAGAAATTAAAGGAAGAGTCAATAAATTCATACCTAAGCAATTAATCGACAAAACTTGAATTTAGAAGCAATTCATCGACCTAAGCAATTTATCGACAAAACTTGACTAAGTACTGCGATACATTGCTATATGGTTTACCTTCTTCTTCTCTCATGCATTTGCAATGCGTTCAGAATTCTCAAGTACGTGTTTTCTGTCAATCCTCAAGGCTTCAGGCCACCTCTAGTTCCTTGCTTAATAATCTTCATTGGGATCCTGTGGTTCAAAGAATTAAGTATAAAATTGCTCTGTTAACTTTCAAAACACTTCTCTTTGGTAAACCTTCTTACCTTTCTGATATCCTAATCCAATCTCGTGAGCTTTCTTCCTATGCCAAACTGCTCAAAATTCTTAATATTCTCACTTCGTTAAGTAGACGTTCATTTTCTCTCTCCGCTCCTACTGTTTGGAACTCTCTACCTCCTGATCTTCGCTCATGTTCTACTACTTTCACTTTCCGTTGTAGGTTGAAAACACATCTCTTCCCACCATAGATTTTTGTCATCATGCCTGATTGTTTTTTTGATCGCCAGACCGGCACTGTTTAGGATCTTTGTCTTTCTCATCAGTATATGTTTTCTTCAGATCGTTTGGGGTGATTCGATTTGTAGTGACATGTGATGGAGGGGGACGTTCCTGACATCATCATTGTATGAGGAAATGGACGTTAAACCATTATTATTATTATTATTACAATTTATCATGATGATTACTCTCTATGGAGAGCCACAAAGCGAATTAAGCAACCGTAGCCTCAAATCCTCCTATCAGAAACGGAACAGAGCCCTGGGCCAGAAGCAATAAGCAGAAAGCTGATCTATTCGCAGAAAGTCTGTACGAGATATTTCAACCAAATCAGCTACAGAGTAAATATCACTTCATTTCATCCTCAATGGATATCTTGAAGCTATTTCATTAACTACTCCTCAAGAATTGGCTCAGGAGATAAAAATAAATTTAAGCCCTAGAAAGGCTCCAGGATTCGATTTGATCACTGGATCGATTTTGTACGGGGCCCCAAGCAAGTGCACATGTAGGCGGAATATCTAGGTCACCGCGTAACGCACTAGGGCACTTAGGGGTCAAAAGTCAATTTTAAGCTTGAACGATCTATTTCCCGACTACTTTCTCTATATAGCCTTTATAAAAGGTGTTTACTTTGCAAAATCACCCTATACATTTTCTCATTCGTTGGAGGCGCCACCGTGCAATCATAAACTTGATTGTTTTGCGGAAGGCAACTGCAATGTAATATATCCTAAAATGTAATATCCTCTCTAGATAAGATATCAAGACATATATTAAATTATATTATGATATATATGTATGCATGTTTGTCATATATGACATATATATATATATATATATATATATATATATATATATATATATATATATATATATATATATATATATATGTGTGTGTGTGTGTGTGTGTGTGTGTGTGTGTAGGCATATATATATATATTATATATATATATATATATATGTATATAATATATATGCATATATATAATTTTAGAAATAATATTTAAAGTACCATTCTGTTAATAAATGAAGACATATTATATATATATATAATTATAATATATATATATAATAATTATATATATATATAATAATTACATATATGTATATATATACTGTATATATAATATATATATATGTATATATATATATATATATATATATATATATATATATATATATATATATATATATATATATATATATATAGATATATTTGAACATTGCCAACCGTCAATATAAGCACACACCCGGGACACCTCGCCTCACTCTCCCACCACTTCCCCTTAAAGGCGTTGTTGTTTTTAGATAACAGAGCTACCACTTCATGTTATAAAAGGTCTATAGCAAATGAAAATTAGCTAGCGGGTGTTTGAAAAATAGGCAAGCCTGATCCAGGATGCTTTGTTAGAATAACATTAGCCAATTCATATGACATTATCATAAATTACATGTATGTTGGCTAACCTACTTCTGCGATATGAAATCGGTACATCAAAAGATGGCCTTTGTGTTTAGCTGAATTCATTAAAGATAGGAATATAGAAAATATTAAATTGATAAAAAAATAATTATATTTTTAATGCAGCACAAATATTACTATTCACGGCCAGCCGCTGTCTTGTGATTGCCGGTGTCGCCGTTCTCTAGTCTTATGATTTTATTTTTATTGCTAGCGAACTTTTTTTCTTACTGGATGGTACCGACGCTTGTAGGGTCCAAGATAATATTATTAATGTTATAATTTAGTAGAATTAAATCATAAAAGCATATTTTATGGTACATTGATTGTACATTTTCTTTGGAAAGGGTATTTTTTAGGATTTTTATTATCGTTATATAGTTAGTTCAGCTATATGTCATTTATTACCATAGTGATGTATTGCTATGTTAGACTCGGGAGCTAACCACAAAGACCAGGCTTCAATGGACGACAGTGTGCTCGAGCCTCTCGCTAAAAATGGAACAGCTCAGTACGTGAAAAAGAGTGACAGTACTCTTGTCTCAGCTCAAGTCAACACTCCTGTGGTAACTAGATTATACTGGAGGCGATGGTGCATGTTGGCTCTGTTTGCCAGTTACTCCATGAGTAGCGCTTATCAGTGGATTCACTTGAATATTATTGGAGATAAGATCATCTTCTTCTACAGTGCTAGTATGCCTGAGGGTACCTATGCTAAGGTATTTTAATAATGATTTTGTCACTTTTGTCTACGTCTAAATACATTGTAGTCTGTAGACCTTGTTTAGTTAGATTTTATCTGTTTCAATATATTCAAGATTCTCATCGTAGGTCCGTCTTAGATACTCCAGCTTGGATGTCCCATTGGGATATGAAGCCTTTAGTTGAACATTACTTTATACTGTATCATTTATTCTTTGCGTGACCAATATGACAGTACACGTGCCTCTATCCAAAAGAAGAACACCATCGGTTCGAATATCAGTTCACCAGTTCAAATTCTACGGGAAACTATTCTGTGATTCAGTTGACCAATAATTATGATATTTTCTTTATTTAACTTGATGTACTCGTGTGCAAAAATGCACGCATCTAGGAAAAATGGCCACTTTTACCTGAACCTGAATTTGAACTTGAACCTCTAAATGCTAAGGGAGACTTTCTAGCAATGTGCCATATGAACTTTCAAGAAATTAGTATATAACAATGTCATATATATAGGGTGTCGCATAAGTTCGTATACCGTTTTCAAATTGCAGTAATTCGGCTAGTAAAGGTCGCATGTTCATAAAATTTCGTATTCGTGTATAATAGATGTGAATTAGATGTTGGTGCAAGTTTATTTTCATTAGACCTGGAAATGACGTCACACGGCGCTGTCGCGCAATGTGACCCATTTTCTGACTGGCGCAGCTAGAGACACGCTGTGGCTGCATGCAGCGCGTGCCTGGAAATTACCTGATGTTGTCGTCCAGGACCGCAGTCAAGGCTAATCAACGTGTCAATGTTATTGTTCGATGAGGCCGCGTATAATTTATAATATGGATAAAATTAAAATAATACAATTACGTGCACAGGCAGTAGTATTGGCTAAAGAAGGATATTCGCATAAATGTATTGCACAAAAGTTAAATCGGAGTAAGTGTTGGGTTACGAAGTGGGTAGGTCGAAGCAAATTTGACGAAAAACTAGTGGATATGAAACGTAGTGGACGTCCGAAGATACTGTCTAATACAGCCAAGCGTCTCATCCAATCCGCAAAATACAGACGTGGACAGAGTTTGCGCCGTATTTCAAATCAACTGAAAATTCGTAATGAACGTGCTTCTAAGGACACAATTCGCAGATACATGGTTAATGACCTGAAGTGGAAGAACTGGCGTCGCAAAAAAATTCCACTGTTGACTGATGCTCACAAGGTGAAACGTATTAAGTTTGCGCGTGATCATCGTAATTGGACTGTTCAGGATTGGTCAAATGTTCTGTTTACTGACGAGTCACCCTTCAAAGTGTTTTACATACCCAATCCCAAGAACGACACTGTGTGGGGATCACAGGAGAGTAATGTTCCTCCCGCTGCTCAAATGAAGTTCAGTCCCTCGGTTATGGTTTGGGGCGGAATGACTGCACACGGATTAACGAGTCTGCACTTCATTCCGAACGGTACACGACTTAACTCGGATTATTACATTGTAAACATACTGGATAAACTCGTCAAGCCAGCGTTTCAAAGAATCGTAACCGGCGGCAACGTTACTCGAGTAAAGCTGTTCAATGACAATGACCTTGGCATCTTTCAACAGGATGGTGCAAGATGTCATACATCAGCCAAAACAACAAGATGGTTGGAAGACAACATTCCATCGTACATTAAGCCGAAGGACTGGCCACCGAACTCTCCAGACCTTTTCCTATCGAGAACCTGTGGAGTATTCTGTCGTTTAGTGTCTACCGCGATCCAGAGCCCACGAATGTTGTGCAGCTGAAACGTCGTCTACAACATGCTTGGAGATCAGTGAAAGTGGAAATACTTCAGACATTAATCAAATCTATGCCGGATAGAATACTCGCTGTCATTAAGCAAAAAGGAAATACTATAAAATATTAGTTTTTGCGAAAATGTGACGTCATTCAGAAAAATTTCAGTTTCTACTTAATTACTTGTACGATTACAAATTAAATTGTACCCATATATTTTATTTATCGTGTCTACATACTGTCCAAATTTGGTTTAAAACGGTTAAGTAGTTCCAGAGTTAATGCAATTTGAAAACGGTATACGAACTTATGCGACACCCTATATATATATATATATATATATATATATATATATATATATATATATATATAGGTTTTAATTTTAAATATGACGTAGGGATTAAATTTAAATATATATAGGCCTACTCCTCATAAATTTATACTGGACAAATGATAAGGCTGTAGCGTTAATATTTAGGAATAGTCTTAATGTGATGCAGTGGCTAAATTTAGATATATACTTGTCATAAATTTATAATCGTGAAATGACAGAGCTGTAATTAGCGTAACTATTCAGGAATTTAGCCAGCGAGCGAGCGTCGACAGATTATGGTATGCCTCAATGCTCCGTTCTTGGTCCTATTCTCTTCAACCACTATACAACACTCTTAAGCTCTCTGATCTTTTCTCATTCTCTTGATCATGAACTATATGCTGACGACACTCAAATGTACACTTGTTTCATCCCCAACTCCTATTCTGATGCGAAACCCTCCTTCAACAAAGTTTTCAGTCTATATCCTCTTGGATGTCTGCTAATTTCTTGGCACTTAATCCATCTAAGACTGAATTCTTGTTGGTTGGGACACCTGGGAAAACTCCTTCTTTATCTTCGGGTATTACAATATCACCTGTTTCTTCCGTGAGAAATCTCGATGTTATCCTTGATAAACACCTAAAGTTCCAGGAACACATAACTAAAACTTCACAGGCATGTTTCTTCCATATCCGTGATCTTCGTCTAATACGTCCATATTTGTCACGTGAGACAGCTGCTACAATTGGTGCTGCTCTTGTGCTATCGAAGTTGGACTACTGCAATTTCGTGTTTTTAAATCTTCCTGACTGAAAAGGAGTAGTCTGTGTTCAGATAATAATCATTTAATCATCATCATCGTCCTCCCTTGAATCCCAGTTTAACCAGGGTCGGGATACAAATAGACTGTCTCAAATCCTCTCTGTGCTACACCATACCACACCACCAGCAAATCTCCTATTTGAGACTTTTCCGTTCGATTTAAATTTTTGTAGCAATTTTTGGAGCCTAGGGCTCTCCAACCGAATGCCCTTTCTGACGTTGGTATGGATCTTAGTGCTTTAGTGGCCTTCTACGACACGTGCAGTCACCGGTTGGTCAATTCTTCAAACAACCCGGACATAACACGGGGAAAATAATCATTAGATAACAATCATTTAATTGGAGTAAATTGCTCTTCCTTTCATGACTTACAATGTACATGGATAATTATCAGACAAGCATTGTGAACATGGTATTGCAGATTTTGCAAACGAGCATAGGGTTAAGAATGCTCAGAAGATTGCGCAAAATGACCATATGACCAGAGTACGTCATTAAAATCAGGGGAAGCCAATGTAAATGTGTAGTGTGTTGTTTGATGACGTAGGAGGTGGCATTGGACTGGTTGTCGATGATCTACATGGTCACCTATATACCCCTCATTATTCCCAGCACGTGGATTCTTGATAAATTTGGCCTGCGAGTATGCGCCGTCTGTGCCACTCTACTCAATGCACTTGGTGCCCTTCTCAAATGTTTTGCCGTGGACCCTGACAGATTCGTACTGCTCAGTTTTGCTCAGACAATCTGTGCCATTGCGCAAGTGTTCATATTGGGTATACCAGCCAGATTGGCCGCTATTTGGTTCGGGCCTAACGAGGTATCCACGGCTACTGCCATTGGTGTGTTTGGCAATCAGGTATGTTGCTGAATTCAATTTTTGTTCAAAAGTAAACAAGTGTTTAAAATATATTTTAGATCTATCTATTAAAGCATTTATGGCTGAACAAAAACGTGATCGTTTAGGTTTCTAACGGTGCATCAGTAGATGAAAGGTTCAAATGCAGTTTTCCTCCTGTCTCTGACTGGCTTCTGAGACAGAAGACTGACGTTAAACTGAGCTTAGACCTAAAAAGCATTAAATTGGCTTCAGTTTGATAGAGTGTCTTTGGGTGAAAATTTGAATAAATTTGAATGAAAATTCGTTAGGAAATCTTACTGGATTAATACTGGTTTACTTTTTCTTCATCACGTTGATTTGTTACAAAATTATTTGAACAAGATATTTTAAGTTGATTGATAAACTCTAGCTGTAACTCTGATTGTACATTACACTCTTAAATCTAGACAATGCACGCGGTTAGTACTTTTTGCGCGACCACATTGTAAGAGCAAGTGTCGACAGCTTTGAATGTAAATAACCTCCAGATAGAGTGTTAGAGATTATTTAGAGATTTGTTAGAGATTATTGTTCAGATAGGGTGTTAGAGATTATTTTTAAATCCGCGCCGGCTGCTATTGAAGGGCTAACGAAAGGCAACGATTACTAATAACCATGAGGGGGAAAAGGAGGACATTACGAAACTACAAAACTAAAAAAAAATCTTACCGACTTCGCCACTGGCTCCAGCCAATGGCGAAGTCGGTAAGACACCCGACCGCGGATCAGTATGTACGGGGTTCAAATCCTGGGCTGGCCCGTCACTGACGGGTGAGGAACTGGGGTTAACCTTAGTTTTACCAGCTTTTATATTTGTGCATTTGAAGCGCCTCTTGGTATACTGAATACTCATTTTTGGTGTTTCGATCTTGACTTAATATATTGAGAAATGAATTTTAACTTAACATGGAGAAAGTGAATCACGTTTAAAGTGTTTAATTACACTTTCTAAGGTACCGTAACCCTTTTTGTGGTGTTTGATTACATTTTCTTTAGGTATCGAAACACTTTTTCTGGCGTTTGATTACCCTTTCTAAGGTATCGAAACACTTTTCAGGTGTTTAATTACACTATAGGAAATGAATAACTGTTTCCAACAAAATTTCTTCTAGTGTGGTATACAGAACCTGAACGACCTCAAGAATCTGTGTTAAACTAAGGTTAACTAGCAGCCGAGTCACTATTATTTACGAAATCATACATAGATTGCTACTACCTTACTAACATTCATAGATTGCTTACAAACATAGATGCTTGATTGCATAGATTGCCTTACATAGATGGCTTACTAACTTACTAACTTACTAAGATGAACATATATAGTACATTCACACAGTCCCACAAGTATTCAATGAGAAATAAATACTTATATAATATAGAGACCATTGCTTATGTATGGATACATGATGATATAAATAGAAATTGCCCGCTGCCGCGACCAGCGTTTAACACAGATGTTGTCTTTGAGGATGGCCAGACATATAATTTCACCCTTTAGAATTTTTATCAATATTGAATATAGCTCGTTGACAAGTTGAGGTAAAGATATAAATCCTTTGCAATGAGGTTAGATCTCGGAAGAGTTAGAAAACGTTCTAGCGTTATTTCATTACCTAAGTTCACCATGTATTTTGAAATCCATAAAAATTGCGAAGTTGTTAAAACAATTTCAAGTGAGTTGGATTTTCAAAACTCGCTCTGTACAATGTCAATTTCTTGCACATTTCTTCTTCTAGTGCACTGTTTAACTGCAGGTCCATGACATATAAAGTTTCCAACAAAATATATCCACATCCCTCTTTTTCATCTCTGTATATAAATTTCTTATCAGATCATCAAGCATCCCACGTCTCGGTCTTCCTCTAACTCTTTACCCTTGCATTCTTCCTTCTACTGCATCCTTCAGCACCCCCCCCCCTATAATATGTCCTATCCAGCTTTTCTTAACTATTTCTTATCACATTTATTAACTGTCTATCTGCACAGACTCTTTCAAGAACTTCTTTATTTGTAATTTTGTCAGTCCAACTATCCTTTTACATCCTTCTCCATAACCACATTTCCAATTCTTTGCACATTACAGCAGTTATATTCATCAGTAGTTATTCTGTCAACTTGTCTTGATTAACTGTTGTGTCTAAGAATGCAAGTTACGAGATCTACAGATGACTAGAATACATTATAAAATTAAACTTTGTTGAAGTCATCCTGTCGCCGATGGTGTAAATAATAACTATTATTTAATATCCCATTTTACTTTAATTGTTTAATATCCAATTTTACTATTCTGTGGTAAACTGAATATTTAATTCAGATCTGCCTTACTTTTTCAATTTTGAAATAACTATTTGATCAAGTGTATTTTCCCTAGTGAAAAATCAAATGTTCTTATTTTTTCAAATTATGCAACAAAAACAGCCTGCAGCTGGATTCAATTTAGCACAACATCAACAATATTTGTAATATATAGTAGAGCAAATAGAATAGAAAATTAGATATTCTGATCAGTGCCAAAACAGGTCAAAACAAATTGGAGTATTTAAATGATATACATATAATAGAGCAAGAATTAGTATAATAGATGAAATCCTGTGTCCACGACGACATTGTCGACTATCAGCGTACTATTCTAGTGCGCAGCATAATTATACTCCTACATCACATTATGGAAAAATCCAGTATCCCTTGCTACAAGCTAACAATTTAGCGGATATAAGCACATTGCGCCACGTCAACTGAAATCAAAAAGAAAATTAGAAAAACATATTCTTTAAAATTATTTAGTTTAAGTTGTGTATTGATTTTTTGAGACGCTTTTCTAAAATGTGAACTAGGGTCAGCTGTATCTTATCCGAGGATTGATTAATTATCTACAATTTACATACATGTATTTACATGTATGTAATATGATTCTATTCAAGCGTTATATCATAACAGTGTCGTAATATGCCATCTGTTGCCGCCGCGGCATCTCTAAATCATCGTCGCAGTGATCAATGGAAAATTATTCCAATCACAATTCATATTTGGGAACCAGATGCACATGAAATTACTTCAACATTGACAATATAAGTTTCGTTCATTATTATTTTATATCTTAAGCAAGAACAGTAAAAAAGCGTAAAATACTTAGTGGCCTACTAAAGATTCAATACCTATTTTTAATACAAAGTAAGATAGAAAAGAGATTTTTTATCGAAACAATGATTGTTTAAACAATGATTTATCAAGTTTATTTGTTGCTAATTTTTATTTGTAACGTTTTATTGTGGTAATAGTGGGTATGCTAGCTAGCCTTACATTTCATCTCAGATCATTTCCTAACTGCAAATATCTGCATAATCCGATCAATGAATGAGAATGCTTCAAATATGGGTTTGCAGCCAGCTGGGTGATCTGGTCGATGGAGGTTTAGTACACAGCGGCTGGATTTTTAATTAATTTTTCCATTTTTGTTAGGCACTGGGCAGACTCACATTCTACAAATAGCCATTAATCCTTCCTTGATTAATGCAGTTGATAGCGCCAATGGCAGCAAGCTCCGATACTTGTTTAATCTTCCAAGGGCCATAGGGAATATTTTTAGGGGCTAACGAACCTGGGCTTTGAACCTAGCAACTAGTATCCGAGGCGAACACTCTAACTGTTACGCGTTGGGCCTATATAAATATATATATCTAAATATATATATATATATATATATATATATATATAATTATATATATATATATATATATATATATATATATATATATATACTGTATATTATATATATGTACATATATATATATATATATATATATTATATATATATATACATATATATATATATATATATATATATATATATAATTATATATATATATATATAATATATATGTATATTTATAAATGTAAATATATATATATATTCTATATATATATATATGTACATATATATATATATATATATATATATATATATATATATATATATATATAAGCCTATGTATACATATATATATAATAAAGGTTTAACGTCCGTTTCCTCTTCCAGGGATGATGTCAGGAACGTCCCCAAAGTACACATCACTATTGATCACTTCACCCAGACCAATCTGCAAAAGAATTGTGCTGAGGAGAAGTAAGGTCTTAAACGAAAGCCAGTCCGATGATCAAAAATTGTCAGGGTAGATTGATTATGTCTATGGTGGGAAAAGGTAAGCCTTAAGCTTGCTAGAGAAAGTTTAAAGAGAAAAATAGGAGCAAAGATTAGCAGATAAAGAGTTCCAGATTGTGGGTTCTGTGCAAGAAAATGAATGTCTGCCCATTGATGTGAGAATATTTGGAACAGATAGAAGATTGGCATCGGTAGAACGAAGTGCACAAGAGGGACGATAGGGAAGAAGAATTTCAGATAAGAAGGCTTGCCAAATCGCAGAGTTTTAAAAGTTAATAGAGCTATTATATATTGTATGCGTTGATTAACAGAGAGCCAGTGACGGCTGCGAAGTAGAGAAAGAGAGCGAAATTGAAGTCGAGAGGACTTGCAAGCAACACGTGCAAGAGGATTTTGAACATTTTGCAAACGATTGAGAGAGGATGTAGGCAACCCATGTAATAATGAATTACAGTAGTTGAGCTGTGAATGAACTATAGAATTAGCAAGTATAGTGGCTGAATTTCTAGTAAGGGACGGACGTATTTGCCTAATATGACGAATCTGAAAGAAAGAAGTGCGACAAACAGAAGAGATATGGGATTTAAAGTCAAAGTTTTCATCAAATATGACTCCAAGGTTTTGGCGGATCGAGATGGTGAAAGAGCAAGATTTTGCAAATTAACAGAGTTATTAGTAATTTTACTTCTTTGCGAAGGAATGCCAATTAAAATATTTTCAGTTTTGGAGGGATTAACAGCAGACTAAATTTAGTACAAAACCAGGTAGCAACCTGGTCTAAAATGGATGAGAGATGAGTTAGTTTCTGATCGTAATCATGATTAGAATAGGAAATATATAGTTGTGTGTCGTCTGCATAGAATTGAAAATTTTAAAGAAGTAAACATTTTTAGAAGTAAAAATGGAGGACTGAGCAGAGGGGTGATATATAAAGAGAAGAGCAATGGACCTAATACTGAACCTTGAGGAACACTGCGTAGGAGGGGTAGTTCAGAAGAGCGATTTTGACCAATATCGACCGATTGTGTGCGACATAAGAGATACGAAAGTGAGATGGGAAAAGCAGAATCAGAAATGCCAAAACAAGATGTAAGCCTATTTATTTGAATGCCATGGTCAATTGTATCGAAGGCAGCAGAGAGATCTAGAAGAACCCAGGCAGAAACATGTTTACTACTTATGGCCAAGCTAAGATCATTATGAATACGAAGAAGAGCGGTTTTAATAGAATGGAATTTTCTATAGGCAGATTCATAATGAGCGAGAGAAGGGAAAGAATCAAGACGAGTGCATAGTGCATAAACAGGTATGAATGACCTTTTCAAGAAGTTTACAGATGAAGTTAAGATTGGAAATAGTACTGTAACTAGAAAGATCATCTTTTGGCAGAGAAGGCTTTTTTTAGCAAAGGAATTATAACAACTGTTTGAAGGAGGTCGGAAAGATACCTTCTGATTGTGAGAGGTTGATTAAGTATGTAATAGGATCAACTAAAACATCAATACAGGGCTTGAGTAATCTTGTAGGAATGACATCAAGGCATCAAGTCGGTGGAGTGTAGAATAAGGTTGTGTATTTCTCCCAGTGCGGTTGGTTCAAAACTAGAAAGTAGTGGTGTCTCAGGCATATTTACAGAAATGGTGTTATAAGATAAGATAAGATGAAACGACATATAAATAGTATGCAGTATATATATATATATATATATATATATATATATATATATACAATAATTATATTTATATTTATACATGTATGTATATATACAAACTTTAGTGCACTGCCAAGTGGCAGGTTTCATGGTACCTATTCATACTCAAAGTCTGCCTTCTCGCTCCACAAGAGCTCTCCTTAGATCAACAAGTTAATCCATTCACAAAATCCATGCCTTATCCATACCTTATGTAGGCTATAGCTTGGGAAAAATATGGCTTCTGAGGTGGATTCCCGTTGCCTTCCTCAGTTAGGTGGATTAGTTACTATTTAATCCTGGGGAAAATATATCATGGTGAGGTGGGTCCCCTCTTCTCATCCTCAGCTCCTGCCTTTAGTCGCCTCTTACGTACACGCGGCAGATTGTTTGCGGTTGCCCTATTCTGCAGTGGTTCATCCACACCCGAGCACAACATATATATATATATACATGTGTGTGTATATATATATATATATATATATATATATATATATATATATATATGTATATATATATATATATATATATATATATATATATATATATATATATATATATATATATATATATATACATATATACATGTATATATTACATATGTATATATGCAATGCATATTCTCTGCTGTTCACATCTTTTGTTTAACCACTCTTCCTTTTCATGTTTGCAAAGTTTCTTTATTGCATTGTTCGAAACTCTATACTCCTTACTTTCTCTATCTTTAATCTTTTGTCGTTCTGTCATTAACTGTAAAATGTTCTGATTTATCCATTTAGTTTTCCTTTGCATATTCTTTTCTGAGATGATTTCATTTGCTGTTGCTACTAATGCAGTTTTGAAATTATCCCATTTGTTGTTGATGTTATTCAGACCATCATTTTCTACCAATACTTGGAATCTATTTTGAACTTCTACTTTATATCGATATTGAATAGTTTGATCTTTTATTACAATGGAGAAATCTTGTACTAATGTTCTTACTTTTCTTTCAGTCTTTTTTAATTTTATGAGTATATTGCAAATTACTGGTATATGGTCTGAGTCACAGTCTGCACCTGGATAAGTTTTACAATTTCTGATTGAGTTACGAAATCTTTTGTTGATAGTTATGTAATCAATTTGATTTTTTATTTTATCTCCAGGACTCTTCCAAGTATATCTTCTCCTTTTGTGCTGTTTGTACCATGTGTTAGCTATTATTTGATTGTGGCTTTGGCACCAATTAATGAATCTTTCTCCTCGTTCATTCCTCTTACCGAGGCCATATTTTCCAACTATATTTCCATATTGCTCTTCTCCAACTTTGGCATTCATATCTCCCGTTATAATTAAGATTTCTTGGTTTTTGCATTTGGATTTTGCTTTTTCTAAATCTTCATAAAATTGCTCGATTTCTTCTTCCTAGCATTGGGCTGTGGGAGCATATACCTGAATAATATTCATTACAAAATGGCGTGTTCTGATTTTCAACAACATCATTCGGTCCGAAATAGCCCAATGGCCATCAACACATTTTGATGTGATGCTATCTGTTATTATAGTCACTCCATTAGTATGTTCAACACCACCCGAATAATGCATCGTAAAACCATCCTGATTGACCCTGCCTGATCCAGTCCATCTTGTTTCACACATACTCATGATGTTCACTTTGAGTCTCTTCATTTTTTTAAGTATGTTACTGAATTTTCCTGCCTGGTACAGCGTTCATACATTCCATGTACCTAAACGTGTGTATCTTTCTATTTTATTACATTTACGTACTTGGTTACTTGATTTATCCAATTCCGAGACAGCCGCTGGATGACGGTCCAGTTTCCCGTGGCTTACACAAGATTCTGTACCGAGCGAGGTGTCCCACTTGTATTCAGTGTGGACTCCCTTAACGCCGTTGGTATTATTTTTATTTCCTTTGACCATGACAAACTATATCATAATACATCGGCGGGCGATTAATCCTTCCGCCAGGTATTTGTTTCGAGTCGCCATCTCTATCCAGCTGGCCGTTGACTTTGATAGCAAAAGTTCGTCCGCCCATTTTCTGATGGCTGGTCATCATAGCCTTTTACTCTCCCGAGTCATCCACAAGACAGTGGAGAGTTGTTTAGGTAACATATTGTCTAGTTAGGAAGTGGTTAAACAAAAGATGTGATGAGATTGAAAAGATGAAATTTACAGACACAAGGAAAATGTACATAGAGATAAATGAAATAACTAATCGGATATCTAATTGCTCGCATAGTAAATGCATCAAGGCTAAGAAGGGAGATATTCTTATGACAAAGAAAGATATACTTGATAGATGGTCAGAGTATATCGATGACCTTTTTAAAGATAATCGAATGGAGCTTCCAAAAATAACTAAAGAAATAGCAGGTCCTGAAATCTTAGAAGACGAAGTTAGATATGCCATTAGGAAATTAAAAAGAAATAAAGCAAGCGGACCTGATAACATAACAGCAGAAATGATGCAAGCCACGGAAGAATTTAGTGTAAAGGAGATCATGTCAGTAGCAAACGACATTTATGACACTGGCGAAATTCCTAAAGATCTATTGAGATCGATATTTATTGCATTACCGAAGAAACCTGGTGCGGTAGAATGTGACCTACAGAGAACTATAAGTCTAATGAGTGTAGTCATTAAAATCTATTTAAGAATTCTGCTAATGAGAATATGAAATAAAATTAGACCTGAAATAAATCCTGTGCAATATGGTTTTATGGATGATTCTGGTGCAAGGAATGCTATTTTCGTTCTAAGAATTCTGTGTGAAAGAGCCATAGAATTAAATAAGGATCTATACCTTTGTTTCATTGATTACACCAAAGCTTTTGACAAAGTTAGACACAGCAAATTGATAGATCTTCTTCATGAATTGGATATAGATGGCAAAGACATAAGAATTGTTAGGAATTTATACTGGAATCAAGAAAGTGCAATGAGATATGAAAACGAGTATAGTAACTTTTGCAAATTAAGAGAGGAGTAAGTCAAGGCTGTGTAATGTCACCAGATCTTTTTAATTTATATAGTGAAAATATAATGAGGAATATCAATGAAATAAAAGGATTAGTAATTGGAGGATACAATCTTAATAATATACGTTATGCTGATCACATTGTTCTTATTGCCGACTCGTGAGACAAACTTCAAGAAATGTTGGATATTGTAATATATCATAGTGAGGCTAGTGGATTATCTATAAATATGAAGAAAACAGAATGCATGACAGTTAGCAAACTAAAAATGCCACAGCCATGCTTAATCAATGTAAGAGTTCAAAATGTCAAACAAGTCGAATCAGTCATATATTTAGGGTCACTTATTCATCAAAATGGGAAATGTGATAAGGAAATAAGAAGAATAGCCATGGCTAAGGAGGCATATAACAGAATGTCAAAGATTTTTAGAAGCAATAAATTTTCAATTGATACAAAAAAAGACTTCTTCAATGCTATATTCAACCAATATTGTTATATGGAAGTGAAGTTTGGACAATCTCTTCTGTAATGGAATCGAAACTTAAGGCAACAGAGATGTGGTTCTATAGAAGATGCTGCGTATATCTTATAAAGACCATGTTAAAAATGAAGATGTTCTACAAAGAATGTCAACTTGTCGTGACCTTTTGAACTGAATACGACGACAACAGATGAAATTTTTCTGACACATTATGCGGAACAAAATAGTTGAAAATATCGTAGTGAAAGGAATAATAGAAGGAAAAAGATGCAAGGGTCGACAACGAATGACGTTTATTAAGAGTCTTAGCAGATGGATGCAGTTAACTGAAACAGAGATGATTGGAGCAACAATGAACAGAGACATATGGAGGAATATGACCATGACCGTCCAGGCTTGGAACAGGGAAGAAGAGAAGAAGAAGACTCTCTGCTGTTATATACTAGAGGTTTATATATTTGAGGTTTATTTGCTGAAATTGATAATCGTGAATAGTATCTGCTGTTATTTTGTAGGTTGGCTGCGCACTGGGATTTCTAATACCACCTCTGATAGTACCCTCTGTTCCTGCGTCGGAGTTGTCCACAGATCCCGTCAATGCCTCTCTAGACACGAACCTGACCAGTGAGGGATTGCTAGCTTACGCTAACGGGAGCCTAAACGAAGACAGAGTTGCAGTGAAGTACGCTGCACATATGAGCTTCATTGGTCATCGGCTAAGCATTATGCTGTACAGTGGCGCCGTCGTCACCTTGCTGCTCTTCATTCTAGTTCTTCTGTGTAAGTATTCTGAGTCCATTTAAACTTACCTGTGTAATAAGCTTGCAATTGAATGTTCTGTTAATTTCTAAACTCTGAGCTTTAGCGCATTTTCTTATTTATCTGAAATCTTTATTTTCTATCTTGCTTCTTTCCACCGATGAAAGTCATCTCAAATTCGCATTCAATGGACAGGAATTCCTTACCATATGCAGCTCCCGCGACCTCGGACTCATTCCTCCTAATCTTCGCTTTTGTTCTCTTTCTGCTTTCTCGGGCAGGTTTAAGACACATCGCTTCCCACCGTAGATACGTAGTGTCTACCCTGATCATCTTTTGATCACCGGACTGGCTTCATTTAGTGCCTTAGTACTAAACGAAAGTACTAATTTACTTTAAGGTATTTTAAGTTATTTTAAGGTACTCCAGCTTGGGTGCCCGAGGCGCCACCTCTTCGTCAGGTCTCTGTTTCATTGTCCTCTCGGGCTTCCAGTCGCTCTTAGCTGTCACTGGTTCTCCACGCCTCGTGTCGCTGTGCGATGTATCGGTTTTCGTTCGAACCGGAAAAATTCCATTCACTCTCTCTACTATTTCTTACTCTTCCAGCCCCTCGACTGAACTACTGCCTAGACTGCTCCGAGGATCGGTTAATGTCTGCCTTGTTACTTGTCTCATCCTACCTGAAGGGAGTCTATTCCTACCATTCATGGATTGGAGGCACACTTGAGGCTCCCAGTCTTCGAGCATATAGGGGATACGTCTCTGGCACGTTGTGAGGAACAGGGCTGAGAGGCGGCGGAGGGACGTACCATGAGGTAGAAGCTCCTGCACAGGACTCCCTGTTCGAGGCTGCGCAGTTAGAGGGGCTTGAAACCTCGGCGCACTGATCGGATAGCCTCAGGGTCACCCTCCCGCAAACCTGAGGAGCTCCCTGTGTAGTGGTCAGTCACAGCTGGGCCGGAAGTGATGTCAGAGGGCTTAGAAACTCCGGCGGTGATTAGATAAGGGTTGACGACGTCATACTTGAATAGCGCATATTGAGGAGCAGAAAAGTAGACTTGTAGACAAAAATCTATTAGTCAAATCACTATCTCCCGTAGCATCAGCAAGACTTATGGCACGTCCAAAATCTTTAAGGGACCTGGTAGCTTTCACATCAGCACCACATTGTACTTGATTGACGACGGCATGGAGTTGTCCAGCAAGATTTTCAAAACCTAGTTCAGCAGGACAATCTTCAGTATCGAGTTGTGCATTAAGATCTTCAGCATCGAGATGTGCATTCAATTTTCAGCACCGGGTTGATGTTCATTAATATCTTCAGAAACTAATTGTTGTTTATGAAGAACTGCATCGCCGAGCTGTCCATGATGATTTTCTGCACGGAACTGTGTATGTGTGTAGACTGTTGAAGGATGGCGGGGTGGACTTACATCCTGAGTGTGAGCCAAGCTGTTAAAGGGAGAAGTAGAACGATGTGGATAATCAGATACAGGAGTATTTTCATTTGTGGCATAGCTTTCTGTCTGATTAGCACTAAAGGTCCCCCTTACACAGAATTATACCTCTGTAAGCAGATTGAGAGTCTCTGCCTCAAAAATCTGGTTTCGTGCCTATCTCCTTTTATTATTATTACTATTATTATTATTACTATTATTATTATTAATATTATTATTAAGTTTGTTTTTACCCGGGTGTAAAGAACCCGAGGTTTGATAAAAACGGTTCGAGAAATACATGCGGAGTCGAGGCCATCTAGCTGCTTAATGCACAATAATAATAATAATAATAATAATAATAATTACTATTATTATTTCCCCGTGTTGTGCCCGGGATGCTTGAAGAATAGGCCAACTGTGTAAATATGCACGTCTCGTAGAAGGCGACATAAAAACCAGATCCAAATCAACGTTGCGGGTGCCCCAAAACAACTGAAAAGTGTATTTTCAGGATTGATAAACGAACATGATGGCCATATGTAGTGACAAACATTGGCCTATCGATTGAGAGAGTAAGAGGGCAAGCTACAAGCGAATTTAGCCAAAAATGTAAAATGCATATTATCGATTTATTTGATGACTGATATTTTTGGCAATATCTGCGGTAATGGTAAATGATAAATGGTTGATCTAGTTATGTACATGTATTTTTTATAGTTTTTAAGAAGGCGCCAGCATTGCCACCTAGCGTAGCGCAAGCTTCTGCTGTGGAATCTAACTTGAATCAACACTACTTCCACTCGCTCCAAAGACTCATCAAGTCACGTCCATTTTTACTGCTCTTCCTGACTTATGGTATTTATCTTCCTTATTGTATTATTGCATTCTTTTTTATTGGACTGGTGTTTGATGGTGTTTGATGGTGTTTGATGGTGTTTTCTTCAGGTGAATGGAACTAAGTTCAAATTGTTATTATGTTGTGGGTCTTAATTAAACAAGAATTTTATGCTTCCTGACCGAGTAGTGTTATGATATTTTATGTTATACAGTAGGCTATATTTTATTATTTTATTTTAAAGTGTAATTTAGTTCGTTTTGAATTTTGTCTCTATTTAACATTGTCAAGGATGTGGATGTTAATTAACAGATATGTAGCCTACTAGAATCTGATGCTGTTATATCTCGCGCATCGTCTAATTAACTTACTTTTTTAAAGAGTGTAGTTATTAAATTGTTTAAATTATGTTGAAGGAATTAACTTTTTAAATCTCCTACTAACAAGTGAAGTCTCCTTGCTCAGCTACATCATCTATTCTTTGTTGTAGATATCGAGGATTTTAATCAGATACATTTAGTAATCACTATTATTCCTCTTTGAGCTTTTGAATTGGTGGCACATTTCCGTGATTAACGATAAACTAAAGATTCAAATTCCAATCTTGTTAACTTGCACATTGCTGAAAGGAAATTGTCAATAAAGTAGCTGTTATTATTTATTATTTATATTATATTTTATGTTAATTTATTAGATTCATTCATCCGTGTCTGGGTTGCTGAAGAATAGACAATCCGTGGACTGCACTTGTCGTAAAAGGTGACAGAGCACTAAGATCCAAACCAACGTCAGAAAGGGCATTTGGAAAATTCTCTGATCCCGACACTAGTTAAGCTGGGATTCAAGATAGAAGTTAATGATGATTATTTATTATGTTAATATAAGGAATATTTTCAATTGAAATTTATTCAAAGAAGAAAAGTTATTGAGAGAGAGCGAGAGACAGAGAGGCCTTCTCTGAGAGAAGTTTAATTAAATGATTTGACTTTTGATAACGCCTGTTGCTCTTTTATGTCTAGGTATCAACACTGGATGCTACTATGCAATAGGAACACTTCTTAATCCAGTTATACTACACTATTTCCCGGTAATAATGTTAACTTTATTGTGTAAATTTATATTATGATTAATTATTCTATTTAAATATTTCCTGATTGATTTGATCTACTAATATGATTGAGTGATACATTTATAGATTCCATGATACTTTCATTAACTGATAGATTTATCCTTCACTTGATAGGTTTATATTAATGTGAATGAATACTATGACATAGTGATTGGTTTGCTGATTAGTTGATGCTTTTCTATTTTTATTTAACTTATTGGTTATTGTAAAGAAGTCTTATCACATCAAATTATTAACTGATTTATAATCTGACTGATTGATTTAGGATGAGGGTGATAATGCCGGTAATATTGGTGTGACTCTAGTGTTGACAGGGGTACTAGGATCTATATTATCTGGAATTTGGTTGGATAAAACGAAATTGTTCAAGTTTGTATCACTTTGTAATTAACTCTGTTTGTATTGTAGTTGTTGTTTCTGAAGTTTCGTGAGCTTCAACCAACTCTGTTTTTGAATAAGATATTTTATGACATTAATGTTGAATGCTCTTATAAATAAAATTCACATGCTTCACAATACAATTGTTTAATATAATTGCAATTACCGATTTTTTACAATGCATCAAATATCATTCGTGTGTAATTTTTTACTACACTATTTTTACAACACTATTATTAGGAACGGCGCACTGCTTGATATTCCAAATTTCGATATTAAATTATCATAAAAACTTGTTACTAAAACTTCCTGTTAATCTGTTGTAGCGGCCCATTTTTTAGGATTGGCTTTGGGAGCTTTCTACCACTGCGCCACAAGGCGTTTGAAAGAAAACTTTTCTGTTAGATGGTGCAGAAATCATTTCCTGAATGGCTATTCTATGCGTTTTGGTAGTTCCGTGTCATGCTTGTTAATTTTTAATTAATAATTCCATGATTGCCAGTACAAATATTTCTTTAACAATTAAATATGTTTAATTGAACGATGTTAACCTACCGCCGTACCTAGACGTAGTCAATTGATTAATTTCTTTTCGATTAAAATATACTTAATACTAACCAACAAAACATTTCTATCACTTTTTACTTCATATCGTTGCCAATTTTAAAATTACGCAACTTTGCATTTTCGCAACGTCAGCGGAAAACAGTGTACTGTATTGCATATATCCAAACATTTGTTGACTTTACAATGAACGTAATTATTGACATTGCAATGAAAGTTGCAAGTACTCAGTACTGTATTTTGTATAAGTGATAAGCAGTGAACCACTTATGTCATCCTATATATTGCAAGTGTGGCATATGTAGAACATTTATCCTACAGAAAATTTCAACTATCCCCCAAGTATAGTTGTCGATAGTATGAACTGTAGTTGACGATAGTCTAGTTGACGATAGTCTGAACTATACTCCATGGAGTGCGGTATGAAGAGCAACATCAAAAAGGCAAAATTAGTGAGAACAATGCCAGGAAATTGTGAATTCAGTATCTCAATAAATGGAACGAGATTGTAACAGGCAAGGAGTTGGAAATACTTCGACCACACTATAACTAGTACAGATGATGGGAAATCTGTGACCTATTATCCTATATATGTAGAAGGATTGGATAAGCACACGAAGCCTTTGGTTAAAGAAAGGAACTTTCATCAGAAATTCTAAAGAAAGTCACAAAGATAGAGCAGGTGAAAATCTTGGTATGGGGTAGGGATCACGTTACTATATGGACGTGAAACATGGATCTTAAGGAAAGAAGATATCAGGAAACTAGAAGCATTGGAAGTATGGATATAGAAAAGAATGGGAAGGGTAAACTGGATTCAAAAAGTTATTATTGAAGATGTCCTGAAGAGAGTTGGTACAAATGGAAGTTGATAAATGTACTAAAAATATTACGAAGAACTGGATAGGACACATTCTAAGGGGGGTAGTTTACTGAAAGAGGTCATAGAGGGAAAAACGAAAGGAAAGAGAAGTTGAGGAAAACCGAGATTACGAATGTTGGATGATTTGAAAGTTCCACACGTATTCTATTTAGTTCCACATGAAGAGGAATACGGAAAGATAGAGAAGATTATAGGCGTTATATACCATGGACCTACCAGTGGGTAGTGCACAAAGAGAGAAGAGAGAGAGAGAGAGATGCATGCATCTTTCTTCATGGTCTGTGCACTACATGTCAGGATGTTGCTATTTTCTGGAGATTTTTTGCAGATGAGCTGTAATATACTGCTCTGAACTTCCTTATTCAGCTATTTGGCGAACAAAACAAACTGCATGGTTCTTTAATGTTAGGTTGTGCTTCTGTAACATGTCTTGCATGCATTATTAAAAATTCAAATTTCGCTTGCGTCATATACAGGATGAGGAAAAACTGATAACACCTGCTGAACAGTTTGAATATCTCAGGCTATTGTTAATATTTTCAAATCAAACTTTTACCAATTACTAAAGGACTAATTTTCGATGAGGTGGCCAATTTCATCCATTTTAATACATGGATTGGCCAGTTATGCTAGTTTAGCAGTGCAACCCTTTTAGAATGTACTGTAAATAAAATTTTATTTTATTTTATTTTTTTTGGCCCCGAAAAGGGTCGTTGTGGTGGTTCAGAAAGAACCAGTTGTATCTGCGAGCATTACGGACGTATCATATACTTTCCTCCAGCTGCTACGCAGGACTGCAGTCGCTTTCGGAACGCTGGGATAGCCTTGTTGATTCCAGCTTGGGGCAGTCTCTCCCAAGATTGATTGTAGCACTTCTGTCTTGTTTTTAGGTTCGACTGGTGTTTCTGATAGAGATGCATCATGGTTCCCCAGACATGGTAGTCCAGAGGATTTTGATCGGGAGGGTTTGGAGATCATTCATTCTTCTTGATAAAATGTGGATTTCTCTCGCTGATCCATTCCTATGCATGACGAGATGCATGAGCCGGAGCACCATCCTTCTGAAAGATGAAACCAGTTTGTAGAAGAGCATTGAAATCATCAAACAGCTTGGGAAGCAAAGTATTGACGTAATACTGAGTGCTGACCTTTACCTTCTCGTCAATGAAGTGCAATCTGCCCTTACCATTGTAGAAAACGTCATTTTTGGGTAAAAATGCCGGGTTGCCCTTCTGAAACTTCAAAAATTAGTCCTTTAGTAATTGGTATAAGTTTGATTTGAAAATATTAACAGTAGCCTGAGATATTAAAACTTTTTGCAGGTGTAATCTTTTTTGTTACTCGCTGTACATATACTGGCTGGAGCCAGTGGCGACGTCGGTAAGATATTCGACCGCGGATCAGTATGTTCGGGTTCAAAAACTTCAAATCCTAGACTCTCCCGTCACTGACAGTACTTTCGAGTGAGGAAACTGACGTTAACTTTAGCTTTACTTTAGCTTTATATACAGCAGTGTCATTGACAACATTTATTCATTTTATTGCCCTCCTAGTGTGCAACCCTTCCTCCAATATATCCGATTGGCCACCCTCGCTACTACCTTCTCGCTACTACCTTCCTATTGTGAAAATAACAGCACATCAAACGCTGTTTGATTTCGAATGGGTTATAACTTTAGAAGAGAAAATGTAAAATAAATATGCATAAACTAATATACGCATACATTAATTGTTCCTCCAACTAGTAAGAACACACCTATTATTCACATATTCTTATCAGCCTCAGCGAAAGTGTTCTGCAGAGTGTTCTTAGTGTAACCAACAATTATATTTCGCTATTTATGATGCTATTAGTTGCTCAGTTCACTCTCACTTGTAGTCACGAATAAGAAATTTGTTTAACCTATGCAAAGCATTTTTACAATTGAATGGAAGAAATTTTTAAACCTTGCAAAAATTTCTTACAATTGAGTATGACTAAATGTAAACAATTGGCTATAACTAAATATATTAGCGTTAAAAATTGCCAAATAAAATTTTTGATTACAGTGAGCCCACCTTAGCAAGTTTTAGAAGATTTATCTTTTTCGGATATTTAGAGAAGGGTCGTCGCCTCTTCCTGTTACCCCCAATTCTTACCCCCTGTTACCACCAATATTGCCGCAAGTGTGTTTATTTTTAATGCAATGGAAGAATACACGCAGTTTTCTGATGGAGGCTAAATAAAGTATCAATGAATGATTGTTATTTACAGGTTGACAACGGTCATCATTTATCTTCTATCTTTTGTTGGAATGCTTTTATTTAGCCTTACTCTGCTGCTGAAGCAGATATGGTTAGCTTTCATATGCAGCTCTTTACTGGGGTAGGTGACTGTCGAACTATATTTAGTAGACTATTATAAATATTATAAGCCATTTCTATCTGACATCTGTCGGAAGTAACGCTGATTACAGCGCTGTCATCTGGTGAGTATAAATTTAATCGCTGCATCACATTTAAAAATAAAACACTTCCTAAATAAAACACTTGTTCATATTAAAAAATTGTTAGATGTTGATTTCTTGAGAGACGGATGGTATACTGGTAGAATGTCCGCCTTTGGATTGAAAGTTGCGAAAACTAACGTCCAATTGCAATAGAAAATTTGAAAGTTGGCCTAGGTGCTATTAGTACAACTACTCTAAGTAGTAAAGCTGGCCTACCTGTATACTAAATAGTATTTCGATCCCTTGGTGAGTAATTCAATTCTAAGGATAATTTTTTAAAATGGCATCAGTAATACTGACCTCGTACCACCCCTTGTTGTCTGCTTTAATCAAGAATACCAATAAGTTTGGTTAAGAAAAAGTTTGGTTATTCTTTTCGAATGAGCAAATAATGATTCTATGGCTTTATAGTTAATTTTTTTCTACCACAGAATTTTTTAAATTGTTCAAAGTTGACGTTGCATTTTCGCAACGTCAGGCGTAAATGGGTTAAGCTGATAGAATCACACCTTCATAACGATTAAGTTAAAAAAACAAGCTTCGATAAAGCTAAAGTTAATGAAAAACATGATTTGGCAAAGTTTAAGTTGCGCACCTTCATAATGATTAAGATAATAAAATCGTGATTCGATAAAGTTAAAAGTTCAAGTTGATAAAAGAGTAACTTCGTAAAGTTAGAATTGATTAAAAGATATCTTCGTAAAGTTATAATTGATAAAAAGATGTCTTGATAACATTAAACTTGAAAAAGACGTCGAAAGTTACAGGTGATAAAAACACACCTTCGAAATGATTAAGTTAATAAAAAACACGCCTTTATAAAGTTACTGTTGATAAAACATGAATTGGTAAATTTAAAGTTGATAAAAGGATGACTTGATACAGTTAAACTTGATAAAATGATGGCAAAGGTAACCTGTGCGGTTTTAATATTGATGATATTTATGTGCCTATTGCACACTTTTCGAATTGAAGTCTATTGTTTTCTTTATGTTTTATTTTCTTTTTATTAATCTAAATTAAAAATAATCTAAATAACACATCCGTCTTCCAATCATTTTGTTTGTTAGCAGTTTTATTTGGGTTGTGTCTTTTCCTCGTGTTGTGTCCAGGTTGCTAGGAGAATATCGTAGAAGGCGACATAAAAACTAGATCAAAACCAAGGGTATTCAGTTGGTGAGCGCCTAGGCTCCAGTAATTGCTACAAAAACTTAAATGAATAGATAAACTTAAAAAGTCTCGTCGAAGATGTCAGGGGCCCCGGACCACAAGGTTAGGTGATTCGCGCTCGGTAGGGGTGGGGATGACCTGGTGGGTAGGTAGGTTGATAGATAGGTAGATAGATACATAGACAGACAGACAGGCAGGCCGACAGACCGACCGACAGACAGACAGACCGACAGACAGATAGACTGATAGATTGATAGATAGATAGATAGATAGATAGATAGATATATAGGCCTAGATAGATAGATAGGTAGGTAGATAGATACATAGATAGATAGACAGACCACCAGACAGACAGACAGACATACAGACAGACAGATAGATAGATAGATAGATAGATAGATAGTGATATTGATAAGTGATTTTCACTAAAATTACAGTGTTACTTAATACTATGCATAGAACTACATGAAAAATGGACGCACAGGCCCGAAGGCTCTGAAGCATGCCCACAAAACAGGGATAGGTTGGCTCAGTCGAGATTGTGATAGTATGGTATTACAGTGAGAATGGCAGAGGAGGATGTAGTAAAAAGAATTTAGAGGGGTGATATGGAGGTTAAGTTAGAGAGGTAGACCGCAACTGACGTGTGATGCGTTGATTAAGAGGGATATAAAAATATGGGATTGACTGATGATGTGTTATGAGACAGAAGAGTGGATATCCATTAGTATCCCAACCCTACCTGAACTGGGATTCAAGGAAAGATGGTGATAATGAATATACTGTATAGTATCTCTCGACAGTTCTGGTATGTGTTGTAGATTTTTTATGACTGGTTACCTCCCAGTGGGATTTGAGTTTGCTGCAGAAATCACATATCCTGAACCGGAAGGAACCTCATCTGGGTTGCTTAATGCTGCAGCTCAGGTTTTCAACTTCTCTTCATTAATTATTTTGACTTCAGACTTCAATAATATCCGAGATATTGAAATTGCGCTTAATATTGTAGTACAGCCATTACTTATTATTAGGCCTATATTGGATTATTATTGTATCATCATCATCATTATCTTCCCTTAAATCCCAGTAAATAAATAAAAAGTATAAAAATATTGCGTTTTACCCGTGTTGTGTCCGGGTTGCTGAAGAATAGAACAACAGTAGACTGCACATTTCGTAAAAGGCTACAAAGCACTAAGATCCAAACCAATGTCAGAACGGGCACCGGCTTATGAGCGCATAGGCTCCAGGAATTTCTACAAATTGTCTAATCCCGACCCTAGTGAAACTGGGATTCAAGAGAGAAGATGATGATGATAATATTAATATTGTATATTTCCCATGTCTGATTCACTGAAAAATAGATCAGCCATTAACTGCATACGTCGTAAGAGGCGGAAGTGCAAATACCGAGGAAGACAGCTTGAACCATCTCAGATGCCATATTTCTTAGTATTTTATTTTTTCTCAAGCTATAGTTTAAAAAAGGTAAACCATATCCTTTTTGCGAAGGGATTAAATTTTTTTATCTATGGAGTGCTCTATACAGGGCGTGAAAGCGGACTGTGAGTATGAATATGCACCTTGCACCTGCCACTTGTCAGAGCACTAGACAGAGAGCACTAATATATATTAATATATATATATATATATATATATTAATATATATATATATATATATATATATATATATATATATATATATATATATATATATATATATATATTAGGGTGCCACTCAGTGTAATGGCAAAAAAAAGAATTCAACTTTTCCCAAGTGTCACCCCCTAATTTTGTTCTTTTTGTGATACATAGTAACTACGCCAAGTTTCATTCAAATATAATAATAATTACTGGTAGCTCAATGGCCTCAAATATTTTCATGAAAATGCCAATCTCGAAAAACTGTGACTTAAATAAAAAAAATTTATTAAGGTAAGCTAATTATTGAATGGAAGCTCTTACTATGATAAAGCTACCTGAAGACAGAGAATTCCTTCTGGCACAAAGAGAAAAAGGCAGGCGTGGTTGCATGGGTCCACTCGACATGGTGTTAGCTCGGAAAGAAGAAAGATCTAAGAAAGGGGATCTTTGTAAAAGAAACACGCAAAGCAAAGGAGAGTGAGCGGCTGAAACAAGTGGCAACTAATATGCTAAGCAACATTAGTGAAGAATCTGGAGACGAGAGTAGCGATGAGAGTAATGAGGACTCGGATCGGCATCAGATTCAGTCAACCGAAGCAAATCAGACCCACAAATGTTGTCACACCATGCTTAGCTGCTGCATTAAACAGAACCAAAGTTAGTGACAGGAATGCAACATAATTATATTATTGCAGCTGTAGCGGAATCGCTTGGACGCAATCCGTCCACTGTCGCACTAAATAAAGAATCAATTCGAAGAGCCAGACACAGGCACCGCGCAATAGTAGCCATGCAAAGAGATTCAGGAATCGTTTAGTTCAAACTGTTCATTAACTGTGCATTGGGACGGGACTGTGCATTGGGACGGGAAAATGTTGCCTGCACTACTTTCAAAGGAGCTCATTGATCGCCTTGCGGTCCTGGTGTCTGGAGATGGAATAATGAAGTTGTTAGGGGTGCCAAAATTGCAAAACGGCACTGGACAGGCACAGGCAACTGCAGTTTTCAATCTCCTTCAGGAGTGGAATCTCGCTGATCGCATAAAATTCATGTGCTTGGACACTACAGCTAGCAACACAAGAGTTCACGCGGGGGCCTGCGTACTTCTTGAAGAAAAACTGGGTAGGGATGTGATTGGCTTGCCGTGTAGGCATCACATCATGGAACTAATCGTTGCTGAGGTATTTGATGCACTAATGGGACCATCCAGTGGGCCAAATATCAAGTTGTTTCAGAGATTTGGTGAATATTTGGAATCAATTGACAGATCCAGCTATAACAGTGGACTTGAGGTGGATTTCATTGCATTGACTCTCAGTTCAGTTCGTGGTGATATCATTAGGTTTATTCGGCAACAATTTACCGAGTTTCAGCCCAGAGACGATTACCGTGAACTTCTGCAGCTATCGCTTTTATTTCTAGGAGCAGAATGTAGCACCGACATACATATTCAAGCTCCCGGAGCTTACCACAGAGCGCGATGGATGGCGAAGCTGATTTACAGTCTCAAGATTTTCCTTTTTCGCAATCAGTTCCAACTGACTGACTGTGAACTGTCTTCTCTCGGCCACTTCAATACTTTTATAATGAAAGTTTATCTGAATGTGTGGTTCAATGGTTCAAATGCCCATGTGCCTCATCTGCTGCGCAGAATTATCTGGAGCTATTCCGTGAGTTAGAAAGTTATAAGAAAACACATGAAGCAGTTGCCAAAGCTGCAATAAAGTCATTCTCTGGGCACTTGTGGTACTTAAGTGAAATCCTGGTTGGTTTAGCATTCTTTGACTCTGCAGTGTCATCCGAGATAAAGTCTGCCATGGTTATAGCTCTTGACAAAAAAAACAACAGCCCATCCTCGAGGAATAGCCTTCCACCCCATGTTACATGCCAAGCAGCTGCCTGATTTTGTATCGCATCACACTAGGCAACTTTTCACTGCATTGGATATATCACAGATATTTCTCACCCACAATCCAGAGACATGAATCTTCAACAAGGATTACGTTGTTGGACAACAGAAGGTAAGAAGTTTGAAAGTAGTCAACGATGCAGCCGAGCGAGGTGTTTAATGGAATCCTCATATCAAGAAGATCAAAAGCAATTTTTGCTCCAAATTGTAGAGAAACACCGCCATGACATTCCTAAGCCGAACAAGTCCTGCTTTACTAAAGTTCATGCATTTGTCGCAGCAGCAACGTCCACATCGCAAACACACAAAATATGATTTTATAACATTTTCAGATAGCTGTTTGAGTTAAATACTGTAAAATAGGTTATATTTACACTACAGCGCACGTCTTTTATATGAATATTGAATAATTAATACTTCGAAGATAATCTAAATTATGAAGTTAAAGGTAACAAAATACGATAATATATAGGACAAATGTTGCGTAAATTGCAAAACTTTGACGGTATTGAGCTACCAGTAAATATTATTAGTTAGAATACACTCAAATTTGGCAAGCTTCTCTCTTTTTATATTATGAACAAATATGAGGGGTGAGAGGACGAAAATTGCATTATTTTTTGAGTGGCACCCTAATATATATATATATATATATATATATATATATATATATATATATATATATATATATGTAAAAGATGTATATCTATCTATGTAAAAAAGTTCACTTATCTAGGCAGTGCAATATCGCTAAATGGATCAAGTGAAAGAGATGTGGAGTGTGAAATTGGTAAAGCATAAGACGTCCTGCAAAAGCTCCAATATATTTGGAAGAGTAATGAAATTGAGGAGGGATTCTAGATAAAAATATATTCAACAATTATGCAACCAGTTTTAATGTATGCATGTGAAACATGGGGAAGTACTAGTAAAATAAAGCACAAATTAAGCTGTTTTCAACAAAAAAGCCTCAGAAGAATTTTAAATATCCACTATCAGGACCACGTCAAAAATGAAACAGTACTCGAAAGGCGTGGACAATGAAAATTAGATGTATTTTCTGAGAGATAGTTAAGGTTTAGGTCCTTTACTGAGAATGTCTGAGAATAGATACGCGAATACTGCAGTTAACTGGAAGCTAACTCGAGGAAAAAAGAAAGAGGAAGACCTAGAAGTACTTGGCTAAGTATGAGCAAGACCTAGAAGTACTTGGCCAAGTATGAGCAACACAAATTTGAGTGCCTTAAATATTTCCTGGGAAGACGCTGTGAAGATTGCTGATGATACGAATAATGATGATAGAAACGAATGGAGGAATGTTGCCTTCCTATGTTTTGTATCGAACGCAAGGAACTGATGATGATGATGATGATGATATATAGATATATATATATATATATATATATATAATATTTCTCTCTTAGTGCCTTCTGTCAGGTTCATGGTATATAGAGCCTTCACTCTTCTCTGTCTTCCTTTTTCCTCTTCATGTTGACATACGAGCGGATCTTTAAATCATCTTACATTCGTAATCTCAGTCTGCCTCTGTTTCTCATTCGTGCCATTCTATCTTTTATGAGCTCCTTTAGTATATTTTCTTGTTAGACTGTGTCCTTTCTTATTCTTCTTCGTATTTCATATCAATCAATAAGGATTTAACGTCCGGTTCTCGCCATAAGGCAATGTCAGAGACGTCTCTTGCAGACTCTACACAAACAGACGCCAAAGTACCACACGATGATGACTGAGTACACGGAGATCACAAGAGAAAGCGAGATCAAAACAGTAAGTCCATGATCCATATACTATTTTTCGACTGTTTATCTGTGCTCACTCTCTTCAAGACTTCTTCATTTGTAACTTTTGGTGCCGGCTAATCATTTTCATTCTTTTTGTTTTCCATATCCACATTTCAAACGCTTCTAGTTTACTTACGTCTCTCTTCCTTAAAGTCCATGTTTCACATCTGTATAATAGCGTGGTCCATTCCAAAGTTTTCACTGTCTTTATCTTTGTGTTTTCTTTAGATTTTTTGTTAAAACTTCTTTTCTATTGACGCAGGCCTGCTTTGCTTGTGCAATTGGACTACAAATATATGTCTTGCATTTCCCATCGTCTGTTATGGTGTGACCTAGATATTTGACACTCCCTACCTGTTTCAATCTCGTATCATTTATTAGAATGTTGCCGTCAACTCTATTCTTGGATACTCCCATCACTCTTGCCTGTTGATGCTAGTCTTCATCCCAAATTTTAATGTCATATGGTTCAGTGTATTTGTTATCTTCTTCAACACATTTTGACTTCCTGCTTCCATTCCTTGTGTATGTATAAATATGTATTGTACATGTGTGTGTGCAGTGGCGGATCCAGGGGGGGGCCCGGGCCCCCCCCTTAGACCCGACGATAAAAAAATTTTTAACTAGATTTTCATTGTTTCTATGCAATTTCTAGGTGTAAATATGTTTTAAGGGCGTTAGGGGGGTTAGGAGGGGGTACAAGAGGGAACTCGAACAGTCCGACTACCTGGATTTATTTTCAAATATGGGCCTCACTAGGGGCCCGAAAAATGTTGACCGTTCCACTAGCTCTCAATTTTCACTTTAGCCACTGTATAAAAGGAAAAAGGGTGTAAATGAAAATGTAAAATAAATGCGTAGTATGCTGAAAAATTCTGAGCTCCCCCACGGCATTTTTTTCTTTTTTCTGGTTGCGTCACGTCCCGAAGATGGCGGGCGTAAGCAAAAATGTGTACACTGTCCAAAAATATTTTTTCGGGCCCCCCCCCGTAAAAAATTCCTGGATCCGCCCCTGTGTGTGTGTATATATATGTATATATGTATATATATATACATATATAGATATATATATATATATATATATATATATATATATATATAATGCATGTGTTTTGCACGCGAGCGTCGTTGTGTTTGTGTGCGCAATGAGTCTTGCATAGAAGATACGATCATATTATATTTAAGAATTTGTACATTGGTTAATACCTCGTTATAGTAACACGTTGATGAAATGGATGTTAAGCCTTAATGTTATTGTATTTTGCATTAAAATTGTGTATTGACGGCTATATTGTTTGCCTATCAGCAATGTGTGCCTAGTAAAAATTAGTACAATAAAAAATATTTTGTGTATAATCATATATATTGTTTGTTTAACTCGACTTGGTTTGTATTCTGTTAGATATTTGGCATAGTATTAACACTTGGGATCCGAGCTTTAAACGGTTCTTCGTATGGAAGTGAAAATTTAGACGGTTTTCTGTTTGGAAACCTTACTCTCTCGGCAGCACTTTTACTTGGTGTAGTTGGAACAAGTTAGTATTACCTGAATCAATCAGTTCATCATCGATCACAAAAACATCACTGCTTCATCAAACAAATCATTCTTTGGAGTGAACGGCTTTCTAAATCACCTCCTGCAAAACAGCCCAGAACTACAAAATTAAATTAAATAGTTGGAAAAATAGACAACCTGATTGCAGTCAAAACTAGCCATCAAGTATTATATCGGCTAAACCTTACGTTAAAAAGGGTCCTTGAAACAACTGAGTCACTCGGTATAGCCATATCAGCAGTTTGTGACTGTTCACCATCTTCTGCTTTCAAATAAAATCGAGAAATCCTAATTCAAGCTCCTTCAGAGTCTCCATTAACGAAAATGTACTAGAAAATATCCTGAACTCCCAACTCTACACAAGCGGTATTATTATAAAGCAATGTCACTTCAAATCCCAGAAACTGCTCCCGTCTATATAGACACTAACCAAGCCATAACAATTGCCTCCACTACCGAGAAGTCAACTAATTCTGCAACTACTTGATCCTTACAAATGGCGAACTTAAACTCTATTTTAGTTAACTTTGACTGGAATAATCCAAGCCCAAACTCTCTTTTGAATAATGACCTGCTAGTCAGCGCCAAAATTGACGATACTACCTAACATCTTATGACTGTCTTAAATCAGTGGAATAAATAAGAAACGATTAATGTCCGTTTCCTAATACAAGGAACGTCCCCCCATCACTTGTAACTACAAATCCATTCACCCAAAACCATCTGAAAAACATGTGCTGAAGAGAAAGAAAAATATCCTAAACGGTTCGGGTCCGGTGATCAAAAAAACAGTCAGGCAAGATGAAAAAAGTCTATGGTGGGAAGACATGTGTTTTCAATCTACAATGGAAAGTAGAACATGAGTGAAGATCAGGAGGCAGAAGTTCCAAACAATAGAAACTGAGAAAGAAAAATGAACGTCTACCTAACGAAGTGAGAATAGTAGGAATTTTGAGCAGTTTGGCATCGGAAGAACGAAGCTTACGAGAAGGTACTAGATTACTAGATTTCGAGATCAGACAGGTAAGAATGTTTACTAAAGAGAAGAGTTTTGAAAGTTAACAGAGCAATTTTATACGTTATTCTTTGAACCACAGGAAGCCAATGAAGATTATTAAGCGACGAACGAGAGGTAGCCTGAAGCCTTGAGGATCGACAGACAACACGTGCTAGAGAATACTGAACGTGTTGGAAACGCATGCGAGAAGAAAAAGGTAAGCTATATAGCAATGAATTACAGTAGTCAAGTTTGGAATGAACTATTAGTTAGCAAGAATTATGGATGAATTTTTATCAAGAGATGACCGTTTCGTTTCTGTCCGATTTGACGGATCTGGAAGAAAGATGAAGGACAGACAAATGAGATATAAGATTTGAAGTCAAGATTTTCATCAAATATGACACTAAGGTTTTTCAATATCTTGCTCTCACTCCTATCTAGGGAGTAGGAGTGAGAGCAAGATATTGAAAATAGATAGAAGAATTGACTACTTTGGTTCTTTGTTGGGGGGTGTCGATTAAAAGACACTCGGTTTTAGAAGGATTGACAGAGAGACGATTGCAGCAAAACCATGAATAAACTTTGTCAAGAACTGATGAAAGGTGTTGCAATTTCAGATCAGAATCTGAGCTAGAATTCTGAGTATCATCAGCATAGAAGTTAAATTTTATTGAAGCATTGTCTAAAACCTAACTCAATGGGGTAGTGTTGAGGGAAAAAAAGTAAAGGTCCAAGTACAGATCCTTGGTGCACACCACTAAGAAGAGGTAGGTCAGGGGAGCATTCATTATCTATAATAACAGATTGAGTGAAACCAGATAGATAAAAGGAGATCAGAGAGAAAGCAGTGTCAGAGATACCAAAGCACGTTTTAAGTGTACTGGTGAGAATGTTATGATCAATGATGGCGAAGGCAGCCGAAAGATCAAGCAGTTCAAGGGCGTTTGAGAGTTTAAGGCTAGGCAAAGGTCATTATGAATGCTGAGTAAGGCAGTTTCAGTGGAGTGAAGCTTTCTATGTGCAGATTGGAATCAAGGTGGCTGCAAAAGCGAGTGTAGATTATTTTTTCCCAAATTTTGGAAATGAAATTTAAGTTGGATATGGGACAATTGCTGGAAAGGTCGTCTTTGGCTGTGACTGCTTCTTGAGCAAAGGAGAAACTACAGCAGTTTTAATAGTGAAAGGAAAAATTCCTTCAGAGGGTGAAATATTAACTAGATGGGTAATTGGAGAAAGGAGGGCATCAATGCAAAATTTAAGTAGTTTTGTTGGAATAGCATCTAGCGAGCAAGACGAGTCTGTAGAGCAGAGTATTAGATGACCGATTTCAAGAGAAGCAGGTTTAAAATTTGACTGCAGAGTTGGATTTGGCATAGAAGAATGTGCTGTAGACTCAGAACTGGTGGTATAGAAGAACAGAGTCTGGAAATTTTGTCCTCAATAGTGAATTAACAACTACCTTGTCAACGACCTTGAAATGTTGAGCACTGATACTTGCTGTTTATATTATATATTTAAAACTCTAAACTAAAATGATATTAAATCTACTGGTGACTAATGACACTTCTTCTTAAAATTCTTCTTTTTTAAATTTCTTTTTGCATATATGACTCTTTCAATCTTTCAATCTTAACTCCGGATAATAGGTGTTCAACTAGGTAGAACAGGTCACGTTCTCATTGATGGTCTTGTGTTCGTGTATTGATAAGCGATTTCATTATTACAATGAGTGTGTGTATTTGTGCATTTTTTGCCCGGTTGTATGCATTTTACGATATTTTTTCTTTCCTAAGAAAACATATTTTCTATCTCTGTATTTGTTAAACTTTTTAAAGGGTGTCTTTGGAGGCTGAGGTCGACAGTTTGTCAGGGGTGTCAGGGTTTAAATTGGGAAAGAGAGGGTTGTTTCATATATAACAATATAGCATTATGATTAATAAATCATGAAGGGGGACATTATTTGGAATGATATTTTGTTGTCTGGGTGGCCCTTCCATTCTTGCTCTAAACTAAAGGCGCAAGAGAAAAAAGTAGTGCAAATTCAAAGTTGGAATTCTTATATTAATTTTTTTAAAATACGAAGATCATAGTCCTAATTATATAAATTGTATAAACTCTTATAGGTACTTTTCGTAAGTCAGAAAGAAATATTAGAAAGTAATTATTGAACTGAGTAGCAATTGCAATAGTGTTTTAAACTGGACCTTGTTCAGAGTCTATGCGATGGATAGTAAGTTTGTTGTCACCTTTCTTATAACTGTATATGCGATTAATAGACTTCCAAACATTTTTGATAGAGTTAAATTTAATGTCCGTAGTATTTTTAAATATGAATCTTGAAGCATTTTTTGTTTCTTGTCAAGATTCTTTTTATATAATTTATAGGCATTTCTATCTGAAACACTATTTGTCTTTTTTAATTTAAAAATTACTTTTTTAGTGGAAATATTTGTTTAAGTTCCTTGTTAATCTAGATATCATTGTTAATATCGATATCATTGATGAATAAATCTTTCTCGATACCTATCGATTCAGCACTTAAAAATTCTGAGGGGTACAAATACAACGCTCCGCCTACTACTAACCACCTTCATAATACCCATGATAAACTCTAGAAATTTTTATTTAGTCTATATTTAAATTATTCTATTTGTGTTTGCATTGTGTTATGCCATTTTATGTTTTGTACTATATGCGTTTGTCGGATTGTTGTGAAATAAATATATTATTATTGAATATTCTGTGAAATATAACTTTGAGCTAATGCTGTAAGAATACAAAACATTTGTGTACCCAAAGCGATACTGACTTTTAAAAACTAATTTTTATTGGTTTGGTTAAGTCATTTGTGGTGCCAATTTCGTCTATTTGAGTCATTTTCGTGTACATACTGCATTCTATCGATATATTACAAGTCTTGATTGTTATAAATCTTGATGTTACAAGTCTTGATATATTATAAATCTTGATAGTTTATTTAATCAATCCATCAATCAATAAAGATTTAACGTCCGGTTCCTCGCCAAAAGGTTCCTCGTCAGGGACGTCTCTTGCAGACTCTACACCAACAGACGCCAAAGGACCACACGATGACGACTGAGTACACAGAGACCACAAGAGAAAGCGAGATCAAAACAATTCAAATCCAAGATCCAAGGCAAGCCGGTCAAAATTTAGACCTATGACGGAAAGCGATGGGTTTTTAGCTTGCCAAGGAAAGTACCAATAGAATTACAAGATCGAAGATCTTGTGGCAGAGAGTTCCATATTGTCGGAGCAGAAAACATGAAGGAGCGTCTGCCGGTTGCGGTTGATATATTGATAAAAAAATCAGATATATAGGATGGTTTACCATAATTTAAACTTTTGAAGGTCAAGAAAGCTATCTTGAATTATATTCGTTCGGAGACTGGTAGCCAGTGCAGTTTCTTACGAAGAGAAGAGGTGTGAGATTTGAGTATTTTTACATTACAGACGGCTCGAGAAAGAGAATTTTGTACGTGTTGGAGACGAATTAGAGAGGTTTTCGGGAGATCATTCATCAGAGGGTTATAGTAAGCTAGTTTAGAATGGACAAGCGCATTAGCTAATACAGTGGCGGAATTAATATCAAGGGACTTACGAATTTGACTTAATTGACGGATATGGAAAAAAGAAGAACAACAGAATGCTGAAATATTATTTTTAAAGTTTAGATTTGAATCAAAAATTGCACCAAGGTTACGTGCAGCATCTGTTGGTATTAAGGGGATATCTTTAAATGTTATGGTTGAGCTAGTTATTTTATGACGCTGCTGTGGGTTGCCGATGAGAAGGTATTCCGTTTTTGAAGGATTGACAACAAGCCGATTAGCGCAAAACCAGGAGTGAACTAGATTAAGGGTAGATGTAAGCTTGTGCAGAGCATCAGAAGAATCAGGACTAGAGAACGAGATGTAAATATGGGTGTCATCAGCATAAAAGTGAAATTGCAGCATCGAATCAGTTAGGAAGTGACTTAAGGGGATGGTATATAAGTTGAAAAGGAGGGGACCAAGCACAGAACTCTGAGGGACTCCACAAGATAGTGTGCAGGATGATGATAAAGTGTTTCAATAATTACATATTGGGTACGCTGTGAGAGGTATGAGGATAGGACGCCTATTTATTTGTGAAAGACTCGATTCATCGATTGCCAAATTATATGTTAACGTTTTTTAAACGTGGATTTAAAGTTTTTTTTAACCTACTTTAAAATCTACTTAAGGGCTGTTTAGGGTCAGCCCATTTTAATCATAATGTGGAAAATAATACCTAGTCATAAGGTAAGATGTAAACTTCTTTGTAAGAAATATTCTATAAGTAGACATTGCCATTTGGCAGAATGCGAGAAGAGAGTTTTAGTTGTTTTATATGCTATTAATTTATCTGTGTTGCTGTAGTTCTCATACGATCAGACTTACGCAGGCAGATTGCTCAACAAAAGCAGACGGTAAATGCGATCATTTATTGATATTGACATTTCTAACTCAATACTACTCTAATGAATGACCTTTTAGAAATTAAATTTTCATAATCTACTTTACTAATCAGTTATTATTTCATCAGAACTATAACTTCTACACAGTTTAGACAGGTAGTCCCTACAAGACAGAGAGAGAGAGAGAGATTGTTTGTTACAGCATCAACTCGACACCATATGCACTGACACCAACCAGAAATAGTCGCATCATTTATAGATAATTAATTTTATTAATTTAATAGTGTAAAAATTAATCCAATTCGATTTCCTGATGTTACTTTTATATATCGTCCGTTTAATTCTGGATATGCTTTAATCTAAAGAATCTAACCACTAGTTTTAAAGAATCTAACCACTAGTTTTGCTTTAGAATGTCTCAATAGCGTAGGGGTAACGTCATGAAGTTCTAAATGACCGATCTTGCGATGAATTGAACTCTCGCGGGTTCGAATCCCACCCGCTCTGATCTGAGAGTAAAATCTCTTCAAAAAGTGATAGATATCAACATAGTGGATCATTTCACTATAATGTGTGTTTTTTTAGGATGCTTGTTATAAATATTAATCTTAAATATTGATCTTAAATATTATTATTTCTCTTTTAATTTTTCTATTTGCAATGTTCTCGTTTTATTAATTTACTTCCTTGATTTGGCGTAATGGGATGTGAAACGGATATTAAATTATCACTGTGATTGAATTGTTCTGTAAAAATATACTTTATTTGTACCTTTTACATGCAGACCATAATGACGTCGAGCAGTACCGCTGTTGAGATCCTGATGACAGATAGTGAGCTTCGTGAAGCAGAGTCAGACATGGTACTCAGTTCTACATGAGTCATTCCATATCTGTGAATCGCAGTTTTATCTATTTGTTCTTCCTATTCATTGCTTATATTAAATTATTTATTTATTTAGACCTAAAAGAGCAATTTATTAGAAAATATCTGTAAAAATTCTATAAATATATTTTTTGTAAGTAGGTACCAAGTAGGGAACAAGCGGAAACAAGTTAGGCATAAGCTGCTTTTGTTAAATTATCGTTACGTTTGCTTTGTATCAAGTATTCTAGCCAAAGGTTCCGTCGAAACTGGAGATCTGAACCTCGATTTCTGTCTATATCTCAATAAATTCATTCATCCTTTTGCTGCTCTGTAGCTGTTCGTTAGCCACTAGTGTAATCAATATTTGTATCAGAATTATTCAGATACTTCGTGATAATTGAGATGGTACTGTACTATTATATATATAATATAATGTATATACTTTGATGTACACACTTGTATACTTTCATGTATGTGTATCCAGTGATTTAATGAGCAGTATTGTTACTCTCAAGGGTTTATAACTATGTTGTTAATTGAATTTATTTATGGCATTGTTTAGAGTTAATGGCAGTGTTTAGAGTGTAAGTCTCTTAGTTATATGGCATAATTTTTGTTGTAATTAACAGCCTGACGTTGTCATAATACACCTAGGAATTAGCAATCATTGTAAAACGATGAGATGGGAATTTGGTCAATTTCCAGAGTTCGGTTCGGTTCGCTGATATTTAAAGTTTGGTTCGGTTTCGGTTAGCATTGGACAAATTTGGGAGTTCGGTTCGGTTCAGCTGACTTTAAATTAGGGTTCGATTACGGCTCGGTTTCCATCATACAAGAGTTTGGGTTCGAAATAGTTCGGTTTGGTTAATACTGCTATTGTTTAACATTTGGCTGTATGGTAAAAGAGATTCAGAAACACACCTGAAGTCTTTGCAAGTTAAACTGCCACGTCTTTATCTGCTAAAAATTTGACAACGAGAGAAGAAAAGAGGTGGCCTTTCTTTTGATGTAGGCTTATTACTTAAAATATCCGAAGTTAACAAAAAAGCTCATAAAATACATGTAGATATTTTAGATTTTTCATTGCACCAGAAACACCCTATTTCAGCATAACCAGCAAACAGCTGCTTCATCAATTTCAGAATACATTTTAGAATTAAAAATTATATATTAGGAACGTATATAATTAATTGGAATTGTAATGGTTAATTAGTTTCTATTGTTTGAAAACAAAAATGCAATTTAAAAATAACAATAGTAAATAAGGATGATTTGGTAAACACTTGGATACTTACAAGAAGATTTAAGAGAATTTTATAATAATAATAATATATATATATATATTATATATTTATAATTATATATATATATATATATATATATATATATATATATATATATATAGGCCTATAAATCTATAATATAACATATTATAATATAATATATATTATATTATAATATGTTATATTATGTGATATATATATATATATATATATATATTATATATATATATATTATTATTATTATTATAAAATTCTCTTAAATCTTCTTGTAAGTATCCAAGTGTTTACCAAATCATCATGTACTTTGATGTACACACTTGTATACTTTCATGTATGTGTATCCAGTGATTTAATGAGCAGTATTGTTACTCTCAAGGGTTTATAACTATGTTGTTAATTGAATTTATTTATGGCATTGTTTAGAGTTAATGGCAGTGTTTAGAGTGTAAGTCTCTTAGTTATATGGCATAATTTTTGTTGTAATTAACAGCCTGACGGTGTCATAATACACCTATATATATGTATATATATATATATATATATATATATATATATATCTTATATATATAATATATTATATATATTTACATATATAGATAATATATATAAGATAAATGTATATATATATATATATATATATATAATATATATATATATATATATATATATATATATATATATATCAATGGCAGGTCCTAAAATCTTAGAAGACGAAGTTAGATATGCCATTAGGAAATTAAAAAGAAATAAAGCAAGAGGACCAGATAACATAACAGCAGCAATGATATAAGCCACGAAAGAATTTAGCGTAAAGGAGATCACGTCAATAGCAAACGACATTTATGACACTGGCGAAATTCCTAAAGATCTATTGAGATCGATATTTATTGCATTACCGAAGAAACCTGGTGCGGTAGAATGTGAACTACACAGAACTATAAGTCTAATGAGTGTAGTCATTATATTATGTTATTGCTATATTCAACCAATATTGTTATATGGAAGTGAAGTTTGGACAAGCTCTTCTGTAATGGAATCGAAACGCGGCAACAGAGATGTGGTTCTATAGAAGAATGCTGCGTATATCTTATAAAGACCACGTTAAAAATGAAGATGTTCTACAAAGAATGTTAACTTGTCGTGACCTTTTGAACCGAATACGACGACAACAGATGAAATTTTGCGGACACATTATGCGGAACAAAATAGTTGAAAATATCGTAGTGACAGGAATAATAGAAGGAAAAAGATGCAAGGGTCGACAACGAATGACTTTTATTAAGAGTCTTAGCAAATGGATGCAGTTAACTGAAATAGAGATGATCAGAGCAACAATGAACAGAGACATATGGAGGAATATGACCATGACCGCCCAGGCTTGGAACAGGCACGGCACTTAGAGAAGAAGATATATATATATATATATATATATTATATTATATGCATGTATAATTTCCGATCAATTTATCCAGTTTTAAACTTCTTAATTTACCTACGGATTTAAAAGTTTTTGCTCGTCATCGATGTTGTCCTTGGCGAGAGTGACACTCCAATTGTTGTTGGCATAGTCGTTATAACCCTGTACTAATATTGAAGAGCATTGGTTTTGTTGAATATATACCAAATTTCAAGATTTAATAAGCTAAGCACTATGCAAGTGTAGGCAATTGATGTGATTGTAGTTCTTAAATCAACATTTTCTGTTGTAGTTGAATGAAAATTTAATAAATATAATAAATATAAATCTTACTGTCAACGTAAGGAACTTTAGTTAATTATTTGTGTGTTTGAGAAGTTGATAACTCTGTGTATATAATGTATAGGCTATTATGCAATTAATTAAGCTAATAAATAAATAAAAATTAATAAATTGATTTTAATAAATTAATCTGACTTTTGTAATCAGAAATGTAATCCTACCTATATCTGAAGTGCCTTCGCTTTTGTTATCTTTGAGTTTGAAAGTGAATTCGAAACGAGCCTTACAGAATAAAAAAGTTATACAGTTGGTTACTGTACGACTTATGCAGGCAGAAATTAATATATGCAGTTGTATTGTCTGTTATATCTCTTTGTTACGTCGAACATCTTCCTTAGTATTCTAATGCAGGCTTTGAAAAATAGCTGAGATGAAAATAATTATGAAGAGTTTGGTTCAGTTCGGCTTGGCCAGAATCAGGGCTCGGTTCGGGTTCGGCCAGTGTCCGGGTTCGGGTTCGGTTCGGCCAAAATTCCAGATTTCAGGGTTCGGTTCGGTTCTATTCCCATCTCTAATAATAACCATGTCATGCTGTACAGGCTCTTGCTGTTTTGTATTATTGTTGAAGAGTATTATGTAGAAGAGTCAAAGAATGGTATAAATTATACTTGAGCTTTTTTAAGTTATCTTAAATATTTAACTAAATAGGATGACAGAATGTAAAACGAACAAAAACTTAACTAACAGCATTAACCACCGGCTTTCACACTTTCACACTAGCTTTATCTAAAGATGAGGCCTATATTTTTAATTGGCTAATAGTTAACATGATTTAGATAACATAGAACCGCTTATTACGATGGTCAGAAAATTTTTATAATAAACGAAATACTAGATTGATTGATTTATTTATTTAGATCACCAAAATGGGCCATTCAACCCTGTACAGTTCACAAGCAATGCAAACAAACAAGTAAATTCAATAAGTGAGCACAATTTAAATGTGAAACATGGTGAACTTAAAACGAAAATATAAAGTAGAAATTAAAGAATTGAAATAAAGAAATTCAAAATAAAGAAAATTAATGATAATAGGTAGGCATAATTATACATTTAAGATCAGTATCATTAATAACTATTTAATAAGTACTGACGAAGATTAATATTGAAACAGTTAACGGAACGAGATGATCGTAAATTAGGTGGAAGGGATAGCCAGTATCTAGGGCCTTGTACAGCGATATACTTTTCGCGACAGAGGGTTCTGAACGATGGTATAGTAAATTCCGAAACTTGTCGAAATTTATAAACAGAATTTACAACATTATTTAATAGCAACGAATAGTTGTAACATGAAGGCATATCATTATGAATAAGTTTATACAGAAATACGCAACAGCAATGTTTATGAATATCACTTAACTTTAAAATTTTAAGTTCTTTAAATATATTGTTCGTATGACTACGAAACTCTGCATGTTGAATTATTCTAATTGCTCGTTTTTGGAGTACTATCAATTCGTTGAGCAAGGTTTTAGAAGCGTTCCCCCAAACAATATTACAATAAATTAGATGCGGATATATTAGACTGTAGTATAAATTTAACATACAATGTTTAGGTAACTTAGTTTTAACCCGATGGAGTAATCCAATGGATTTGGCTAATTTTTGTGCAGTATAAGAAATATGATATTGCCATGATAATTTTTCATCAAGAATCACTCCCAAAAATTTAGTCTTATCTATTCTAGAAATGTTGATATCATCTATGTATATATGAAAATTTTCAGAATTATTGTTATATTTGTATTTATACCCAAAATAGCAATAGATAGGATTATGTGGCTAGTAACTCCTACAAATAAGCCTATGGTTAATGAATTCTTAATAAAAAACGCCCAACGTGATTTCAGTAGTAAGATGGGCTCGAAGTGATGTGCATAATATTTTTGGAATAAATGTTAGCGCAAAAATATAACACTGAAATTGTGATTTTCATGTAAAAATGTGTGTTGTGCTTATTCAGTTTAGTTTCCGATCATTGCTCAATGTTAAGTTATCAGTAGTAATATCTCGATAATAATAATCATTCGTAATATTATTCCAGCGTAGTCTAAGCTCAACTTTATGTTACGTATTGCGAAGCTTGTTGATTTGCATCCTGAGTGAGAGTGATGAAGCTTTATATTTTAATACAAAACAACTATCGCTGGGTTCCTTTGTAACTTCGTAGCAATTTGATTGCAATTAAACTAAAACTAGAAGTTAAGTTTACTTCAGTTTTACTATATAGAATATGAAAAGGTAACACTGTTCAAGATATTTAGCAGCAGGTGAATATGATATATTCTCTTCAAATGTTGTTATTATGAACGGTAGGATTTTGTGACAACCGTTCTTTTTATAAGTTTAATTAGGCCTATCTATTATTGCAAGCTTGCTTTTAAAGGTTTACAGTTTGTACTTTGCCTTAAATTATTTACCTGTTGCTGTCATGATCGATTCACGTAATCTGCTACTTACAGGGCCTGCCTGATGAGGTGCGGAGGCCATTTCTACAATACATTGTATCGATTGTTATCTGGTCAAACTGTTTAATAGTTTATATTCTCAGACCACACTCAGATAGGTCCATGTGTGCACGTGCGGTTTTGTTTTTGTGCGTGGCCTATCCGAAAAAAATAAGAATAATATAATAAATTACAGAATATAGTCACTGCCTCTTAGTGCACTGCCTACTGTCAGGTCCATGTGTAACGTCTCTACTCAGCTCTATCTTCCGTCTTTCCCTTCACGAGGTGAGCCCCCTATGCCTTCCTCAGCTTCGACTAACATTTACTGGTCAGGGGCGTCATTCCCTGAGAAAACAATCCTTGTCCACCCAAACAATCCTGTTACCCAAAATATGCTATATAGATTATAATTTAACTTTGCGATTTTATACAGCAATGTGTTAAAGTTCGATCATTTCCAATCCTTCTTCCATATACAATGCTTTCTAATAGTTTTTATAAATTTATATAACCTTGTTTACTGCTTCTTTGATTAATCTAGTCTTTATTCAATGACATATTACCTTGTATTTTAACAGTCTTCTAGTAGATATATTATTTCATTTGAAAACTTCAGAGTTGCGCTGTTTACTTGTTATAGTCGCCTAGGCCACTCTCAATGAATAACCCTCTATCTCCCTCACTCTTTTACAATGTCGGTGTACTGCCTATTGGTAAGTCTATATACATAACTCCTTTACATAACTTCTTCCTAATTTCGGTCTTCCTGTAATTTGCTTCTTCATTTTTTCTTTCACAATTGCTAAATAATGTTTAACATTTAATAATATATGCAATTTATAACTCGTGTCGACTGTTACTTCTTTATGTATAATAAAACAAAAAAGAGTGTCTTGGGATAGTTGTCATTTTAAAGCTAATATTGTTCAAGATTTCTTTAAAGAGATGTAACATCTTATTGAAATGTTTGAGAGACACTGTGACAGTGAATTTCGAATTCTGTATGGACTGAACAGTCTGAACGCAGTTGTCCGTGTCCGAATGTGATTAAGTACTAAGTACTTGCAAAAGTTAAATCAGTGCTCAATGTGTAACTGTCGGGAAATTACGTTCGGCTTGATTTTAGTATCAACGATCATTGATTTACTGTTTAGTTCAGTTTATTTTTTACCAGTTACTATATATCGTAACTGGTTAGCATCGTGTTACACATGAGAACGATTTCACGTACATCTGTGCATAAATAGGCTGGAGCCGCTGGCGATGTCGGTAAGATATGCGACAGAGGATCAGTATGTGCGGGGTTCATATCCTGGGCTCGTCCGTCACTGACATTGCTTTGAGTGAGGAAACTGACGTTAACACTAGCTTCAGTAGCTTTTAAATGTAGCTAATAAGTTCATCTATATATACATGTATATCAATGAAAAGTACGTGAAGATATTGATAAACAAATATATGCACACATATATTGGGTTTTCCAAACTAATGATACATTTGCATTACCATTGCAACATGGGCCTACTAGAATTATTGGATTTTGTATTAGTAGTAGTTTAATTGGATTTTTACGCGAAAAGCATCATTTATGAATATGGCGATGTAGAAATTCCTCAGTAGGGGAATATTAGTTCTTAGAATCCAGTTAACTTGGTATTAATTAACTCTATTTATACATGATAAACATTCATTCAAAAATTAATTTTCAAGTCTTCGGTGTTCTATTTAAACAAATTTCATCATTAAACGTTGGTTTGTTATGATTACTATTAATAGTAATTTATCAATACTCTCTTCTGTCTACCGATATTCCCATGTGTGTGCGCGCGCGAATGTGTGTATGTGCTAATAGTGTTTCATTACGGTTTAAACAGTTTTTTTTATTTAGAGACAAAACTTTAAATATGTTATGTGACTTCATAACTCTTGTCATTCCTTCAGCTTAAAGTCGAGGATATTGATTTGATGTTAATATAAAATTGCGATAAGATCTATACTTTGTTGATTGGTCCATGTTACAGAATCATAACAAATACAATTTTGTAACTGCATATCATGCTGCACATTGGGATTGATTTAAATTTATAATTTTAAATTTATTTTAATTTAAGTAATATTTACTGTTTAGAATGATTGATCGTGAAGTATATTAAACATTGTGATTATACATGTATGAGATATGCGTGTCAAGTTTAATTATATACATGTAATTATGATATAGTGTACAGATATACTGCTGTTTTCTTCCTATGCTGTTTCATGAAATAAATTGTAAACAAATATGGTTTAAACAAATATAGTAATAGTAATTACGACACAAATAATTCAACAATTTAAATTATGTTCTATTTTATTCTCTCTCTCTCTTCCTTTCTCTATCTCTAGTGTTCTGACAAGTGGCATGTTCAAACTTCGACGTACATTTTGATACTCAGAGTCTGCTTCCACGCTCCATAAAGAGTACTGTATAATTTACACGAATTATACAAGATTAATCTTTTAGCTAAGGCTATGCCTTATCCATACCTTAAGTAGCCCGTAGCTTGGGGAATAATATGGCGCATGAGGTGGTTTCCTTTTAAATAAAGTTTTCCTTTTAAATAAACTTACATAATAATAAAGTAGTATTTCTACTTTTTAGAATTGTTTTGCATACATTCATACTAGTAATACATTCATACTAATACACTAATTATACTAGTAGATATTGAATTTCAGGTTTTTTTTGTTTCATTGACGAATAAATTAAACAAATTCAAATAAATATGTACTAATTTTGTGCTTGAGGTACACCCAATTAATTCAGCTAATGCTATTTGAATTGAAAATATTTTTTTGTAAAGTATAGTTACTTTACAATAAATATTTCTAATTCACTTGTTGATTTACGCCATTTGGTTGAACTTTTGTTTGCTTTTGACGGAGTATAATTTGTTATCTGCGTTTATCTGCTTTGTTTTCGTTTTAAGTTGAATTTCTATTGGTCCTGGTACGTATGTTTCTATTACTAATTTTAGCTGTTTGAAACTTTATCGAAAGTTTTACGCTTTAAAAGTAGAGATGTTTGCTGATTACAACGGTAGATTTCATGCCCTCTCTTACTGATTGATTTGCTTGGGAGTTTAAGTTAAAACTGAATAAATGAAATGTATAAGAATGTATAAAGTTACAAATGGTTTGTAAGTGAAGGAGGCAACGTTGTAAATTTAGTGATATCGGCAAGTGGGCCAGGTTGGACTAAAACTAAATACCTATTGGTGAAAATCTATTTAAAGCTGCATTTGCTTAGCTTAAATGTTGACCATTTAGGTCACGAATACACAGGATACATACATTATGGGTTACAACAGTTACGTTACGGATGTTATAATAAAACTATTGTTTAAAGAGAATAACTAAAATTAAATAACTAATAAACACAATATAATCTAATCTAATATAATAAAAACAAATAAGAGAAATAACTAATACAAAACTTCTGTCTGAACTTTTGAATTTCTTCGTGCAATAATAATATTAAGTTGTTTGCCAGGATATAATTCATGACAATAGTCTAGTCAAGTAAAATGCGAGTGTTAAATGAAAGTTACAAAAAACTTCTATGCGGTGTTTATTCTGCTTTAGTGTACTTTAAATATGTTGTGACTTTACAACTCTTGTCATTCCTTCAGCTTTAAGTCGAGGACATTGATTTGATGTTATTATAAAATTGCGATAAGATATATACTTTGTTGATTGGTCCATGTTACAGAATTATAAAAGTACTACTTTTTAACTGCACATCACGCTGCACATTGGGATTGATCTAAATTTCTAATGTTATGTAATATTTACTGTTTAGAATGATTGATCGTTTCATCACTGTGATTATACATGTATACGATATGCGTGTTTGATGGTGTCAGGTTTATTTATATACAAGTACATGTAATTATGTATAGTGTACTGTTTTCTTCTTATACTGTTTCACGAAATAAATTTTAAACAAATGTCTCTCATAAACCTAATAATTACGAAAAATATAATTTAATAATTTAAATTATGTTCTATTTTATTCTGTCTCTCTCTTCCTCTCTCTCTCTCTCTGTCTCTCTCTGTCTCTGTCTCTCTCTAGTGTTCTGCCAAGTGGTATGTTCAAACTTCGACGTACATATTGATACTCAGAGTCTGCTTCCACGCTGTATAAAGAGTACTGTATTATTTACACGAATTATACAAGATTAATCTTTTAGCTAAGGCTATGCCTTATCCATCGTTGAGTAGCCCGAAGCTTGGGGAATAATATGGCGCCTGAGATGGTTTCCTATTGCCTTCCTCAGTTCTTGCTCCGTCGCCTCTCACGTCACGTGCAGATAGCGGTAGTTCTGTTATTCAGTGTCCCGGACTCAAAACGAGAATTCATTTCATTATTAGTGTTTAAGCATAACGATTACGCTTTTTCTATCATATTTCACATGACATTTAAGTTAGGCTATGTATGGGTTGTCATTCATATATAAATGCGAAATACAATTTCGGTTAAATAATTTAGCTAGCGCCTATGTATAATGTAATATTATTTAAAATATACGAAGTTTAATTTCTATTGGTCTTTGTTTGTTTCTATTACAAATTTTTGCTGTTTGAAGCTTTGTCGGAAGTTTGACGCTTTAAAAGTATAGATACTTGCTGATAATAGTGGTAAATTTCAATTCATCTTTTACTGATTGACTTGCTATGGAGTTCTTTTACATAACAATTAGTCTTCGATGGAATGCAGGGAAACTTAAAAGTTGAAGTTAAAACTGAATAAATTTTGTTAGAATGTATAAAGTTACGAATGGTTTGAAGGATGAGTGAAGTGAAGGAGGCAACGTTGTAAATTTAGTGATATCGGCAAATGGGCCAGGTTGGACTAAAACTAAATACCTATTGGTGAAAATCTATTTAAAGCTGCATTTGCTTAGCTTAAATATTGACCATTTAGGTCACGAATACACAGGATACATACATTATGGGTTACAACAGTTACGTTACGGATGTTATAATAAAACTATTGTTTAAGGAGAATAACTAAAATTAAATAACTAATAAACACAATATAGTCTAATCTAATATAATAAAAACAAATAAGAGAAATAACTAATACAAAACTTCTGTCTGAACTTTTGAATTTCTTCGTACAATAATAACATTAAGTTGTTTGCCAGGATATAATTCATGACAATAGTCTAGTCAAGTAAAATGCGAGTGTTAAATGAAAGTTGCAAAAAACTTCTAAGCAGTGTTTATTCTGCTTTAGTGTACTTTAAATATGTTATGTGACTTCATAACTCTTGTCATTCCTTCAGCTTTAAGTCGAGGACATTGATTTGATGTTATTATAAAATTGCGATAAGATCTATACTTTGTTGATTGGTCCATGTTACAGAATCATAACAAATACAATTTTGTTACTGCATATCACGCTGCACATTGGGATTGATTTAAATTTATAATTTTAAATTTATTTTAATTTAAGTAATATTTACTGTTTAGAATGATTGATCGTGAAGTATATTAAACATTGTGATTATACATGTATGAGATATGCGTGTCAAGTTTAATTATATACATGTAATTATGATATAGTGTACAGATATACTGCTGTTTTCTTCCTATGCTGTTTCATGAAATAAATTGTAAACAAATATGGTTTAAACAAATATAGTAATAGTAATTACGACACAAATAATTCAACAATTTAAATTATGTTCTATTTTATTCTCTCTCTCTCTTCCTTTCTCTATCTCTAGTGTTCTGCCAAGTGGAATGTACAAACTTCAATGTACATATTGATACGTACTCAAAGTCTGCTTCCACGCTCCATAAAGAGTAGGCCTACTGTATAATTTACACGAATTATACAAGATTAATCTTTTCGCAAAGGATATAATAATAATAATAATAATAATAAAGGTTTAACGTCCGTTTCGTCATCCAGGGATGATGTCAGGGACGTCCCCAACAGCACACATCACTACAGATCAATTCACCTAGACCAGTCTGCGAAAGAAATGTGCTGAGGAGAATTAAGGTCCTAAACGAAAGCCAGTCCGGTGATCAAAAAATGCTCAAGATAGATTGATTATGTCTATGGTGGGAAAAGGTAAGTTTCAAGCTTGCTAGAGAATGCTGAAAGAGAAAAACAAGAGCGAAGATTAGCAGGTAAGGAGTTCCAGATTGTGGGTGCTGCGTAAGAAAATGAATGTCTGCCCAATGACGTGAGAACATTTGGAACTGAGAGAAGATTGGCATCGGTGGAGCGAAGTGTACGTGAGGGACGATAGAGAAGAAGAATTTCAGATAAGTAACAAGGCTTGCCTAATCGCAGAGTTTTGAAAGTTAATAGAGCTATTTTATATTTTATGCGTTGATTAACAGGGAGCCAGTGAAGACTGCGAAGTAAAGAAAGAAAGCGAAATTGAAGTCGAGAGGACTTACAAGCAACACGTGCAAGAGAATTTTGGACGTGCTGCAAACGATTGAGAGAAGAAGTAGGTAACCCATGTAATAATGAATTGCAGTAGTCGAGCTTTGGATGAACTATAGAATTAGCCAGGATAGCGGCTGAATTTCTAGTAAGGGATGGACGTATTTGCCTAATCTGACGAATCTGAAAGAAAGAAGCGCGACAAACAGAAGAGATATGGGATTTAAAGTCAAGGTTTTCATCAAATATGATTCCAAGGTTTTTGGCGGATCGAGAAAGGTGAAAGAGCAAGATTCTGAAAATTAACAGAGTTATTGAAAATTTTACTTCTTTGCAAAGGAGTGCCAATTAAAAGATATTCAGTTTTGGAGGCATTAACAGCGAGGGTTAGCACAAAACCAGGAATAAACCTTGTCTAGAATGGATGAGAGATGAGCCAGTTTCTGAACGGAATCATGATTAGAAAAGGAAATATATAGTTGTGTGTCGTCTGCATAGAAATGAAAATTTATGGAGGACTGAGCAAGCAGGTAGCTAAGAGGAGTGATATATAAAGAGAAGAGCAATGGACCTAACACTGGACCGTGAGGAACACCGCGTAGGAGGGATAATTCAGAAGAGCGATTTTGACCAATAACAACCGATTGTGTGCGACATGAGAGATATGATGTGAGAAGGGAAAAAGCAGAATCAGATATGCCAAAATAAGATTTAAGCCTATTTATTAGGATGCTATGGTCAATTGTATCAAAGGCAACAGAGAGATCTAGAAGAACCAAGGCAGAAACCTGTTTACTAGTCATGGCCAAGCTAAAGCTGGTAAAGCTAAGGTTAACGTCAGTTTCCTCACTCGAAAGCGATGTCAGTGACGCCAGGATTTGAACCCGTACCTACTGATCCGCGGTCGAGTAACTTACCGACTTCGCCACATATTCATCATTATGATCATTATGTATACGAAGAAGAGCAGTTTCAGTAGAATGGAGTTTTCTATAGGCAGATTGATAATGAGAGAGAGAAGGGAAGGAATCAAGATGAGTGCATAAACGGGTATAAATTACCTTTTCAAGAAGTTTAGAGATGAAGTTAAGGTTGGAAATAGGACGGTAACATAGCATATGCCTTATTCATATGCTATGTAGCCATAGCATACACAAGCTATGTAGCCCATAGCTTGGGGAATAATATGGCGCCTGAGGTGGTTTCCTGTTGCTTCCTCAGTTCTAGCTCAGTCGCCTCTAACGACAAGTGCATATAACGGTTGTTCTATTCATCAGTGTCCCAGACTCAACACGAGAATACATTTCATTATTATTGAACAAGCATAAAGATTATGCTTTTTCCATCATATGACATGTATATCACATGACATTTATGGGTTGTCATTTATATAAATTGCGAATTACAAATTCGGTTGAATAATTTAGATAGCGTCTATGGATAAGCTTAATGTAACATTTAAAATATACTATTCATAAGCATTGTAAACAGGGTCATTTGTGAAGTGTATATAGCTATTACTCTAGATATGTGTACTGGATCTACTAGATCATTTTAGGACATATTCTAAATGATGATCATGAGTTGGAGCAGAGACCGTTATATTTGAATAACAGGTTAACTGAATAAAAAAGCTTAAAGCTGTCGGACGTACGGGGAACCGGTTAAAGGCAAATTGCCTCAGCTGCCTAGAATTAACCATGCGGTACTTAAATAGATGGCTTTCTTCATGGATGATTAAGTACTTCGCACTCACCATATTAAATATAATAATAATTTCTACGCGAAGGTATTAACGAAGGTATTAAGCATCTGCTGACCTTTGAATTTCGGGAAGTTAGTGTGCTAGTGTTGTGCTCGGGTATGGTTGGACCACCGCAGAATAGCGCAACCGCAAACAATCTGCCGCGTGTACGTAAGAGGCGACTAAAGGCAGGGACCCACCTGAGGATGGCAAGAGGGGACCCACCTCACCATGAAATATTTCCCACAGGATTAAATAGTAATTAATGCACCTAACTTAGGAAGCCAACGGGAAACCACCTCAGAAGCCATATTTTTCCCAAGCTATAGGCTACATAAGGTATGGATAAGGCATAGACTTGTTGATCTAAGGAGTGCTCTTATGGAGCGAGAAAGCAGACTTTGAGTATGAATTTGTACCTTGAACCTGCCACTTGTCAGTGCACTGAAAAGAGAGAGTGTGTGCTAGCTTGTTTATAAGGTTCTAAGTTTTTATTTCTTTTAAGACTTAAGCTTACCTTTTTCAACGTAGACGTTACCTTTTTCAATCTTCCCTGAGCATTTTTGATCACCGGACCGGCTTTCGTTTAGGACCTTACCTCAGCACATTTCTTTTTGCATATTGATCTGGATGAATTGATCTATAGTGATGTGTGCTGTGGCCGTCCCTGATGAGGAAACGGACTTTAAACCTTGATTAATAATAATAATATTATTATTATTGAAATTAACCTTGATGTGGTCTGCTTACTTAACGGAAATTAGCTTATACTTTGCAAAATCCTCTCCATTTAGTACTGATTCTACATTGATTGATCGATGATTGTTTAAGGTTTTGACCGTATATGCATAGGGTCTCTCAGTACGTATAATGCCTTAGAAATGCACTTAATGCACTACGGAAATATGAAAAATCAAACTTTCAGCTTTTAATTAATTTATAGGATTTTTGTCGCTTAAAAACGCGTTGAATACGTGTTTCTATTGCCGTGGTGCATCAATTAATGCAGGGCTTTGGTGCCTTTTTAGTCCTTTTGTAGAATTTTCAAAGATCATATAATATTTCTATGTAAATTTCTTGTTTAACCTACTCCTATTGCATATACTCCTATACTACAGGTATGAAGAAATACTATACTCATAACTTGTATGCTTTGCGGTACGTTAAATATAGGATTATTAATTCCAGTTTTTTTCCAAATGGCAAGTCTTCCAAAAGCACTTTCAAACTAAAAATACTATCAAATAAAAAAAAAAAAATAAATAAAAAAAATCAAATGACTAGTCTTACATATGTACATACAGTCTATATACGTAGATACTCCTTGTCCATTAACACGCTCAGTAAGAGTACCCTATTAGTATGCTTTGCGGTATGTTAAATATAGGGTTATTAATTCCAGTTTTTTTCCAAATGGCAAGTCTTCCAAAAGCACTTTCAAACTAAAAATACTAAAATCAAATGACTAGTCCTATATATGTACATACAGTCTATATACGTAGATACTCCTTGTCCGTTAACACGCTCAGTAGGAGTACCCTATTAGGCCTAAGCTGCTAGATGATCCAATCACAAGTTTAAGCAAATTTATCAATCTACATGTATATAACCATAATAGAGCATAAAAATCCATTGTTTAAAAAATTGGTGTCAAAACCTTGGGGGCACGCCCCCCAGCCCCCCAACTGACGCCCCTGGATACCATCAGTAAATGGGAAATATTTATAAATTTAAATGTCTAAGATCCCAACATATACATATAACTACAAGCAGAATTAAAATAGAAAACACTGAGACTGAATAGTGATTATACAGGCACAACAGTATCAATTAGAAAAAGATTCAAATTAATTATTAGAAAAAGTAATTAAATAGATAATATTAATAGCGGGCCTACGATACGTATATGATAATAATTAATTTGTAGAAAATGCGATGAAATCTGTTCCAACCATAAAATAGTAATGTTATACCCGAATATACCCATATCATATATGAACACTTTCAAACTAAAAATATTAAAATTAAATGTCAATCGCACGGATTGAATAACGTTTGTATACTTAATTGGCACATACAGACATAGAAAGTAATCTATATACTGTACATAGTAATCTAGGGACATAGAAAGTAATCCCCTTGCTAAATCTCAATAACTTTGGAAAAACTCAAAGTAGGTAAACAAAATCTGTGATTTTCGTGAAAATAAAAATATCTATCCATCTATAGCTATATGGCAACCACGATTAAACTCTGGCTCTCCTTGGTCTCATATCTCCCAGATATCTAATGTCTCTCATATCGTATAACTTTTTAACTTTTGAAAGTAAATACTGTATAAATGCCCCATATATCAAACGCTAATTATTAGGTTTGCAATCTTAATGATTAATTACCGTAAATAGACTATCGAGACTGCATATGAACCAAATTAAGAAGAAAAATGTTTATTAACTTTATTAAAAGAAAAAAGGTTTAAAGTATACGAATAAAAGATTTAGCGGTATACGAATAGAAAGACGCGGCTTTGTTATTGTAGACAGTAAGGGCATCAAGACGGGGCGTCAAGAATACTGTCTATATCTAGGCTTATGTTTAGACTGCTGCACAGTTTGTCAGTTCTAATTGATTTCGAAAGCATTGCAGACTATACGATGAACAGAGTTTTATGCAATTCATGCCAAAACCTCTACCATCTTACTGCGTCGTATAAACATACTCTATTGAATTGAATCACGTTTTTTTACATCTAATAATAAAAAATACAACAAGAAAACACTCAAGTAAAACCGAAATTTCTCAAAATAAAAATTAAAAGCTGATGAGAAATTGAAAGCCAGCAGATCATAAAGAAAAAGCTATCAATTTTAGGCTGAACGATAACACATGTGAAACAACAATAGAGCCATTTCTCAAATGAAATTACATGTCAAAAGCGACGATTAATATTCGTTAACACTAACGGCTAAGACGCTAAAATTTTTACATTAGTGCACTGGCTATATTATAGTTAATGTCAGATACTATGATATTAACTAGGCCTAAAATAATAGATTGATATTATAGTTAAAACATACATTATTTTAATGATGTTAATACTTTTAACAGACTTTACAATTAGCTGTACAAGTTATGTGTATGCGCAGATATTTTAAAAGAAACTGTAGTAATAAAGCAGTGCATAGCATCACAGGGAAGTAGCACCGCATATCATAAACTACGGCCTAACTGACAGTCTAGCACGCTTAGTCAGCTGTGTTTGACTATGACGCAACAGCCTGACCTCAAGATTGCGTTATACACTGTCTAAAAATTAGCTCATGGAATAACTGAATAATTTGACAAACGAAGAGCGGAGTCATTTTCATTCGGCACCCTACTAGACCAGCCAATTTTAAACTTTTATTCAGATCTTTATAGAGTCTATAATTGCCAGTACGGGAACTCGACGCGACGCAGTGACTAACATTGTCATCTAAGCATATCATCTTACTCGCGAAACCTGCTAGACTTCAGTCAGCACTGGTATCCTTCACAAGGGCAGCTGAATCAACATGGAATAAACTATCGGCATCGCTGCGAAATGAACTCGGAACATCTTCGTGTAAGTCCAAGCTTAAAACATTTTTATTTAGTGGAGTGGATTGGGACTAGTTTGCAGCCTTCTTTTCTCGTACCTACGATTGCAAGTGTTGCTTGCACACATCTGTGCGCAGAAGTGCATACTATCTCTGACTTTAGACCTATCATGTTATTGTTAAACGTAATTATGGGCCAAACCCGTGCGCATTCGTTCTTAACCTACACACAGTGGTGGAGGGGGGGGAGGGACGCAGGAAAACTAAGTTCCTCTAGCTATCAGTTTTTCTGAGGCACATTCCCCTGATATATAGGGTCCCATATTAGATAGTAGGAGTAGGAGACCTATAAATACATAACAGGGGCCCGAAAAATTCTGACCGTTCCTCTAGCTCTCGATTCCAACTTTAACCACTGCCTACACAAGTCCGATAGCTGACTAGGGCTACAAATGTAGGAGTGGGGGCGCAAAACTTTTCTGCAGTAACTTTAATTGAATTTGTCATTAAAATTTTAAAAAAATCAAATTCAATCAAAGAAGGAAGTAGGCTATCGTCTTTAAAAAAGTTAAATAAAGCTTGAGATAATATTTATATTATCTCAAGCTTTATTTTACGTTTTTCAAGACGATATTATACACGCTAAAGATAATCCGCGTCATTTCCCTCTAAAAATTCTCGATTTTCTACAAAATATAGAGAGTCCGCACTTCTGCGACTCCGCCGTCCTGCGACTCAGCATGGCTACTGTTTATTGCATTTATTCCCAGAATGAACTGCATGGATCACTTTTAAGTTTAGTCATAGCTGTAAAATATTAACTTATTTTCTCTTTCAATAATAACTGAACTCAAAATTCATTAAAACTTTATGAATTCTTCGGGGTTTTGGAGTTAAGAGTTTAAATGTTTCAATTACCAGGGGCGGATCCAGGAACTTTTGAAGGGAGGGACAGACGTTTTTAAGAGTGTACACATTTTTGCTTACGCCTCGCCTTCTTCGGGAAATGTGTCACAACCAGAATAATGCTGTGGGAGAGGGCTCAAATTTTTTTCACTACTTCGCTCGGCTCCTCGTGAGTGTATCCCCGTATCTTACCCCCCCCCCCCCCACTCACACCCATACTAGTGAGAGGAAAATCCAATACGAAAGAGGTCTATAGGCCAATAGTTTTGAAGGGAGGGACAGACGTATATATATATATATATATATATATATATATATACTATATACAAATATATATATACTATATATATATATACTATATAAAATATATATACTATATATATACATGTATATACACGTATATATATATATATATACATATATATATATATATATATATATATATACATATTTGGCCTATAAATATAGGCCTAAATTAACCGTTACCATATCTTTCAAATATCTATTTTTTTGGATATTCACAGTTTTAATTATAATACTGCCAAGTGGTTTAAGCTGCACGACCGAAAGTGAATCATATTATTAATAGGCCCTATTATAGGCCTACCATCATAGATATTGTTCATTTTCCAATATGCATCATGTACAAATATAATGCTAACACAAATAAGCAGAAAAAAATCAGTAGAACAACTGTCATTAAATTAAACCAATACTGAACTACAATGGCAACAACAGGTATTATCTTATCAAAATAAGGAATAGAAAATACAATGGAAATGAGCAGTTATAGGCTATATAATACGTCACACAAACTAACTCTAGCATTTTCTTAGAAGCCTATTACCAATACCAGTTGAGTACGACTACAAGAGATCTGAAAAGAATTCTGTTGGATAATCTAAACAAAATTAGTATTACTAATTGAAGCATTTACTCATGATTATTTTGTCAACAAATTCTACATACATATTACTATCAGCAGTCAGGGGAAGAAACGAATAAAATCAAAATGATTTATACATGATCTAGGCATATATTGCACTTAAAGAAATTCATATCCTCTTCTTTTTCTAGTGCACTGCCTAACGGAGGTCCATGGCATATAACTCTTCCAACCAATTCTATCATCAGCCTTACTCTTCATATCTATATATGAATTTATTTTTATATATATTTTATATTTTTTATATATTTTTTGTTACCATATCCCATGTCTCTGTCTTCCTCTAACTCCTTTCCCTTGCATTCCTCCTTGTTTACATCCTTTAGCAAACCATCCCCCCTTATATCCTATCCAGCTTTTCTTTCTATTTCTTATCACATTTATTAACTGCCTGTGTCGACTCTTTCAAGAACCCTATAAATAAATACTAGGCCTATATATAGGCCAAGTATTTATATATAGTATAATACAGATATAGAAGTATATTAATAAGTATATTAATTAGATCATTTTAGCTATCACCCTTCTCCAATTTGAATTTCATTTGCAAAGTTTGGAAAAAGTTATAAAGTGTCGCATTAGCAACCATCTGAAATCTCTTCCTTCTCTATCCTATTTTCTATCTGCTTATAGAAAGCTTCACCGAACTTCCCTACTCAGCATGCATAATGACCTTAGCCTAGCTTTAATACTCAATGGTTTCAAAGGTTTTAATACTACTGACATACTAATTAAGCCACTAATAAAATAGCTCAGATGTTTGATAATATTAGAGAATATTGGCCTACCAAAATTGATATTAAATGGATAAATTTAAATTAAAGTTTGTTAATATATAGACATATAAAATACTAGTTCTGATCAAATGATCACTACGTTAAATCAATGTTACTCTCCACGCATAGAATATAAGCTTCCCTAGGCCCTATATCTCTTAGCTAGATCTATCTCAAATGAAGTTATGAAGAAGTTCATCGTATCGATAATGCAATCCATCAAAAACAATGCGATACGGCAATAGTAGTGCCCGATATATTAAATGCAAATTATTATGTTTGAATTCTTAATGCTTAATTTCCGTAAAATAGACTATGGCCCCAGCATATGAACAGTATGCACACGATATAACTTTACAGTATATGAATACAAAAGAGCGTATAAAAACGGCGGCTTTGTTATTGTAGACACTACATCTATCTAGTCATAGAAATTACTATAGGCCTACGTGTATCTAGATGATGATGAGATGATGAGTTATCCATTCAGTCGAAGCCGACTCTTGGACACTTTATGAACTATCTGTCTCCATGTATCACGATTTCTTACCGACTCCCTCAAATCCGCTATGCTGGTGTTGAGGTCAAATTCTACAGCCAACGCATTCTTTGACGACCTTTCCTCCTTTTTCCACTGACATGTCCTAGCATAATTGATTTCTCAATTGAACTCGCTGGCATGACATGTCCAAAGTATGACAACCTTTGTTTTATGATCATCCCTTAAGAGAAATACTTGGTTTTATGCGATCTAGCACATCTCTATTGTTAACTTTAGCCGTCCACGGGACTCGTAACACGCGTCTCTAACACCAAAGCTCGAAAGCGTCGATTCTCCTTCTATCCGCCTTTTTTAGCGTCCAACTTTCGCATCCATAGCTGGCAATTGGGAAGAATATCGCATTTACTATCTAGATAGCGTGTCAAAAATACTGTCTATATCTAAGATTACGTTTAGACTGATGCACAGAAATAATTTTGTCAGTTCTAACTGCTTTTAAAGTAATTTCAGCCTATAGAAGACATGATGAACAATGCTTTATGCAATCAACGCTAAAGCCTCTACCAACATACTGTTTCTAAAAATCACAGCAAGCAAAATACTAGAAGTAAAACCGAAATACTCAAAATGTAAAATCAAAAGATGTTCAGAAATTGAAAGATAGCAGAGCATAAAGAGGTCAGGAAAAGCTATCACCGTCAGGCTGAACTTAAGTGACAATATGTGAAAACAACAATAGAGCTATTGCTCCAATGAAATATCGAAAGCGACGACTAATATTCGTGAACATTAGAGGCTAAGACGCTAAAATTAGTAAATTAGTACACTTAAAAATATATAGTAATAGTATTATTTAATACTATTACACCTCTTCCATGCAAATCCAAAAAAGCCCACTCCAGCCCTTACACAAATGAATTTAACTTAATTACTCCACTTCAATGACCTGCCACTGGATCACAGCCGTGTCCTTTCCACCGGTTGAGATCAATCGACTGTCATCGTAGAGAAAACGTACATTTGTCACATGACTGCTGTGACCCAAATACGAAGTGCATTCACTCTAAAATGCAAATACACAGTGCACAATTATTAATGGTTTCAAGCAAGAGGGTGTTGAGAAGACAATAGAATATTAATAACAATACTATCGAACAACTTGCCAACATGCCACAGGCTCAGCCCATTAGTGCTATGCTAGATATTAATAAGCTTGAATTCCGTAACGCTACAGTACTAGTCATCATCATCATTCATCATCATCTTCTCTTGAATCCCAGTTTAACTAGGGTTTGAATTAGACAATATCGTAGCAATTTCTAGAGCCTAGGCGCTCACAAACCGAATTCATTTCTGACGTTGGTTTGAATTTTAGTGCTTTGTCGCCTTTTACGACATGCCCTCAAAGTTGTGTTCTTCAACAACACTGAAACAATACAGGTAAAAGCTACACTAAAAGTAAATTCAATATAACTTCTTGGTATATAAATACAATATTTGTATATTTATTTATCACACACATTTCATAAGAGTTAATGAATACTGAAATCGCTTTCGAGTGAGGAAACTGACGTTAACCTTAGCTTTTAGCTTTTAAGAAGTTAGGAACTTAAATATTCCACAATAAATCCTAGAAATATATCAGAAATCAATCATAGGAACCAAATTGTGCAAACACAGAATATGGTGACCGTGAGTCAAACATGTAGGCCTACCAGATTAATTCAGTAAATTATACTTACAATTACAATTATATACTTATAATTATACATCGCATTAAACATCTGAGAGTTCAGTGAAAATTTAAAAATTACAGCAAATGACATGTGAAATTACTAATAAAGGTCACTATATAGTATATACTGTATCAAATGATGCTTGAATACATTTTATATGATTTAGAGTAATGTTGAAAGAGTACAATAAGAAGTTAAAATATAATATCAAAGCATGTTGTAGTTTCTCAGGAATTTATGCAGATCAGTTTCATAACTTTTTTAGCACACAGCATATAGGCTATAGAACTACAACATAACTGATGACATACCTTAGCTTGATAACACGGATACACAAAGAGGTTAACTCTTCCAAAATCATCAGCGCTTGCTAGAAGATGATGTTTGTTAGATCTCGTCACAGCATTAACATCAGTTCCATCAGCACCTTCAGGCCATATACCTACACACATTCACATCAGAACACTAATGCCACATTAATATCAGCTAACATCATACTCTTTCACGTTACATGTACATACATCACACATAGCCTATGCACATTATACAAATGCTATTGTAGAGTCCCTCTCTTTAGTGTTCAGCCAGGTGGTACATATAGATCCAGGGTACATATTCATACTCTAAGTCCGTTTTCCAGTTCCATAAAGAGCACTCCATAGGTAAACAAATTTATCCCTTAACAAAAGGCTTTGCTTTAACCACACCTTATGTAGCCCATAGCCTTAAAAAATACGACTTAATGAGGTAGTTTCCTGTTGCAATCCTCAGTTCTTCCTTAGTGTCTTCTTACGACAGTTGCAGTTAACAGTTGCTCTATTCTTTGGCGTTCCGAAAAAAAACACAGGAAATTGAAAATGTATGTAAGAAGATTATGACGAAGTATATGTGTGCAGAAAATATGTTATCAACGTATACGGAGGTGATCTTTGAGTGACAACAGTGATATTATGTTTAATATTTATTATGTTTATATTATGTTTATATTATGTGGATAGAATAATTAAGAGGAGTAAGAGAGTTAAAGGACCTAGGGAGGAGCATCAGGAAATAGCCTTAATTCAGTTATACAGAGAAAATATCAGTGTAATAAGATTAAAAATATTAAAGAATAGAAGATCAATATTAAATAATTAAATTAGTCAGGTTTTGTGGAGTAGTTGTGTAAAAATATTTTAGTTTTGCTTTTAGTGGTAATTTACTGATTAAGAATCCCGAAAATATTTTACCTTACAGAAAGTGTTAAAAATGATTCAGAAATTTTATTTCCATTGCAAATTGTACACTTATCTTCTGCAATTGTATTTGTTACGCCTAATGTGTAGTAAATCTAGGAAGGACAGAATGGAAAATTACTACGTGAGGATGAATGTTACTTTTGAGGGAATTAGGGATAGTCGAGCTTGATGGTATGGGCATATTGTGAAAAAGGCAGATGAGGTTGTAGTAAAGAGAGTTTGGAGGGAAGAGCTGGATGTTAAGCTAGAGACAGGTAGACCACAAATGACGTCAGATAACGCGGTGATAAAGGACATGAAAAATAGGGGATTGACTGATGATGTGGTGTGGGACAGAGAGGACTGGAGAAAGCAGCACGTACAAAATTCTCTTGCACATATTTGATTGCTATACTTCGAAATCTTCTCTGGTGGCTTCCTGTGAAGATATGACACCATGATATCTGATTTTAGGATTGGGGAGGCGAATACGAAAAACTTCCATTGTTTTCTAAATCATTTAGGGTGATGACAAAAAATACTCTCGCACCCCCTGCATAAAATTATTTAGGGGAGGGGCATGAAAACTCTATTTGGTATACTATTTTACTTTCTTACCGCCACCTCCGTCCTCCATGATCGCGGCTCCTGTATAACACATATAAAGTATAAAATTGCTCTTTCACAAATTGACGTTTTGCAAGCCTTCTTTAGTTTCTACCATTCTCAACTCCTTCTCCTCTATCGTTCTTAAGTAATCCTTCTGCCATATCATTATTTCCGTAATCCGCGTCCTATACATCTTTTACATAAGCTTTGTTTTGTTCCATTGAATCCAATATTTTCACTGTCCCTAAAAAATTTTCATCATTGAGTAGACTTTAACTTTTCATATGCAGCTTCCATCATTTGATACTATGTGCCTTCTGATCACCAATCCTGTTCTTCAGTGTCAAGTTTATGTAGCAAGTTTAGTCACATCCTTCCTCTACATGTGATACATATACCATACGTGTATATTTATATGTTATAGTGTATTGACACTATAACATTTATCCTGAGAGTCCTTTGATCAGTGGACCTGCACCATTTATGACCATATTTCTCTTCATGTCCTTAAAAATTAGTTTGAGTGAAATGAAATGATTTGTTGAGTGAAATGCATGTTTTGGAGGCGTCCTTGACATCATCTTTGGACCGATAAATGTACATTAAACCTTATTATATTTATTACTATTTAAGCATCACTAAACATGAACTGACCACAGACAGAGAAAGCAAGAGTGCAGTTGTGCGTTGCCCAGTCTACATCTCTCATAGATGATGGTGAAGTAATCTGACGACCAGTCGCTCTATTCCCTACCATATAATAATCAACATGGTACATATAGTAACTTAAAATACAATACATCAATGAGAGATAATTAGCGCAATTAGGCTAAAACTTGGCGAGGGATCTAAGGCAGAAACCCGTAAGTGCTCATCACAAACTTCGTCAAAGGCTCCGTAAAAACAGTAAGCAAAGTTATTTTTCATTAAACCATTTGAAAGTGTCAATTACAATTGTTATCTTTTTTTCTTCAATGGACTATCAGATGAATGAAACGGAATGAAGCAACTGAATGAAATAGGGACAACAATAGAATGAAAAAGTAACGATGAATGAATAGCTTTGTTCCTTGCTGCGTCTTGGTCGATGCCAAATACCACTAACGCAAACTGAGAGTGTAATAAGATATAACTTGGTCAAGCAGTAATTGAGGAACTAATCGGCACGATAGAAACAGCCATATATTCTCCAAATTGATTAGTTGAGGTTAAATTAAGCGGTAGATATGGAGTAAAATCAAGTCAACAGGTAGCAGTAAAATCTAGGCGATGGAATCAGCTTGATGGTCAATGTAGTGTGCTCTTTAGTAAGTGTGATAAAATATTGTGAGCACATGTAAAACAGAATTGTTTTCACAAGGAAACACGAGAGAGTGTCGGTTTTAAAATGAAATTTTACAATATCTTACCGTTTAAGCAGTAAAAATAGCACATAACTTTTAATAAATTTTATACGATCCTTAAAGTAGCTAAGTATAAACATTAAATAAAAAATATCAGGATCTATGTAATTTCATAGCATTATATTCCTTGAAACTTGCTCCAAAAAGAATAGTGGTTGAAAAAATTTAGGAAAACTTAAGGATATTACATCAGAATAATGAAACTAGTTCGTCAGCACACCAATGTGCAAATCTACAAATATGCCCACTAAGATCTCCAATGAAAACTTGGCAGTTCATATTTTGGATAACTTATGGTATTCAGTAAATATATCTTAACGTTTTTAATATATAAATGTAATGGCCACAACAGAAGTCTTCTGATTTAAAAAAAAAAATTCAGTTAAAAATATACTAGATTATATAAAAAATATATTTTATAACAGACTTAATCAGAAGAAGTTTTAAAACATTAAACCATCTTAAGTATTAAAGGATTCATCGAAACATTAAATACCAATTTATTTAAATACTGCAACTTACAGTAAAGCAGCTCATAGTCCCCAGAATTGCTCTGAAGATATTGTCCGTCAACCGACCAATCCAAATGAGTTATGAAACTTGAATGTCCCTAAACACATACAATTTGGTTTTAGGAACGGATGTGGCACAAGAAAAGCAATAGAGTAATGCGCGTTCTTTGCGAAAGAAGCTTTGAATATGGAAATGACGTTTTTGTATGCTTTGTGGACTTTGAGAAGGCCTTTGACAGGACGGATTGGATAACGATGATGAATATCTTGAAAAGAATAGGAATTGACTGGAGAGATAGAAGACTAATTTTAAACTTGTTCATGAATCAAAGAGCAGTAATCAAAATCCAACAACAAATACTCAGAAGAAGGTGAAATAGGACGTGGAGTAAGACAAGGTTGTAGCATTTCGCCGCTGCTGTGTAACATTTACGCTGAGGCAATGGAGGAAGCCATGGAAGAAGGAATTAAAGTAGGAAGAAAATTTTTAAAAGATGTAAGATTTGCCAGCTGACCAAGAAATGGTAGCGGGTAGCGAGACTAGACTACAGAAGTTAATTAATGAATATGCTGGATGATATAAATAAATAAATAATAAAGGTTTAACGTCCGTTTCCTCATCCAGGGATGATGTTAGGGACGTCATCATGGCATTGAGATATGGCATGAAGATTAATATAAAAAAGACTGAAGTTATGAGAGTGTCCAATAATAAAGGTGAAGCTAATATCACCATAAACCGTACGAAATTGCAAGAGATAAGGAGTTTCAAACATTTGAGTCATACTATAACCGATGACGGGAAATGTGAGACCGAATTACGCAGTAAGATTGCACAAGCAAAAGCGGCCTTCGGTAATAAGAAAGAACTTTTAATAAAAGTCTAAAGAAAGACACAAAGATAAAGATAGTGTATACCTTAGTTTGGACTACGCTATTGCATGGGTGTGAAACATGGACCTTAAGGAAGGAAGATATTATGAAACTAGAGGCATTGGAAATGTGAATTTGGAGAAGAATGGAGAGGATTAAATGGACTGAAAAGGTTACAAATGAGGAAGTTCTGCAGAGAGTTGGTACAGACAGGCAGTTGATAAATCTTTTAAAAATAGGAAGAAGATTTGGACTGGACACATTTTAAGGGGGGAAAGTCTTTCAAAAGAGGTCACAGAAGGTAGAATGGAAGGAAAAAAGCAATGCTAAAGCCAAAAAGCTAACGTTAACGTCAGTTTCCTCAGTCGAAAGTGATATCAGTGACGGGAGAGCCAGGATTTGAACCCCGCACAAACTGATCCGCGATCTAGTATCTTACCGACGTCGTCACTGGCTCCAGCCTAGGTTGTGCATAAAAAGAGGCACAGGCAGGCCGAGCTTAGGTAAGTTTGATGATATAAAGACCCACTCATATGTGGACAAGAGGAGGAAAGCGGAAGACAGAGAAGAGTGGAGGAGTTATAAACCATGGACCTGCCAGTAGGCAGTGCACTGAGAGAGAAAGGCGCTCAGCAACCGATGCACTTTCTGATGTTGGTTTGGATCCTAGTGCTTTAGTCCTTTTCTAGGACATGTACCGGCACCTGTTGGCCTATACTTAAAAAACCCATACATATTAATACATTGAACACATACATGTATATTGAACAGATAGGTTACATATTAATAAAACAAAATTTAATAAGCAGTTGCTGTTTGACCATCATTAAGTTTATGAACAAAAGGCAGAAACAAAAGAACGACAATTTTTAATACTGATCAAATAACCTACAAAAATAATCTTTTATTGATCAGTAAAACATTTCGGGGTTAGCTAAATGTAATTAGACTGTATGACATAGTCTCTTTAAACACACGTTATAGCAGTCTCTACCATTTAAAAAATAGGACTATTTCAGAGCACTGTCTACTGGCAGGTCCATATTCTATAACGCCTCCAGTCTTTCTTTTTCTTCTCTTCATGTCCACATATGAGTGGATCTTTAAATCATCTAACATTCCCAATCTTGATCTGCCTCTGTTCCTTTTTCTTTCCATTTTACCTTCTATGACCTCGTTTAGTAGACTTCCCCCCTTAGAATGTGTCATATCAGCTCTTCTTTGTATTTCTTTATGCGTTTATCAACAATCTACCTGAACCAACTCTCTCCAGAACGTCCATATTTGTAACCTTATGAGTCCAGCTAATCCTTTCCATTCTTCTCCATATTCGCATTTCCAATGCCTCTAGTTTCCTGATATCTTTTTTCTTTATAGTCCATGTTTCCTATCCATATAATAGCGTCGCCCATACCAAGGTTTTCACTATATTTATCGTTGTGGCTTTCTTTAGACTCTTTTTCTAAGTTTATTCCTATTACCTAAGGCCTCTTTTGCTTGTGTATATTTCTTATTGCATATTTCATATTTACTGCATATTTCAGTCTCACATTTCCCATCACTTGTTACAATATGACCTAAATATTTGAAACTCCTCACCTGTTTCAATCTCTTACGATTTATTGTAATATTGACTTCACCTCTATCCAGAGAGACTCACATCACTTGTCTTTTTGTTGTTAATCTTCATTCCATATTTAAATGCCATATCACTTAGACTATCAATCCATTATCTTCCGCAGTCCAGTCTCGTTTCCAGTACCATTCCTTGATCAACTGCAAATCTTACATCTTGTAACAATTTTCCCCCTACTTGTATTCTCTTTTCCATATCTTCTATGGCTTTCTCATCACTGCCTCGGCGTAAATACTACAATAAGCGGTGAAATGCTACGATCTTGTTCTACTTCACATACTCCACTCCACTGTTGTCTTTATAAAAATAATACTAATTTGGATCAATTTATTTTCATCATCTGATCTTATCTGAAAAGTCTTACAATGTACAAATAAAGAAATAAAGCTGACTGAAGTGCAAGTTAAGTACCGTGCACTTCTCAATTTTGTTGTACTTTCTGCCAGCATCCGACACGGCATAAATGTAGATGTTGTTATCACGAGAACCACAAGCTAGAAACAGTCCATCTATGCAAAACAGAGAAATGTCATTACTGACTTGCTGCTCTACAATAGTTATCAAAGTTGAAGTTTCAGAGAAGCATATAATATAAACTATCATAATCGTACGATAGATTGTAGCGCTACAGATTAATCATGCTGAAAGGCTGACAGCACTCAAATATGCTGCATATGCATTTATGACCTTATTTCTCAGCACATTTCTTTCGCAGATTGATCAGGGTAAATTAATCTGTAGCGATATGTGCTGTTGGGAAGTCCCTGATATCATCCTTGGATGAGGAAATGGACCTTTATGAACCTTTATTATTGTTAGTACTATTATTGTTATTATTATATTTATTATTTTCTTACAAATTACCCTGGGTGTTAGAACCCAAGGTTTGATAAAAACCATTAACACAATGTGATGAATCACAGCCCGGCTATTCGAGATCATTAAGCTGCTTAAAAAGATTCACGAAGCAGACTGCACTAAATCTTGGCGAAGCAATATAAAGCCTTTGCCAAAAAAGAAAAGAGGTCATCGCCACTCGGCTACTCGAGGATATCTAGCAGCTTAAAAGAACTGCTGAAGCAAACTGCATTAAATCTTTGCAAAGTCATGAAAAGCCTTTGACAGAGAAAAGAAGTCTTTTAACCTCTCTTATCGCTGGTTTGCTCTGCAGTAAATCTGTCTATGCCATTATTATACTATTATCATTATTACTACTAAATTTATTATTATTATAAGCTGATGGCAATGTAATTTAAATTAGAATTAATACATCTCACAGTAATTTGCATATAGGCCTATTTGATAAATTGCATCTTATATAACTCAGTGAATACCATTAATAAAAAACACAAAAGAATCATAATTTTCTCACAAGTTAAGAGTGATTCTTAAACTACGCTAATAAATTTAACATAACCTCAAAAAAACCATTGATTCCATAGCCATGAAACTTTTGACGTTTACGAATACAATCCCACGAAGGATTCAGCAAAACTAAATTGAGGATATCGTCCCCCAAATCCATTTCTTCTATGAGAAGCTGTTTTCTCAAATATTCTACATTCGCAGATGGAGCATTTATTCCATTACACAAATAGCGCAAGAATTTTGAAAATTGAATTTTTCCGAAATTTTTAGGGTTCCAACTAAAGTGCTTAGGACTAAAGAGTTTGCGACTAGTATTCTAGGATGGAGGCTAAGCCTTCATCCTAGAAAAATAGGACCACTTACAGGGTGGACTAGAACGAAGCCCTCGGAGGCTTTAAGGGCAGACAGAGGAGAATATCCTGGGAATTCAAAGACTAAAAAAATAAATTGACTGAAAATCACACTTTGAAATATTTTCCATAATAAAAGATACTTTTCCCATTTTAAAATTTGCTTGAAAACAAAACCTCAGCTTAGAGGTTGTTTAATAAAATTAATAAGTTTCGCAGCCATACGCAACTGGCAAGTTAGGTAATAGAAAGAAGAAAGGATTGACGTTCCCCGTACAAACCAGGCGAGTACTCCATGCATTCTATCTGCTCGGAGGCGTCAGAGTGTGAGGTAATGAGTTCACGCGTGGTGAGGTCAAGGACATACCATCGCGAGGTACAGCTGCCTATAGCTACCAGCTGACCCGCAGGATGCACGCTGAGGCTATGGCAACCATCCTACACAGCATAGTATACAAGAACTTAATGGGACAAGGCAGATATGCTCTTACAAAGCTACATCAAACAACAATAACTCACATAAGTACACGTTAATTTAACTTTAAAAATCTATGCCATACTTGCTTCAACAGCAACTCATAACACAGTCAACAGTCCAGAAATGTTTATAAGAAATTTGAAAGATTGCGATATGCGCTAAGAAGAAAAGGAATACGTCTAAAGAAGTACAGCTAGGCATGGAAGTAGTAGTAGTTTTACTCCCCGAGCACTTTTTTGATTTAAAGTATACCCTATCCTTAAAAAACACATAGCTTAATTCTATTTTAGCTTTATTCTGCCTTGATGCATAATCAAATGAAAAGTAATCATTTGATGCATAGCACAGCCTTAAAACATAGCTAAATTCTATATTTGCCTTTATGCTTAAATGTTACATGAATATTAAGCACAGCACATCCTTGAGCGTAGCTCATTTCTATCTTTAGCCTTAAAATTTACACCATTACAATTGATGCATAGCACAGCCTATCAATAACCTAACACCAGCGTAAAATCAAGCACACCCATGCAACCTTGAAAACTTTCCATGACTCATAATCTTTTGACCGAAAGTAGAAACTTTCGGAAAAAACCCAGTTTCTATTCGACTTGTCATATGCGTATGAGCCACGCGCCGCCCACGGCTTCCTCGAGAGCTGAGCGTTTCAATAGTAAATATACTATTAAAATTTTCATTCAATCCTTATAATTTTATAACATCCATCAACGATCTTCCCTTTGTTTCTAGGAAAGTATTTGAAATGACGTTTAGTTACTTTAGCAGCTTGATACATAGATTTGAATTCTTTTACTTCACCAGTGATTGTATTTTCCCATCTTACAGGTCTAGGCTTAGTTCTTGTAGGCCTCAGGTGCTCATACTTTGGATCTTTAAACTTGTTCGGATCAACCTCTTTTGGTGGATATTTTCTCGGTCTTCCTCTCTTTCTTTTATTCTCATATTCCTCCATTGGTGGATCTGTTTTTTCTAGATGTTGTAGTAATTTGATTTTTCATTTTATATAGCCAAGAAAATATATTTAAATGAAAATCAAAATTCGTTACTCTTACGTCAATTAATTAATTACACGTAATAAAAATGACACAGTAGATGGTACATCGCTTTCGAGTAAAGTGAAAGCGTTTTTAACTAGAAAACTTGAAGAGAGACGAAGCATTGTTTACAAGCTGAAACGAAAGCGAAAAATTACCAAAATTGTGTACTACGTGTGCACTTTGTCTTCTGTTACAGTTTCAACTGTGCTAGCAGGTTTGTCGACAATTGTAGGTTTTCCCGGTATGGTTATTACCATACTTTCAATTACGAGTGCATTACTGACATCATTCCGTCTCAAGTTCAATTTGCAGGATAAAAGGAACAAATTAAATGCAGAAATTGAAAAGCTAAATAAACTTAATGAAAGATTTGACTTTGTTGTCAGTTGTAATGGGAATCTTACCGAGGCATCCTATAATCAGATTATTTCTGAATTCGCATAAAAATTTGTTAATTAATGTATTAACAAATTTAGAAATCACAATTTACGGTTACGCTTACATCAGAAACTACACTAGCAGAGAATCTAAAACGTAATGGAATCCTAAATCAACAAACATTTAATTTTGTTGTAATATTAATTCCAAATCTAAATTCTTTTGATCGGGGTCTTGATCTCTTACAAGTTTTGAAATAAATCGCCTAATTTTCAATAAAGGTGCATCCTCTTCAGGTGTTGCTATTAATTTAGCATGAACTAGATACATTTATAAATCAACAAACATAATTCTCGGTAGTTCTTCAATTACTAAAATAAGTAAATATTTCAATTCAGTCACGTAATTTGAAAGAATGTCAGAATATATTTCTTCACTATCATATATTTTACTATATTCTAAGGTAATATTTTCCAAATGATTATAACTCCTAAGAAATATTTAAATGCATTTAATTCGTAGGCCTTGTTCTCTGGAAAATTTTGATATAATGGTCAATACATGAGAACAAATAGCCATTAATTTCTTCAAATCAACATTATCTTTCATGCTAGCAATCTGTAGATACTTTTTGTTTATCACATCATACATTTCACTTGGGAAACCAACATTAAAAATTAAATTATGCTTCATATCTAAATATCCGTTCATTGAACCACCATTCACACTAAGTTTCGTATCAATATTGTTCTGTAGTGCTATGTCATTAGCAACTACGTTTTGTTCTACTTGTTTTAAGAAGTCTACTCTCAAATGTTCACCAAATTCGTTAACATAATGATCGCAGCACTCCTTTGTGATGACCTCCGCATCGGTTTCTGGAGGATGTTTAACAATTAAAATTCTATTGTTGCTCATATTAATGTCTCCAGTGATATCTCCTCCAGTTTTATCAACTTTTATAATGTCGAGTTTATCAACAAGATTAACAATAGGCCTGAAAACCGAGTCTACATGCTTCATCAAATCACCAGTACTTGAACGTGATTTACTACCGCCAGTTTTCGATATAGTACTCATTTTATATAATAAAAATTTAAAATGTTATATTAAAAAATGCCAAAGTATACAAGCTATGGTGTAACGTTGACTAAAGATCAGGTCCAAAAACTAAAGAGCGCGTGCGATCATGATAGCGAGGTTAAAATGCGAATATCAAAAAAGAATTTATCGGGTAATGTGAATCTTCCTCTAACCCCAACTCAAATTAACAAAATAAAAAAAGGCTACTTCGGGAATAGAATTGTGTCTGAGCAGAGCACAACAAAAGTACATGAAAAAGAATGGAGGATTCCTGCCGTTGTTGGCAGCAGCCATTCCTGCCGTCTTGGGAGCAATAGGTGGATTGGCAGGTGGAATTAGCTCGGCAGTAAACTCGACTAGACAGACAAATGAATTGAAGAGACATAATCAAGAATTGGAAAACATAACCAAACAACAACTCGGCGCAGGCTTACTCAGTGACACACTTGCTCCAATTCCGGTTGCAGGCAAAATGCTTTCGAATGAGTTGAAGAAATTCGGACTCGGTGGATGTGTAAAGTATTTGAAAGGAGCTCAGTGGGGTAATGGATTATATCTACAGAACAGGATCAGGTCTTTTTTTAGCCAGACAGGGGGAGGCGTAACCTTCCCCCAATTTCTAAAGTCATTCAAATCATTAAACCGCTAAGTAATTTTGATATAATAGAAATGCAAAGAATTAAAAATTAAACATTTTAAAGGTGTTTTAATGCGTGATGAATTGAACGGATCAATTAATAATAACGAATGTCTAATTCTTAATATTGACGACAGCTCCGGGGACGGAACACATTGAACATGCGTCTACAGCAAAGATGGCAAATGTTTATATTTTGACAGCTACGGTTTCGTGCCTCCTTTAGAAGTTCAGCATTATTGTAAAGGAAAAGAAAACTATTACAACATATTCAAAATTCAAGCACCGAACGAAGTCATCTGTGAACATTACTGCATTTACGTGCTTTATAAACTGAATAATGGATCGTTATTCAAGGATGTATTAGATGAATTATACGAAAGAAACAATTTAAAATAATAACTACTGAATCAAAAGAGACTGGTAGACTTGAATACTGACTATTCGGAAATTTATCAGAAAATTTACGGCAGCAACTATAAGAGCAAACACCACGATATATTTCCTAAAAATATATTTATGATACTAGCAGGCAGCACAGGTTGCGGTAACACAAATTTAATGATGAACTTTATTATGAAAAAATTAGTGCATTACGACGACATTATGGTGTACACAATGACACCAGATCAAGATGCGTATAAATTCCTTCAAGATTGCAATGATGAAGTTAAAAAGAAATCCAAAGCAGGTAAAGATATTGTACTTTTCACAATCCAGATGATGGAATTTCTCATCCTTCTGAACTCGATATAAATAAAACACATGTTGTAATATTTGATGATGTCATGAATGAAAATCAAAAGGTAATGACAGATTATTTTTGTCAAGGTAGACATAATAATGAGAATGTATCTATTTATGTCAGAGCATACATAAACTGAAAAAACATGGCATACGTCAAAATGCTAATATTTGTATTTTATTTCAACATGATAGGAAGTCGTTGGAATATTTTTATGAAACACACGCATCGGGAGACATGTCATTAAAAGAGTTTGAAAAAATCTGTAAAGAAGAAAGCATGGTTTCATTGTTATAAATCTTTGGGAAGAACCTGAATGTGGTCGCTATATTTTAAATTATAATGTAATTTACATACCTGACCAGTACTTAAAAGTACATAATAGTACCTAAAAATACATAATAGTATATAATAATACATAATAATACACAATACATAAAAATACATAAAATACATAATAAACAATTTTAAGTGTCTAATAAAATGATGAAGGAGTTTGATATAACCCGGTTTATAAAAGACAAGAACGAAATCAAACAAATGTTTCGGAACGACATACTTGACAATCAACGGGTACATAAGAGTCAAGCAAAATTATTCAAACCGTTAATTGATACTACAAGAGAAATAGCTAAAACTCTAGAACAAAATATTGTTGACGATAGACAAAATCTGAACAACGTTTTAGTTCCCATTACTAATGAATTGATGCGTGCAAATAACCAGAGAGAGGCGATACAGGCTATGCCATTTTATGATTTGCTAATTCCTGAACGAAAATCCACACCAAAGAAAGATCCTTTAATTATTAATTTAGACAAGAATCTGAATGAAAGTGATCGAGAAAATCTTTTCTGCTCGACCTGAAGCTACCAAGTGAAGTGTACGAAAACAACGAAATAGAAGCAACATTGAAGGAGATTCAAACACATAATAGACTAATAGGGCAGTTCCTGGGAAATAAGAGTAAAAAGAGTGCGGCTGAGAAAATGATATGCGAGTCTCAACAGAAGGCACTGGAAAAGTACAAGAGCATATTGACTAAGGTAAAAGCAGCGAGTGAGCTCGTCGGCGAAGGATTAAAGAAGAAAGAGAAGAGAAAACTTGTAATGCCTGTCGGTAAACAAAAGCGTGGTAGAGGTAGGCCTAAAACAGACCAGGTTATAATTTATGAAAGCCCAGATAAATTAGTTCGTCTATTGAATGAAAATCTTGCGGCTCTACGTGCTGGAAACAATAGAGTATACAATACGGCAGTTGGTATTTTGGACGAGTTATAAAAAATTAGAGCAATCACCAAAGAGGTATATGATATTACATATATAAATAATTTTAAAGTTATATAAAATGAATAAACTAACTCTATTGAGTAGGTCAACAGATTTCACTACACATCTCAATCCTCCAATAACATTGGAGGATTGAGATGTGTAGTGAAATCTGTTGTACGAGACAAAAACTACGAAATTGCATTAAAAAAACTGATAACGTACAATTCGATACCTAACATCACGGAAGCCAACAATGAATTTAAATATTCCACCAATGGCGGAAGTACTTGGAAAATAATCACACTTTAAAGAGGAGCTCATGAATTAAGAGATATTAACGCAGCGATTCAAAGGGTAATGCAGGCAAATGGCGACTACGATGCAATCAATGACAAATATTATATAAACATTAAGTCATTTAATTTTCAAGGCAATTCTGATTATATCGCACGAAAAGTACATGGTTGATTTCGGATTGGAAAATTCGATAGGGCCTACTCTAGGCTTCACCGATGAAAAACTAGCATATGGAATTTATCAATCTCCCAACTTAATCGATTTAGAAAATGTCAATTCGATTCACGTACATTGCGATATTGCCGGTGGTAGCTATATTAACGGTGAGAAATCTAATGAGATTCATACGTTCACCCAAAGAGTAAATCCAGGCTATAAGATAACAGAGACACCTAAAATTGGCATTTCAACCAATTCTTAAAAAACAAGAAATTCATAGAATAAACCTGCAGTTAACCGATCAAGACAACAAACTTATCGACCTGATGGGTGAACGACTTACTATAGTATTATTGATTAGAGAAAAGTCAAATTAAAAAATATATACTGTGTTTATAAAAATGATTGTCAAGGAGAAATGCAATGCATATAGTTCAAAACAAACGTTTATAAGCGGGCGTGGATTAGTCGATACACCGATATATTTAGGTTCGTACGTGTATCAAAATAAAGATTTAATTGCAAAATATCTGTCGATGGCAGAATTATTTCATTTTTAGAGAGAAAAGGGGCGTCAGATGATGTAATTTCCCCAGTCTTCATATCTAGCCTTTCCATTGTACATGTGAGTATTAGATTAACTTTTGTCTGAGGGTTGTTGTTCAATAAATTTACCACATTCGGCTTAAATAATTAAGGAATGACACCGCATCGACCCTCTCTCTACCATCTATGGTATATTGCATTGTAAATCCCTTTAGTGCTGATTTAGTTTCGCGAATTTCGTATTTTTTCTTAAAAATACCATTAAACACTGATTTAAGTGCATCCACTTTTTCATTAATTTTCCCTCTTGCAGGTTCAGGTATTAAATTAATCAAAAAATCACCAAATTCAAGTAATTTCGATTTGGCTTCCCCCTCAGTACAATTTACCTTAACAGCTGACTGATCCTCCGTCTTCACCACAGGTAAATGTACACTGGGCTGAAGAAGTGGAGTTGTAATATTTGGAACGCGAGTATCTTGAATTGGTTGTTTCAACAGAGCTATTAATTCAGCCTTACGCAGTCTTTAATATCCACGCAACCCTCTTTCTCTCGCAATAGTCTTCAGTTGAACACCAGTTTTAGTTTCCATTTTATATTGCTAAGAAAATATATTTAAATAGAAATCAACTTTTTTTCAGAACATTTCCCATCTTGTCTACCAATAGATGGCGCTCGTGGAATGACTACCGCTCCATTATTGAAGCTGAACTGCAAAGCCAATGTGCAGCAGATTATTATTAATAGCTGTATACAAGTAGCTGAAGGTTTTAAAGTTGAACAGCCATTCTCTGCTTTGCAGCTATTTCTCCACTTGGAGAATTAGCTGAGGTTTACAGTTGAACAGCCATTCTCTGCTTTTCAGCTATTTCTCCACTTGGAGAATTAGCTGAGGTTTGCAGTTGAACAGCCATTTTCTGCTTTGCAGCTATTTCTCTTCTGCTGTGAAAAACTTTCTGTAAATGTCTTCGTGTCAATTCTTCAATACGAATACGCAGTATCCAGTAAATAGGATCTCTTTTTTCAAATCAAGAAATTCAGAATTGTAGTTCGTTTATGAAGCAGCCAATATCTTAACTGCTACAACCCAATATAAAAATGAACAGGTAACCAGAAAATAGAAAATATAACTGCCTCTTTTTCAGTGTTAGAGGACTTTATAAAATTAGTCAAGCTTACCTCTTTCTTCTCTCTGTAACGATTCTATCATACTTATGCAATCATCCACGTTCCTCGGCTTATCATATGTTTTATTGCTTACATCTACTCCTCTAGGGACCAAACTTTTCTTAAGCTCTTTGTAACACAAACTCATAAACACAAACTCTCTTGCTCATTTTTAAGCATATGCTCTACATTAAAATCTGTATTTACATCAAATATCTTTTCCCACTTTGCTACGTAATTGTTCCCTCTAGTGACGACTTCCTTTGGTTTTTCCACTGGTATTAATTCTAGCATAAAACTATGAAGATAACTTAGTGTCCTTAACGAAATCCTTTTGTTCCAATATATTTCTAAATGTCACCATCTTACACTGTCTGTCTAATAAAACGTATGGTGGAACTAGCAAGTTGTTAGGCAGCAGTCGAGAGCAGACACAGCTGAACCAAGTTCGCTTGCTGAATGAACAGCTGGCTGTGTTATAATTAAGCCTCTTGTTAAACGAAAGTAAAACACAGCAGTTGGGAAAACTGATTTAAGCTAGCAGTAGCAGAGTGGTACTCAATCCATGAAACGCAACATCATCTGATTTAGATATAAGCTAGGTTTCAAGGCAAATTAAGACAGAAAATAGAAATGAGCTACGCTTAAGGATGTGCTGTGCTTAATATGCATGTAACATTTAAGCATAAAGGCAAATATAGAATTTAGCTATGTTTTAAGGCTGTGCTATGCATCAAATGATTACTGTTCATTTGACTATGCATCAAGGCAGGATAAGGCTAAAATAGAATTTAGCTATGTGTTTTTTAAGGATAGGTTATGCTTGAAATCAAAAATGTGCTCGGGGAGTAGAAATACTACTACTCATGGAGTTGAAGAGGCAGAGCTCCAGACAGACAGACATGTAGCTAGAAAGTTAGAATAACAGTTTAAGTAAATTCTGAAGAATTACAAAGAACTTAATATCAAGCTTAATCTAAATCTTCTTCTAGTGCTCTGCCTAATGGCAAGTCTATAGCATATAACTCACCCAACAACTCACCCAACCAAGTCTATCCTCAGCCTTTCTTTTCAACTCTATATGAGAATTTGTTATCAAATCATCCAACATCCTAAGTTTTGCTCTGTATTTAACTCTTTTCCCTTGAATTCTTTCTTCCATTACATCCCTCATCAAACCATCCCCCTCAAGATATGTCCTACTCAACTTTTATTTCTAAGCTTATTCCTTATCTCATTTACTATCTGTACCGACTCCATCAAAAACTTCCTAATTTGTAATCTCTGAGACTCCGAAGTCATTTAACTTAGTCAATTCACGGATAATTAAAAGGTCAAGGATGTGAACTGAGGTATGAGTAGAAGAAATAATTATGCTGCTTGAGGTCAAAAGCCTCAAGTGCAGTGGAAAGAGCTGAAGAATAGTCATCATTATGTGAGTCAATGTGAAAAATGAAATCACCCATATGATCAAATCGGACGGCAAAGAAACTATGACAATAGTATTCTATCACTAGTCTTTCTAAATATACAAAACCATATGAAGACATCATTTAAATGTTCTAGGCTACGTTCTCATGACTCACATTGCTCCTATTTCTTCTCAATAACATATCCTTTTCAAAAACAAAGCTGCGAGTTACTCAATACCCAACTGATTTTAACAGAATATGATTCTTTAATGTTTCAATTAGAATTTGCGTTATTAGGTTATTTTTATAGTCCTACGATTCCACAGTATTACATTTTTTGGGAATTCGAATCATCACAGTGTCGTTTTGAAATCTATACTGTATACTTCCGTGCATAATTCTACAAGTTTCAGTAATGCAGTTCCCTCGAGCATATTCAGAAATTCTGTAAGTAGGCCTACGTTATCTATCCCAGTTGCTTTTCCTTTTCATATTTCTAATTCTTCCTTCATTATATTTTCATTATTTTCTACTCAAAGTAAGTCAAATGAAAGCAAATAGCCTGTGTCATCAGTGCATTTAATAGCATTCTTTAAACATGCAAACAATAAGCCGCTGTCAACTTAAAGTTATTACCTTAGTAGAAGTGTTGTCCAAGGCAAAATATCACAAAATCATCGCACAATAAAAATTGATTCAATAGTGTTCTGAAAATGTATGAATATATAATATAACGATCACTAACGGGCAATTCTTTAGACCAGACTGGAGTGTGAGTCAGAGTGTCCCAAAGGTAGAGACACTTGTCATATGCCACAGTCAGGAACTGGTTCTGGTTTGGTAGCACTGATATACCCCATAGCTCATCCGTGTGACCCTGAACATCAATTCAAAACCAATGATTAGACATTACAACACTCAAATGCAAAATTCACACACCTAGTCAAATATATATCATGCTGCATAGTTTCTACTTAGGCGAAGGAACAATGGTTATTGGTTAGGTTAGGTGGAAGTACTTGAAGTTGACAGTTAACATCTAATGTAATATCTACAGTATATCTAGAGAAATATTTTAATTAATGGATAACAACTACTTCCTTTGACAGATCTAACTTTTATGACTTTATTCAATTGTTTAATATCCATCTGTTTGTCAGTCAGTCAGTCAGTCAGTCAGTCACTCAGTCTCTATCTTTCTTTCTATCTATCTATCTATCTATCTATCTATCTATCTATCTATCTATCTATCTATCTATCTATCTATCTATCTATCTATCTATCTATCTATCTATCTATCTATCTATCTATCAATCAATCAATCTATCAATCTATCAATCTATCAATCAATTTATCTATCTATCTATCTATCTATCTATCTATCTATCTATCTATCTATCCATCCATCCATCCATCCATCCATCCATCCATCCATCCATCCATCCATCCATCCATCCATCCATCCATCCATCCATCCATCCATCCATCCATGCATCAATCAATCAATCAATCAATCAATCAATCAATCAATCTATCTATCTATCTATCTATCTATCTATCTATCTATCTATCTATCTATCTATGTATCTATCTATCTATGTATCTATGTATCTATGTATCTATGTATCTATGTATCTATATATCTATCTATCTATCTATCTATCTATCTATCTATCTATCTATCTATCTATCTATCTATCTTAAAATGTAATATATCCTCTCTAGATATTCGATCTAGACATATATTAACTGTAAATTAAGACATATGTTTATCATCATTAGACAGTAATAGCAATCAGTCAGTCAGCACTGGCTGGAGCCAGCGGCGAAGTCGGTAAGACACTCGACCGCGGATCAGTATGGGCGGGTTCAAATCCTGAGCTCACCAGTCACTGACATCGCTTTCGAGTGAGGAAACTGACGTTAACCTTAGCTTTATCAGCTTTTTACAAGTCACACCCAATACATAACAGCATACTAATAAGCATCGTTTTCCAACAGGATCAACTATACGAACCTCAATCCTTATCCTGTGTCAGGCTCCCTAGTATTCAGCATCATCATATGAGCTATGCAGATGACTAAAATACCATTTAACGACCTAAATATGCCTGATGTCGTCGACAGATCACGAAAAACACTATAAATTAATTACGAAATGGTATTAATTTACCTGAACAATGGGACTGAACTTTAGATCAAAGGATCCTTGCAGTATGCAGTTCTTGGTCGTCCCAATAAGAATCAGGTTTCCTTTTCCTTGAACCAACATTCGCACAGGTCCATAGGCTTCCATTAGCTGAAAACAGTCACCATGAAATCGAATTGTGTCCTTTTTAAAAGTGATATTTAAATATTTGTTATTCGTTTAATTTCATAATTGACAATATTACTAAGAGTTTTTCTTATTAGACTGTAATTTGGTTACTGTTATTCTGTAACTCTTCAGATTTATAAGTTCTTTTGCATTTTTTGTTTTGCACTTTAGATTCACTTGGTGACTAATACCATTATTGTAGTAGGCATAGATTCTATTATTGTAGCATACATTCCACAAGCACAGATTTCAACAAAAAATTTCAATGCCAATTTTCCTTCATACATTTAAAATAGGTTATATAATATTTCACTTACAACATTTGAAGTTAAAAGTGCAAACTACAGCAAACATACGGAAAACCTATGAAGCCTGAGACCTCACTAAGTTCGTCTTCAGTTGATGCCTTTGACCGTAACTGAACCATTTTGGTTTTTGACAAGAACTTTCAATGTAAGCTTTCGAAAATTGTGGATCTATATTAATTTTAAGCTGAAATCCTTAACTAGAATCTACCTCAAACTCCTCCCCGGTTCTCTTGTAGGAATGGTCCCATTTGATGATCCGTCTGTCTTTACCTCCGGAAACTATAGTGCCATCCCTTAGAGTACACAGAGAGAATATCCCACCTTCGTGGATGCCACATTCGGCATGAGAGATCTTGTTTGTGCCTAAGAGTTAACCACAACATAACATTTAAGGAAAGTGACGTAAAATAGACAGTTGAACCTTCATTAAAATTAAACGCAAACAGAGCAGAGCCAATAAATAGTGGAGACGATAAGGTTATCGCAAATGTCAAGGGCGGATTGAATGTCCGTGTTTGATATTATCCCAGATAGTTATGGCACTCATAGGGCCTTGATTCTTGTTTTGATTTTCCATGCAATCATGTAAAGGCATGTTGACCTTTGCTCTTTTCAAACGTCTGGCTAGATTAGCTGGCCAGTCTTGCTTCTTATCCTGCTAGCTATCAGTAATTGTATCTTCCTCTATATTTGAATTCGAGTCTGTTGGTTTACTAATAGCTTACCTGCCTCACTTCATATGTTGGCTTGTAAGATAAACATCAAACGTTGTATCGTGTAAAAATGTTTTATTAATATAAAAGTTAACCTTTTCCAACCTTAATTTTATTGCCAACATGTTCAAGGTAGAAATTGAGTGTATTAGCGATGACAAGCACATGTCAGTAAAAAAAGTATTATAGTGTTAATCTTGCTAATCCATCGCTCACTTTGTGTAGATTTCCAGTTCATTCTTTGTGAAGTGCTAAAAGTTTGCCACGGTAATTAATCTGTAAGAAGCCAAATGTGAACTCAAGTAAAAGGATTAACCCAAGGATAAAAATCCTTGAGTTGTGTACTTTACAAAACTCAATTTTATATAAATTTCCAATTATATATATTTCTCAATTTATATATATTATATTTCCTATTTTAATTATGCTTGAATCACATCGTTTTAATTAAACTATTCAGAATTGTTGAAACACACTTCCACTTAATATCGATTATTCTGAGTTTATCACTTAGCCATAGGAATTTTTAAGACTTTTAAATACCGTAGTGACAGGAATAATAGATGGCAAAAAATGCAAGGGTCGACAGCGGATGACGTTTATTAAGAGTCTTAGCAAATGGATGCAGTTAACGGAAACAGAGATGATCAGAGCAACAATGAACAGAGACATATGGAGGAATATGACCATGACCGCCAAGGCTTGGAACAGCCACGGCACATAGAGAAAAAGAATGAACCGGGTCCGGATTGGGTTTCTCACGGTATAGTATTGAGAGGCCTGGAGTTCTATGTACATTGAATATTAATGTCATATGAGGTGATGTTTTTTAGAACATCGTATACTGTCCGGGAAACCGTTAACCATATTAATTAATTTTATATTGTCCCTGGGAAACTGCGTAGTTGTATAAAGCATGAAGTGATGTTTGAACACTGTGCCTATTGGCTGTATCTATCGGAAGATTTATATTATCAGTTAGTATGCGAAGTTACAGCAACGGTATTGGTTGCTGGAGATCAGATGATACTGAGAAGGATTTTTCTATATAGTCATAGTGCAGACTTACTCTGTGCGCACTTGTACAATGAAGGCAATGTAGCAGTTAGAAAGCCTTTGGGCTTAAGGAAGCGATGGTTCCTTCGGGAAGATGTACCTCTGTGCTGATCGGAGCCTGGTCGATGCAGAAATTAACTATCAGAGTGTAATTGCTTTACAATCATGTAACTTAATATAGACTAAAAGTAATGTACTGTGACGACTTCTATCGTCCAGTAACTGGATTTCTAAGATTTGATACATACTATTTCTTTCTAATATTTTACCTGTCTATAGGTGTGATCTGACTTTAAGACTGTGTCAATTGCTTTGTTTTTGAACTCTTGAACGATTGTGTAATTCTAACTATGGCTAGTTTTAAATTCAAATTGTGAACTATCCACTGGAATTAGGTTTCATAAGTTATCTCCAGTAACTCGGGCAGTTGACACGGGACGTTAGTCGAGAGAGTGGACTCTTGGGTGTTGAACGTGTAGAGACGTTTAACTTGACTTTATTTAAGCAATGTAATATAAAATTAACAACATATAAGTAGAAGACGGCAAGACTGTAATCTTCTACATGTATACTGTAACTGTAAAATTGTAGCCTTATTATATACAGCTACACGAACTATTCTCTGAAGAGTTGAATCTCTATTATGACTCTATTAGATTTAACGTATATGCGTGCTTGATGTTTGCAACATGGTTTTTATATTGCTATCGGTCTCTGAGTTATTTAATATTAACTATACCAAGACTTATAGCTCCCAAACTACCCCAGGCAAGTCCTACCCATGACTTAACGATAGTCTTCGTTATACCTTCGCGTTGGGAATTGGCACAGATAGCAAACTGAGCAGTTTAGCAAAACTAACAACAATTTAACAAGCAACAACAGTATACGCTCACTTAACAATAATAAAGTAACCACTCTTTTACTGCACAGTAATAAAACAAACTAATAATGAAATAAGAAATTATCTCTCGCGTCAAGTGTCTTACTTTCACGTCTCTCACATTGTCAGCGGTCTATCTGGTTATAATGACAGCTGATACCGTACGTGATATCTACTGCTAGTTTTCCCCAGCAGCATCATCGTCGTCCACAGAGACCGACGTTAAATCATATAACGCCCTCTTCAATCAATCTACGACAACAGAACCCTATTGTGACAGCAAAATTAGCCATAGAACATACAGAGTCTCATTGAACAGACGAAGAGAAGCCACTCTAGCAACAGAACATACATACGATAGGTCTCATTGAACAGACGAAGAGAAGCCACTCTAGCAACAGAACATACATACGATAGGTCTCATTGAACAGACGAAGAGAAGCCACTCTAGCAACAGAACATACATACGATAGGTCTCATTGAACAGACGAAGAGAAGCCACTCTAGCAACAGAACATACATACGATAGGTCTCATTGAACAGACGAAGAGAAGCCACTCTAGCAACAGAACATACATACGATAGGTCTCATTGAACAGACGAAGAGAAGCCACTCTAGCAACAGAACATACATACGATAGGTCTCATTGAACAGACGAAGAGAAGCCACTCTAGCAACAGAACATACATACGATAGGTCTCATTGAACAGACGAAGAGAAGCCACTCTAGCAACAGAACATACATACGATAGGTCTCATTGAACAGACGAAGAGAAGCCACTCTAGCAACAGAACATACATACGATAGGTCTCATTGAACAGACGAAGAGAAGCCACTCTAGCAACAGAACATACATAGGATAGGTCTTATTGAACAGACGAAGAGAAGCCAATCTAGCAACAGAACATACAAATGATAGGTTTCATGGAGCCGTCGACGAGAAGGCAATCTAGACGCATATAAAAGAATTGTACATTCCTTCAGAACAACAGTAATATAATCATAGTTGTGTTCTAAGGTTCAAGACACTATTGAGAAAATGTGGTAGTAGCTCAAATACCACAGAAAAATACTAAAAAAGTTCTGATTGATACACACCTCTCCCCCAGACAAAGAGAGTTCCATTAGAGTCACCAGACAGCACGTCACCGCTCTCTGAGAAGGCTATGCATGTCACAAACTTGGGTTTGTCGTATTTCTGTTCAAACAACACAGGCACCACACTGTTATTATTGTTAGGTGTAATTTCTAGCTCAGTAAAATATGATATCAATGTTTTGAGGTTTCAGAATTGATCAATTTAATTTAATAAAACAAAAAAATTTTCACTCTATGCATCACATAAGGTTGAGTTACGTACACGCTCAATAAAGAAGTTCTATAACACTTCAGACCCCATCTGGCATCAACTAATGGCCTAATCACTGTAGTGTTTACCTCTAAAGATTTTAGCAGAATTTAAGAAAACATAATTATAAACGATCGTTTATAACGGAACAAAATACCAACACAAACCAAATTAAAATCAAAAGACCTATTTACTACTAGGGCGGCTAGGACTGCGACATTTTAAACTACCAATAATGCAATGGTAAACTAGGTTACGCAACGTCAAGCTCGGTTGGTATTTATATGGCCAACCAGTTTAGAAGACTAAGCGCAGGCAGACTTGAATTAAAACCGGATGTTGGAAGATCCAGGTTTTTTTGCAAGTTTTTTCCTAACTCCGCGCTAGCAGCACAAAACCAATTCTAATAATTACAGGACTGAGAGGAGAAATTATAGAAAACCCTAAAAACAGAAACTAAGTAAGGAAATTATGTAACAAGTACCATATGTAAACAAACGAACAAAAAAGTAGTTAATGAACCTTCAAGATACTATTAAGCAATATTAAGATCGAGGCCAAATCGATGACTAATGAGTGCTCGTCCCATAGACGAGAAATCAAAGTGGTAAGACGCTAAGTACTTGTCAAATAGCTGATATGAAATGTTGAATATAGGAGTCAAGGGAGCATAAAAAGTGATGGAAAATGGAGTTATTGATCTAGGGAATAATGTAAATTTTTACTATGAAATTGTTATTATAGAGCTAAATACAAATCTCGACTTATGAAGAATTGACGATTGGAGTACAGTTATAGTTCAAAGTAGATTGCACCTTAAATTTCACTACCAGTCAAGTAACTCAATGGTCAGATCTGATCGTATAGTCTCTAATGCTACAGAAACCACTGTATGAAATCTTTATATATGTATGCTTTTCGAAACATTGCAGTCTGTCAAACAAAACATCAAGATTTTTGTACACACAAAATCAGTGTTACTAAGCTATTACAAATAGAGAGATATAGAGATGTATAATCGCACAACTACAAATGATGTAGAATCAATCAGTGCTGATGTGTCTTTAGTAATATAACTAATTCATAAAGTCATGAAGAATTAAATGCACAGAAGTTAACAAAATACTGGTTAATCGAGACTAGAAACACTTTCAAAGAAAACAAACTAAGACTTTTTAGTGAATCAATCTAATAGTAATTATTATAATATCTACTTAAAAGAGAATGTGAAAAAAGTGTACGATACACCACCGCTATACACAGAGATTCTTTCGATAGGGGGCAAATCAGGAAAGCAAGTTCTACATAAGATGAATCGTATTCAAAGGCATGAACATACACTAGAAATACATACACTAAGATTAATAGCATAGAAAGTAACCACAGATGAATGCAACAGTAATAGAATTATAATTATTTGTAAACACGATGATACAATAGTAGAGCTTAATCAAACTTCAAATATTCCCATCTTGCGCGAGAGAGTGGTTCCCTCTATCGTCCAGAAGCAGATTTGGCTCTTTCCACACGAGACGATGCTATTAGCTTCGCAAGGGTGAAACTCGATCGCCAGGACAGGTTCTGTTGAGCTCTGTCATTAGGCAGAACAAACTTATTTAATTAACTTTTATTTGTGAAATGTAGAGTAACCAAATACTTGCGTTAAATTTTAAACTATTTATTTATTTATTTATTTATAATTAGAAATCAGGCAGCAAGACACACACAAAGCACACAAGACACACAGCACACCCATAAAATGAGGTAAACACTCGTGAAATCAGATATTATAGATTTAAAATGGAAAAATCACAAACTAAAACCATACTGAAACAGATCTTAAATTATCAACATCTTGGAGCATAATCAAATATTGCAGCTGATGACCTCGGTATAAAACTTGAGAAAACTGTCACATGGCTGTTGAAAATACTTCAGATAGATAAGTAGTAAAATGAAATTTGTTTAAAAATCCACTTCTTTATTCAAGAATTCTAACATCAATATAAGACATCATCAATAAATCAAACCACCATATAAATTATGACAAATATACTATCCAGGTATAAATTATATCTGTACCTTTAATCAAATAGTAAATGATTACAATTAAAAATTACAATATCTTCGTTAATAAATCTCATATAATTTCATCAGTTTTTAAGATTTTTCCTTTTTAAAATTTATTTCTGTATATTTTACCGCATATAACTAAGGATAATAGGCTAGTAGCATAGGCACACTATTAGAGTTGAGAGAGCCACGAAATTTAATTACACAGGTAATATTTATATTCTGAATTCTTAGATTTATCCAACCTGTAGCAGTACTTATTGTCAACAATAAAGATACCTTCATTTCAGTAACTTTATTCCCTTTCTCTCCTTTCTGCCACTCCCACAGAGACACGACGTGCTCATTAGCCTCATCTGTAGCAACTAAGTATTGACCTCCATCCTACACATTCAACAAAAAAACAATCAATCGATTTTATTATCAGTAAAACCTGTCGAGTCAGTAAATTAATTAATCAACAATTTTATTAGTCACACCAGCTGTTATTATTTACACTCCCCAGACATGAACCAATTACATGTATTGCAATCAATCAATTAATCAAATAATCAACAAACTACTTCATCAAATTGAATCAATAGTTCGATCAATTAGTCACTATTAATAAATTAACATTAATTAATCAATTCTGCTCAACTTCATTCTACTAAAACCTATTTCCTTCTTCAATAGCTTCATTAGAGGCAATTTCCATCCTGTAAATTTATCAATTTTTATTAAATCCGCTAATACTTAATTTGGCGAGAAACTAACTTCAGATGTTCATGAAATCACAAATTTAATACAGGAAAAGGCTCAATTTTATTCAAAAACATCTTTATACATTTATTTTAAATTGCCAAATTCAAAGACATGTTTGTAAACATCTTTGACTTGATTCCTGGTTACGTTACAGCACGTGGTGCAAAATACTGTCTGAAGTTGATTAATTAAATTGCAAAATATAATTGTCAATTTGATTTAAATATTTAATTTAATTGTTTAATTAAATCAAAAAATATTTTAGATAACTGACCACTTTAGAAAAAGAGAGGCAAGATACAGATCTCTCAAACTCTCCTATTCCAATGATTTTTAGAGTAACCAAGCTGATCGAGTTCCATAAACGGATGTGCGGCTGAAAAATCAATAAGCCAGAGTGAGTGCGACCTATAACACCACCAACTCAATCTAATAAACAGTAAACTTACTTTGGAATTAAACATATTCACTTTATATTCCTACAAACGTCTAAATATCCACACCGGTAATGGTCTTACGCTGCTAAGCTATCTGATTCTCTGCTGTCCATTTAGAAGTGCTGTGGTACTTTGCACAGGCTATCGTCTTATAAATACATTTTATTAGCATTTTAGCGTATATCGCACTCATTCAATTATCGCTGATGTTGAAACGTGTGTTGCCGGGATTCTTTTTTAATGGAATTCGGCCGACTGGTAGATTCTTTTCGACTTCGCCACTGGCTCCAGCCAGTGGCGAAGTCGGTAAGACACTCGACCGCGGATCAGTATGTGCGGGGTTCAAATCCTGGGCTCGCCCGTCACTGACATCGCTTTCAAGTGAGGAAACTGACGTTAACTTTAGCTTTACCAGCTTTTTCTGTGAAAATATTCATGTTTGCGAAGTGAAATATTTCAGCAGAGCCCGTCTTGAGTTTTGTACGATGAACCTGTGCTCAGGGGACCGGTGGGACTTTTAATTCAAAGCCGTCAACAATCGGCCTTCCATGATTGTCACCCATCTGTGTACTAATCGGGCTCGTCTTAGCTTAACTTCATTTATTGACGCTCAGCTTAACTACCTGCGCTATATCCCGTCCCTATTGATTAATTAATATTCATTATAGCTCTAACTCTAAGCTTTAGTGAATCAAGTTTGACTATCAACAAATTAATACAAAAATACAAAACAAAAGCAAATTAATATTAAGTACTACTAAGATACTAGCATTTAAAAGCATACTACGAAACTTGTCCTACTAAAAAGTAGGCTAAAAACCCATAACTTATTTGACATATGTTAAGTTCCTAGTACTTGTAAAATTCTATAGGAAGTTTTCAAACTTTATTATTAATAAAATTAAACACGCATTATAGTGATATGATCAACTACATTGATATCTATCACCTATTAGTACCACAAGTTTAATCCGTTAGGCAATTTATTCCATTTTCCGTGTAACCAGTCCAGTGAATATCCGATATTTTACTCTCAGATCAGCGCGTTCAATCATTCCAGTAATTATTCCAATCAAAGAAAAATCAGTAATCATTCCAGTGGTAACTTATATATGCAACTGAAACATGGACAATGAAGAAGTTTACAGAATAAGATTGATGCCTTCTAATTGTAGAATAGGCACCGGCTTCTACGAGTTCCATGGACGGAAATATTTAAATATAATATTGTAAAATCATTGGAAAATATAATATTGAAGCAGAAGTAAACTTTACTTCAACGCCAAATTAGAGGTAACAGCCCGGCGAAAGAAATCGTGCTGAGTATTGGAAAGAAAAAGGGAGGCACGGGAAAGCACAAGTGTACGAGGAGGATTAACGTATGTAGATGACTAGGAAAGAACAAAGAGATTGGAGCACTCTGCTCTCAGAGATCAACCACTTAATAGAGTACAGTGGAGACGTTTTGTCAATGTGATCACCGGAGATACTAGAATATTTAACTTTTTTTAAATATTTGCATTTATTTATAATATACATAAATATTGAGCTTTGCTTACTAATAGCTTATTATACAGAAGTTAACATTCTTATACGAAAATAACTGCCTAGTTTAATTTAACTACTCATAATTGTAAAGTTAATAAGGTTAAGGATAATTGTAAAAATTTGTAAATTTACAAATGAAGAAGTAGTCTATTTAGACCTAAATTGGTTAGTACGGCTGTAAACAAAAATTAGAAGTACGTATAGAAAGGAATAGCAATGGAAAGTACAGATACATATATATTAGCATTTCGCTACGATGATTTGAAAATAGAAGAAAATAGAATTGCAAAAGAGAGGACAAATGGGAATGAATGAATTGGAAAGAGAATATTAAATGCTAGAAATATTTAGGTTCTTATTTGGATACTGAAAGAGGTATGAACCATAGAAAGCAATTGTGTAAGGCAACTTTTAATAACAAATATCAAATAACAATTAAAATAAGAATATACATAGTCAATGCTTATATCACACCAATATATTTATACAATACTGAGTTATGGACACTAACTTCAAAGCTAGAATATGAAATTGACGTATTTCACAGAAATCCATTAAGAAAAATACTTAAATTATATTACCCCCATGTTATAAGCAACAATAACTTATACGTCAGAACAAATTAAAAAAACCGAGTCTTACAATCAAAACACGAAGACTAAAGTGGATAGGGCATTTGCTTAGGCTATCTGATAAACCTGCAAAACTTGCTTTAAATGAAAGTTAAAAATCTCAGACAAAACAAAGGTGTTGTTAAAGCAAACGAACATGGATCAAATTAGTAAATAACGATCTTAGAGAAATAAATCAAGATTTAAATATATTAAATAAGAGCATCTGTGATCTAGCTGAGGATAGAGCAGGGTGGGGTCAATTAACCTTGAAACCCATTGCAGGGTCCAAATAAGATATACTGCAGTTTTAGTAGTAGTAGTAGTAGTAGTAGTAGTAGTAGTAGTAGTAGTAGTAGCAGTAGTAGTAGTAGTGGTAGAAGCAAACGCAGAAGATTTAAAAATGTATTAGCATTTAAGAAGAGAGAAAAACTATGCAATTAGAAAGTGACTTGAATTCACCATTATAAATTACAGAGAGAGAGAAAGAGAAAGAGAGAGAGAGAGAGAAAGGAGAAGCTTGAGAAGATAATGAGACAAGGAAAATAAAATAAGCAAGAGAATAAGTTCATGACCATGAACGAATATTAAAAATTAAAATATTTAAATATAAAAATAAATTTATCTTTTAGGTAAATTATTCTTTCATATAAATAGGAAAGGAGTTTTGACTAATTACAGAGCTAATTTTCTCTCTTCTTAAATGCGAATACATTTTTTAATACATTCGCCGCCACCTACAGTACAATGGCATCATTCATCTCAAAATAGTAACCAATCAAACAATAATTTTGTATTTTTTCAAAAGGGTCGATGTAAGCAAATGGCCAGTGAATAGCTCAAATTCCTAAGCCGATAAAAGAAGTTACGCAAATGATCAAAAATAATAAATCCCATTATAAACAATTTTAAAGCAAAACGTTTCAAAGAAAATGTGCAAAAAGGAATCACACATGCAATTAACTTAGGCCTACTCATAGAGTAAAGTGTATTACATACATCCAAAAAAACTAACAATTAGTCTACAGTAAATTAATAATAAGAATAGGGGACTGAGAGCCTCCGTCGCTCAATGGAAAATGCTTTTTTCTCTCAAAATCTTGCCCATTCGTCATATAATTATTCCAAATAAGTTACTCTCGATTCAGCTCCACCGGTAATTAATTGATCCCAAAACTTCAGAAGCCCATAACATTTAAAACTGCATGACTACCCTCGTCGAAATACTGAGCTTCAATGTTTCAATCTACGATAAAAGAAGCATAACATCCTCTTAATACTACAATAGAAACTTTGTACTAGACCATCCAACCAATATTAGCAACAATATCAGCAATGGCCGAGTAATTGCGTCTTTCAATAGGCTAGTGAATTCTTATTGCATACTGAATACTTCGATATCTCAATATTGAAACCAAATTTTCAATGGAAAATTTCACAAACAGGATGACTAAAAAATGAATTTGCAAGAATTTTTTTTTACACGACATAAACTGAAAACGTGATCAGGATGCCCAAACCTCTAAAATGTAATTTCACGATTTTAGGACGAAAATTGAGAACATAAAATATACGTAGTGACGAATATTTGAAAACAAATAGTGTAAACTTAATAAATAAGAGCAGCTTACTGACCTAAATATGTGTTGGAATTCAGTGTATCGTCGAGTCTTTGGTTTTAATCGATGGGACTTTTTTAGAGTATTCAATGCTTGATTAGGCTGGATGGATTTTACAAAGAAAGACTTAATTCATGTAATTTAGTTTTTAGGCATATTACGACGGTTCATCTTTTCAAAAGATGCGAAAACTCTAAGTAAGACTGCAAATTTAGAATTAAACTACCAACCTTTAAGCGAAGTATCAATACGCAATATAAAACAAAACGTCTACAATAAATTTTGTGGTCACTTGTGTAATATTGTTTAGCTATCGCACTAGTGTTTTGTAGTTTGCACAGATTCATTGAAAGACAATTGTTATATTTGTTTAGATATCTAATTGACGAATAAAGACCTTCATAAAAAACAGAATATAAATGTGAAAAACATCATGCCATAAACAAGCTCAACATGCAAATAATTTTCAGCCCAACATTCTCGCACCATTATCATGCTTCAAACCTTGAAAACCGAGTCCTTTTTCTTATCCGCAGCTGTCTATATTTCACAGGTATCAATTTATAAGTTATACCAGAGATAATTCTAGATACCGTTATTCATCATTTCATGAGGCACTGCATTTATAACATAGGCTAAAAATAAGACCGGTAGAACATTCAAACCACAGCCGCACTTTTAAGATAGAAGTACAGTGCAAAGACAGATACAAAATACAAGATAATCATCACTCACCCAAAGCTCATTGAAAATTATAGGAGTCTCTGTATTACGTCGGCGTATACCAATCTAATTGCACATCATAAGTTACAAACAAAAGTCAAAACAAATATAATATAATGTAGTTAAATGATGATCCTGATATTATGCTTGTAAGAGTAAAGAAATATCATGGCGATCATTATTAGCAGTACAATGGATAACCTAATTTATCTAAATGAACACATGCGAGTTAAGAAAGTATAAGGCAAGAGGGTTCAACGAAGCCGATATCTTCTAAACTTTATCTCCGAGTGACACGTTCATCTCTAAATCTAGGCCAACTGTAGATTGTAGAAAACTCTGAAGAAAACCAACACGATGATGTGACCTTATGAAATTACAACTTTCATGCAACGTAATAGATATAGGAAGAATTATATAACATTAGTAAAATATCAATTTTATAATAAGTGTAATTTGCTTCAAAATTTTATATTCATGACCCTAGTTAAACTGAGATGTAAGGAAGATGATGATGGTGATGAAAGTAGACTATTTGTAATTTTTTAAATACAAGATATTATTAATTTTAATAGGCATGCAATGTAATTATGGCATTAAACTTTTTAAATAAACATAAAGTTTCAGCTTTCTAAAGACTTTGTCGATGTTATAAGGTAAAAAAACAAGGATCGGCACTAGTCTTAGCAAAAGGTAGACTTCATTGGAGGGCGAGATTGATAAGATAGTGGTACTTAGTAGCTTCTCATTACCTCTGCATAGTCGCCTCTTAAGAAACATAATAATGTGTTTTTCTTAAATTTCTCGAAATAAACAAATGAAAATTATTAATATAATAACGACTACTTAAAGAGCCTAATGGGAGAGTTTTAAAATTACACCCTTCTTGCAATCGTGGAATATATTTGACAATTTAACTTTTAGCTATATAAAATACGGAATATAGAAATATTCTGTAGCAATATTTTCTGAAAGTTCATTTGCTTTTTATTTTTTTGCGAAGTTGAAAAATACATAAAACAGCCAACAAACGCAGAACGCGTATATTTACAACGTGATGACGCTATGAAAATTAGCCTACATTTGATAATTTATTTATTGAAATTATGGTAAAGTAATTCCCCGAGTTGTGTCCGGGTAATTAGAGGAATAGACCAACCCGTGACTGCACGTGTCATATAAGGCGACTAAAGCACTAAGATCCACACCAACGTCAGAAATGGCATTCGGTTGGTGAGCGCCTAGATTCCAGAACTTGCTACAAAATATTCCAAAAAGAATGGAAAAATAGGGCATTGACTGATGTCATGATATGGTATGAGCCTGAGAGGAGCGGATAAGGTCTATTCGTATATCGAACCTAGTTAAACTGGGATTAAAGGGAAGATGATGATGATGATAATTGAAATTATGGAAAAGCAGCCCTAATTCAAATGGCTTATTTTAGAACTTATAAAGGTTGACTATCTGGACCAATCTTTGCACGTTCACGAATAGAGAAATACAACAATTGCAGGCAGAAGCATCACAGCATATTCAAAAAGGTTTGCAGCAAATCTTCAGCCTAGATTGATGTTTTAGTGAAAGCTTCTGCTAGTAGAAAACCCTACCAAATGTACTAGAGTACGGATGAGATCGGGCTTTCAACAGATGTGAAACACTTTGCATTTGTCCAAAATAAAGTAAAAATAGAAAAACTTCCAAAATACACAATTTCTAATTAATGGCAATTTAAGTTTCATAAAAAGAGTCATGAGGTTCAAGTATAATTATTTGAGCCATTCATCTATAGATGAATGGCTCAAATAATTAACGTTACTAGAATAAAAATAAAATAAAAAACATTAAACGTTACAAGATACTATAGTATCTTGTAAATTCTAACAAAAACGAAATAGAATCATGATCCTTTCCTGTGTTGTGTCCAGGACACTAAGGACACTAATTGATCAAACGTAAACTGCACGTGTCGTAATATGCGACAAAGCTAAAACTGAAGAAGGTAACGGCAAACCACTCCAGAACCCTTTTTTCTCAATCCCTAAGTTATGTATGGGAAAGGCTTATCATTTTTGTGAACGGATTAGTTTGTTGATCTATGGAGTGTTACCACCTGCAAAGAACTAGAGAGATGATCTTTACATTGATGAAAAGAAATATTTCCAGGTGCCTAAAAATATTCTGATCATTAAATCTGAAAATGTTTCACGTAAATTCAAATCAAACCAACAATTACTCATGAGATATGTTTCTAAAACCAGGCTGATGCATAGAATGTACAACCTATATCTTTGAAAGTATACAAATTTTATTTTTTGTGCTATTCTATACACGAGAAGCGATGAGAACGTAATTGTGTCTGCCTTATAGTTAACATGCCACTAAGAATCGTTAGTACTCCTACAGAATACAATCGAATTACATGACAAGGTACATAACTTCTAAGTTCTAATTACCTTTCCATCTTTCTTATCATGACCAGCTACCTGACCAGTTGCCACAGTTACTTTATCTGGATGCACAGCCATGCTGCAGCAGCCAGAAAAACAAGCATACGTCACAACAAGCAAATAATATAACAACTCACCAATAACAACTTTAATATTAACTTTAACAATACCTCAAAAATAAGAACATTGTGGGTGGCTACCTTGGAAGACCAAGCTTTATAGCTTTGAATGACAAAATCCCGAGGGAGTTGGAAAGTTATTCCTAAATCTGCACCGGCATATACAACAAATAATAGACAAGAATTTTGTTGTTGTTAATATTTGGGGTTTCATTTCGGAAAATGTAGTGTAGAGTTTCCTTGGCAACCCCACTGACAAAACTGACAGGAAAAAAATCAATATTGAAACCTAGAGCTGACGATACATATATATATATATATATATATATATATATATATATATATATATATATGTATATACAGAGTGAGTAAAAAAGTGATAACACCTGCAAAAAGTTTTAAAATCTCAGGCTATTGTTAATATTTTCAAAGCAAACTTCTACTAATTACTAAAGGACTAATTTTTGATTGGGTGGCCAATTTTCATCCATTTTAATCTATGGATTGGCCAGATATAATATACAAGTTTCAGCAGAGCAATCCCCAATTTTTTACCTAAAAGTGGCGTTTGCTACAACGGTAAGGGCAAATTGCACTTCATTGGCGAGAAGGAAAAGGTGAACCCTCAGTATTACGTCAATACTTTACTTTCCAAGCTGTTTGATGATTGCTATGCTCTTCTACCAAATGGTTTCATCTTTCAGTAGGATGATGCTCCGACTCACGCATCTCGCCATGCACGTGAAAGGATCAGCGAGAGAAATCCGTATTTTATCATGAAGAGTGAATGGCCTCCAAACTCTCCCTATCAAAATCCTCTGGATTACCAAGTCTGGGAAACCATGCTGCATCTCTATCAGAAACACCCGTCGAATCCTAAAAACAAGGCAGAACTGCAGGAAGTGCTACCTACCATCAATTTGGGAGAGACTACCCCAAACTGGAATCAACAAGGCTGTCCTAGCGTTCAGAAAGCTGCTGCAGTCCTGAAAAGCAGCTGGAGGAAAGCATATCGAATAGGCAGTAATGCTAGCAGACAGCCTACAACTGGTTCTTTCTGGACCACCACAACGACCCTTTTCAGAGTTAAAATAAAAATATAATAAAATGAAATTTTTAATTACAGTATGTTCAAAAATGGAGGGTTGCTCTACTGAAACTTTCATAATTGGCCAATCTATGTACCAAAATTGATGAAAATTGGCCACCCCATCAGAAATTAGTCCTTTAGTATTTGGTAGAAGTTTGATTTGAAAATATTAACAATAGCCTGAAATATTCAAACTTTTTGCAGGTGTTATCACTTTTTTTTACTCACCCTATATATATATATATATATATATATATATATATATACGTATGTATATTATCTCTCTCTCTCTCTCTCTCTCTCTCTCTCTCTATATATATATATATATATATATATATATATATATATATATATATATATAAATATATATGTATATTTATAATATACTGTATATATACTGTATATATATATATATTATATATATACATATATATTATAAATTATTTCTTGATCTCTTCGTATTATTCCACTTCACTAATGATCACTGGCGGATGCTTTTGAGAGGGAGATATGTGTTTATTTTTACCATCAACACCAAATCACTGGCAAACACAAATAAAAATTCCCAGAAACACAGGGTATCAAACAGTCTGTAAATACTAGAACAACGGCCGTCAGGGAAGATGATACACGTCTTATCTAGCTGACCACGGTCTATATACATTTTAATTATACTTTTGTACTTTAATGAATTTCGGCGCAAGGTCCATGGACAGAGTTGAATTTTCAGATTTTTAAGTATATTTTTCCACTATTTTCTGTGAGTTTTCTTTCACTTTTTTATGCTTTTCCCTCTAGGGAGTAACCATTTCGTTTCGCGATTTACAATCTTATCTTCCACTGCATTAGTTGGGCTACAATCCTTCCGATAGAGTTCTTTGTAGAAGGCTAGTTTAGATTCTAGTTCTTCTATTGTCTTCAATGCTCCTTGCAGAGCTATCTCTATGTTTCTATGTATTTTAACAATTTAACAGTAAAAAATGTAACCGTATATCCACATGTAATTTAATTAATACAAGCTGAGCTTTTTCTTTTAATTAACAGAGCCTTTTCACTTAATCACTAAAAATTTTCAGCCCTAATAGGCCGTCCATTTCGCAAAATACGCGCAAATTTCATCACATTTTGCGTACAGATGGCGGAGAAATACACGACACGCTGAACTGAAGATATATAGGCCTATATGGGCCTGCATAGTATTGCTAAAAATATTATACATTCAGAGGGAATGGGGTGGCAAATGATATTTAACGCAAAGGGGGCATAAGCTATAAGAAATTTTGGAACCACTGTATTACGAATAGGATAGAAGGCTGCTGCAAAATGAGTGAAAATATAGATATGTAGAACCTTAATGTTAAAGTTACAGAAATATTTATCAACTACTTAACGTACCACTTGATATCGTCAGTGTGGCCCACGTAATGTCTCTGAGTCTGCTCATCAGGGTTGAAGAGCACGGCCACTGCAGCAACGAAGTAGAGTACCTCACCAGTGGGCAGCACGTACACGTTACTACGAGCATCGCGACCTCGGTAGCCGTAACTAAGCGAAACGGTGTAATCGTTAAAGCTCATCCAGATATCATTCCATATACCTATCTATATCTCACGGCCATTCCTACGCTCTCATGATTTCTTGTCTCAACACTGGATCGAATGGCATATCATCAGTTAGGATTGTCAACTGCGAGCCAATACGAGCATTTTTCGGATCCAGTGCAAGAGCCATGCATGTACTGATTTGCCTTCGAGAAATTAAACTACTACTATATCTAGTTATAGCCTAAAAGTATGCCATTTAAACTTACGCCAGTTGTCTTGTAAGTATAGTGTAAATTAGTTCAACATTTAATTAACATACATAACATATAATTAATTATTCTTTAATTAACATAATATAACCTATAATTAACATATATAATTTCAGTCACTGGTAAATTTGGCACATGTACTCTGCATGTTGTTGCAGTGTATCGACCACCATCTTCCTCCACCTATGCCAAACCTTTCTCTGTCTTTTTATCGGAGTTTTCTGCCTTACTCTCCTTCCTTACTACTTCTAAATCAGACTTTGTGATTACAGGTGACCGCAATATTCACCTTGATAATCCTCTTGATCCCTTAACTCAGCAGTTTAATACTTTGTTGTCCTCTTGTAATGCTGTTCAACATGTGAATGTTGCTACTCATATTGACCATCATACACTTGATGTTGTTATTGCACCAAGTCTCTCTGCTATTGATCCTTAAGTGTTATTATTTTATCTCACTCGCCGTCTGACCATTTTCCTGTTGTACTCACTTATAATCATGTTAAGCTAGATACTATTCAAAATTCAGCTACTATTTCATTTAGGTGTATTAATAATATTGATCTTGAGCTCTTGTTCTGATCTTTGAAAACTCGACTTTGATCAAGTCTTCTTCTAATGATCTTGATGAATTAGTAAAACAGTATAACACTACTCTTTCATCTCTACTTGAAAAGCAAGCACCTCTAACTACCAAGAAGCTTAAGAAATCTAACCCTTGGTACACCTCTGATCTGAGAAAGCTAAAGGCTGCATGCTCTAGAGCTGAAAGAAAGTGGCGTCATACCCATTCCGATTTTTGGTTAACTGTTTCTAATTTGCAACACAAGATTTATCGTACTGCTATTGCTAATGCTAAGAAAGAGTACTACTCCTCTTTGGTCAGTAAGGCTGTGAATGTCAAGAGATTGTGGAAAACTGTTAATGATCTTTTACATAGATCTATTTCTCGTTCTCTTCCTTCTACTCCTGTTGAGACACTGCCTGAACAATTTTCCAATTACTTTACAGATAATATAAGCAATCTTAGAGAATCTATCACTCCATCTCCTAACTCTACTCCTCATACTCCAGTAGAGACTCATTCCAAGGATGAGCTTTCTAATTTCACTCCAGTTACCATTGAAGAGATTACTAAATTAGTTTTAGACTCTCCAGTCAAACATTGTGACTTGGACCCAACCTCTCTTTTAAAGAAGTGTATTCACATACTTGCTCCTGTATTAACACTGATTGTTAATCTCTCTCTCTCTCTACTGGCATATTTCCTCGTGCTTTTAAGCGTGCAGTTATTACTCCATTGCTTAAAAAGCACACACTGGATAAGGAATCATTGTCGAATTACAGGCCTATATCTAATCTGAAATACATATCTAAACTCACTGAAAGAATTGTTCTTCAGAGGCTTTCTACTCAGCTCTCTCACAATGATCCATTTAATAAGCATCAAGCTGCTAATACTAAGCATCGTTCAACTGAAACGGTGCTTCTATCTGTGTGCAATTCTACTGTTAATGCCATGTGCACGCAATGCTTAAGTGGATTATGTATGCTTGATCTTTTGGCCGCTTTTGATACCATTGATCACAATATTCTTCTGGAATGTCTTTCTTCCTGGTTTGGTATTCGTGGAATTGTTCTTGATTGGTTTTCCTCCTATCTGACGGATCGTTCTTTTAGTGTGAAAGTGATGGAGTACATCTCTTCACCTTCCCACTTAAAGTATGGTGTGCCTCAAGGCTCCATTCTTGGTCCTGTCCTCTTCAACCTATATACAACACCCTTGAGCTCACTGATCTCTTCTCATTCTATTAATCATGAACTATATGCTGATGACACTCAAATGTACACTTGTTTCACCCCTAACTCCTACTCTGATGCTGAAACCCTCCTGCAACAAAGTTTTCAGTCTATATCCTCTTGGATGTCTGCTAAATTTTTGGCGCTTAATCCATCTAAGACTGAATTCTTGTTGGTTGGGACACCTCAACAGCTTCTGAAGCTGAATGGGAAAACTCGTTCGTTATCGTCGGATATTACAATAACACTTGTTTCTTCTGTGAGAAGTCTCGGTGTTATCCTTGATAAACACCTAACCTTCCACGAACACATAACTAAAACTTCACAAGCATGTTTCTTTCATATCCGAGATCTTCGTCGAATACGTCCATATTTGTCACGTGAGACAGCTGCTACAATTGGTGCTGCCATTGTGCAATCGAAATTGGACTACTGCAATTCCCTGTTTTTAAATCTCCCTGGCTGTGAGATTGATCGATTGCAGTTTGTTCAGAATTCTCTTGCGCGAGCAATTTGTAGTAGTTCCAAGTACTCACATGTTACGCTCATTTTAAAGTCTTGGAACTGGCTAAAGGTTAAAGAGCAAATCATTTACAAAACAGCTTCGTTGACCTATAAGTCCATCACCATCCCTGGACAAACTTGTGTGTCTCACTTGATTAAAGTGATGCAGCCTGCTGTTACTCGGTCTTCTAAATTAATTACTCTTGTGAGACCTAGCTTACCTTCGCGCTTTAAGCTATCTAATCGTTCTTTCCAGCATGCTGCACCGCAGATCTGGAATTCTCTTCCATCCAATCTTCGGAAATCTTCATTTGAAGCACATCGGCCTTTGCTTTCCTATGATCAGTTCCATAGGCAGTTGAAGACCTATCTTTTCCATCTCTCTTTCCATCCAATGTCCATGAGCAGCGACCTGCGCCTAAACCTCCTTTTCTTTAATTCCCTTCACTATGGACTGATTATCTTGATTTTGGAATTTGCACCGTTTTGGACCTTCTTTTTGCTCGCCGGCTTGATTTTGTCTCAATAGTGCTCGATGTTGTCATTGATGACAGCAGCACTCTAATTTTTGTTATTATTAATATATAATCTTAATTAACATATATATTAACATATATAACATATAACCTATATAAGGTATATAAAATATATAATCTTCTATATTTATAAGATTACCACCTATTAACAATTTTCGAATGATCACTCTGTCAAAGAAAACATTTGCATACAAACATTCCTATAGATGTCTGAATCCTGACAATAGAGGAGAATTTGCATAATATCTTAAAAGAAGACTAATAAAAACCAGGCCATATATCCAAGTAGGTTCGGGAAAATTGAGAAATGGATCTATCTATACCTGCATGTATTCGTAAGAGGCGACTGACGCAGATATGACAGTAAGGAGACTTGTAGCCAAGTGTTGATTTCAGTGTTTTATACCAATATTGGTCGCTCATACTCAAAGTTTGCAGAGTTCTAGCTGCTACACCGCTACTTGACCTTCACTGTCCATTCAGCGCCACTGGGCATTTAGCATAGAACGGCACTTTATAAATATACTTATTATTATACAATTTTCCTAATGGATCTTAATATCATCATGAATGTTTCTTATTTTATCAGTGTTGTAGATAAGGATACATCCACTCCATAGAGAGCTTAGCTTTAGGAGTAGCCAGTGGTTCAGCGTTGGAGGCGTAGTCCTCCAGCACAGACTTGGGTGCATAGAAGTTGAGAGCCCGACCTCTCAGGTAGAACTTCAAGCATCCTTCAGCTGCTCATTTGCGTCATCATAGTTCATAATATAAGTCATCTTTACAATAACACCGCTAAAAATGGCGCAGAGAACTGTCAAGAAATAACATTATTAAAGCAATACTAAACAACTGAAACATGTGCAATATAAAATTATAATATTTACTATACAGCAGTTATTCTTCTGCCATTTAAAACTAATAATAATAACAATAATAAATCACATTTTAGCAGCATAAAGACCGTTTCCTTAGCCATTGATAATTTATGAGACATCAACAAAAAATTCAAAGTGCAATAATAATTTTGATACAATAAATCCCTTACCATAACTAAGCGTCAAAAAGGATGATGCTTCAAAAAACCCAGTGAACACATTTCGATTGCTAAGCATAATACTAGATATCAAATCTTGCTTATTTGGTTCAGAGAAAACATTAATGTCCATCTCACTTTCACAACTTCAATGGTTAAGTTAGATGAATGCTCATTTAGTCACATTCCAAATTTCCAATTGCACGTTCTGCTGAAAGTACTGACTATTGTCATTGCAAGCAACAATCTGCACAAGAGATTTCTAAACTGCCGCCTCATAGTTAATGCTCTACGCTATGTATTGCTCGCTCAATTCCGAAGATATTTTAACTCTCCTACCCTTTCTAATATTTACGTTATATATTTTGAATTTCTAACCTACATTATTTGCATCTCCTTTCTTTTTCTTATCGCTTCTTGTCAATATCTTGACTTCCTGGTACAATAGATTCGACCTCCCTCTTCTATCATATTCTTCTAAATCTTCACACTTTTTACTCCACCATTTTTTTTGCCTGCAATGCTTCTAAGCTCATTGTTTAAGCTTCTATATTTCCTTCGACCACGACTTGTATCAATACTTTTCCATTTCCTCCTTTCATCCATTTTGTCTAGCATCTCACTAGTGATCCAAGGTTTTTGGCCGTTTTTTCTCTAAGAAAGCCAAATACTGCTTATACACAAGTAGCCTAATTTATGTATATGCAATACTGGATAAAGACAGCATATACCGGGCAAGGGTTGGCGCACTTGCTTTAGCGCGCGGGCCAAATAACGAAGTTAAGCAATGTTTGACTCAACTAGTAATTGGAAGAACGCCCCTCTTGGAAGACTGAGTGCTGACAGATTTGAACAAAGACCACTAGGTGTGGGAAGGTCATTCATGATCAGCGGTGACAGCAATTTACTACACTGCATCGTACAGTTTATATAGGCAACGAATATTAATAATCATATAAAAAACCAACTAAAGAAAAAAAACTAAGAGAACAGGAACTTATTTAAACAGTAGCAAATGAGTATGGTAAGTGCGAAACCAAATGTAAATTTTAAAAAAAGAATTACATTCTCCACATTAAGACAGACTAATTGCATAATACTTGAGCAGTTACCTATAAGCACGTTCGTTAGATCTCAGTTAACATTATGCAAAACAATAGACGTAAAAATTGAAGCGAAAACATTTAACTTTTACCTGAACTAAATGTGGGCTCCCTTTGGCTGCAATAAAAATAGAACGATTATTAGTCTTAAACAAGAATATTGAAAGTAATAAAAAGCCTCCATACTATATGAAAAACGCATAATTATTAAATGCCTATAATAGCATTTTACATTAGAAAAACTCCTGACTAGTATTGCAGTATTAGTCAAATGTTAAATTCGTATAAACTTAATTTTTCATTCAATTATTCCAAAATATAGTCATCTCGCAATTTAACTGATGTTTGTTTAGTGGTATATTTAAAATAATGAACAATCAATTATATCAAGAATTACTTTTGCATTTAAAATTATTTTAATAGCTTTCGATAACTGCCTCAAGATATTGCTAATTTATTGAGGTAACGGGAGGCATCCGACAGGCTGAACACTTGCCTGTATTATTCTGGTTAACAGATACGATTCGTTGTCACAGACATCCACAAAGGCACCATAAAAGATAACACATATTCATGATAGCCAGCCAATAGAGATATAAATAGGCCCAAAGCCACAAATGACAATAATTTACAGTTTATAATTTATTAATAATAGATTAGAAGTACCATGAAAATTATGTTAATTATGAAGTTTAAATTACGGAAAAATGGATAGAACCAAGTTAAAATAGTGAAAGATTAAAGCAATACACCTCATACTGGAATATTAATCATGCCGAATCAATGATACACTTCCGCTAAATCAAGAAACAACATCAAATGACGGATATCGGAAAAATGATCTAGCATACACGACATGAAGAGAACACAAAGGTAAATCACTGAAATATATCACATAAATATATGAACTAGATTCAGTTAGGATTTACCGAGAGGGTAAGAGACTACAGGAAGCTTTAGATGAAATGTTAGATCTTGATCCTGCACGTGCGCTACTACAACATTTAACGTGCGATAAGGACATTTATGATCCCCAATAACTGTGCAATACACGTGCTTTGAAATATAGCCAAATCCAAGGGAGTCAGTGAGCGAAAAGTATACATATAACTACAAAAAATTATATTTGTAACAGAAGCACTAATATTCATACTATAATTAATCCATTGATTGCTAGCTTAATGGGTCGGATTCCACAACAACCACTCACTATAAACTAAACTAGAGTGTAAATGCAAATAAATCAATGGTTCCTTGATTGAATGAGCTAGAGCTACGAGTTCTGAGCTCCTTACATGCGTCCATTTGCAAAACGTAAAACTGACACAACACTTAGCGCCAACTAATGAATAACAAGTAAGTACACCTAAAAAACTCAAATTGCACCCAAGAACTAACAGAACACGTCAAAAATTAACGTCAAAGAAACATTAAAATAATGAAAGTTAATTTCAGAATGTCAATAAAGCCTGCCAAACATAGCAACAGAATAAATTAATTCAATAGCACATGCAAACATATAACTTAACACAGGTAAGAATAAAAATAACAACATAGCCTAAATTTAATATCCCATTCAGAACTAAACTAAAAGATCCATTAAAATTAACTTATTTAATTTTGATTACACTGTTTAAAAATAAGTTGCTCGTTGCACTAAAAGGATAGAAAAATTTTAATCAAAGAATTATTTGAGACTAATTTACTCCAGTTATATACATATTTCATTTAGGCTAGAGCTATATTTTAAAATAAGGTAATTTGATGAAATACAAATATCGGTAACTTGGTGAAGTTAATTTGTCGCCCTCTAAATGACAAATAAAATCAACGTATCAGTACCTACTAAAGTAAAGCAATTTCTTCCTCTTACAAACAATGTTGGCGAGATTTAGAAATGATGCCTCTACCTATGAGAATTGCCGGCTCGTAGAGTAGCCTCAATTCTCGCTGCCTGCTGCTCGGCTGCTACAGGGGCAGCCTGGCTACCTCTCCAAGACCCAGCAGATTTTATACTCTGTCCTTCTTCAGAATTCTCTGATATAGATGATCTGGGACTTATTTTTTAATATAAACCAAATATGCAACAACAACACAAAACTTACGCATGCACGAAGCCACGTCGAAAATATGAAAATAGAGTATCAAGTTTATACAAATGGATAACATTAACATAGCTAACAAACGAAATGCATCACAATTTACAAAATAATATAATTCTAAGCAAACACATTAGAAAAAAATGCATGCTGACAAAGTTTACTTTCTTCAGTTTCTGCAACTAAATTTGTTTACTTTGATTTTCTTAAAGGCTAATGATATTAGCGATTAATGATGATCGTATGTGAGCAGTATTCCACGTAGATGGCGTGGAATACTGCAGCATGAGTAGATTTTATCCGTTCCTATTTATTGTTGACTGAGTACTTGTAGAACGTAAGCATCACCATTCACAGAGGATAAACATCTCATAATTCAGATATATTTCATACATGACATTCAAACTACAGTGCTGATAATATTATTCAGTAACTAAATTGCCTCTGACATGTCACGTAATTAATTATATATAGCAGTTTCTTTTCAAATATACATAAGCAACTCTAAACGAAAAAAGTAACTCTAAAGAACTTTTAACAAGAAGTCTAAAGAAAGACACAACTATAAAGAGAGTGAAAACCTTGCTTTGGACCATGCACTTATACGGATGTGAAACATGGACCTTAAAGAAAAAAGATAAACTATAAATGATAAAAGGAACCTAGAGGCATTGGAAATGTGGAAATGGAGAAGAATGGAGAGAATTAGCTGGACTCCAACGGTTACAAATGAGGAAGTTCCGGAGAGAGTTGGTACAGAGAGATAATTGACAAATGTATTACTAAATAGGAAGAAGAGTTGGATAGGACATATTCTAAGGGGGAAAAGTCTATTAAAAGAGGCCATAAGGTAGAATGGAAGTAAAAAGAGGCAGGGGCAGGCCGAGATTAGGTATGTTAGATGATTTAAAGACCCACTCATATGTGGACATGAAGAGGAAAGCGAAGGTCAGAGAAGAGTGGAGGCGTTATACTTATATATACCATGGACCTTCTAGTAGGCAGTGCACTAAGGGAGAGAGATGTACCTATATAATGTGTTTTTATAAGTGATACTCCAACTTGTTTTAATAATGAAATTGTAACAAGCTGGCCAATGTGCTTGAAATCTAGGGAACTTGACCAGCAGTCAATTAATCCAAGCATCTAGGAAAATTTCGTTAGAATAGCTTTAAAAGGGTAAAGTTTTTCCCATGTTGTTAAGTTATCATTGTGAATATGAGTGCGGCCAAATAAAAAATGTCCAGTATAGGAATACAGGCACGTTAAAATGCAGCATAAAATGTACTTGATTAAATTTATGGTAATCACGTCACATAAATTTTCTGCTAATACTATATTGAAGTGAAAAAAGTTTCTTATCAATGTAAAACGTGACAAAAATTGCGCCAATAATTGACATAATCATTTAAATTTTAATGCACCAGATCTATCATTTGGCCTAGGTGTACTAGGCTACTGACTGCAATATTAGCTCGTAGATTTCCTGCATGCACCACATAAATAAAAATTTCACTAACTTTGTTAATTAAGAACGCAACACCACAAATTTTGCATCGTTCAGAAAAAAATGATTGCATTTCAAGATAACATTAGCACAAAATATATATGTCGTGTTCTCTATTGTTTTAATAGAGAATATTTTACGCTGCATGAAACATGCCTGTATTTTTATACTGAAAAATTTTTATTTGACCCCATTCATATTCGCAAAGATAAAATTTTACCGTTTTTAGAGACATTCAAACGAAATTTTCTTATATTTGGAAGAATGGGCAGCTGGTGAAGTCCTGCAAATTTAAAGAACATCAATCGACTCATTACAACTTTCATTTAAAAAGTAATTTGAGGTATCAGTTATAAAAAGCACAGGGTAGTAAGTACAAATAACTTATAAATACTATCCTTCTTGTTTCCAACAAAATCATACAGCCCCACAACCTCCTAGATCACAATCTACTTAAAAAGTTTAGGTCTGTTGAATGAGACAAATACAAAGATTAATTTCAAGCGAGCCCATCATTTTGTGATTTTGAATTGTTAAGTTAAAAAGTAACTCAGCACATGCATGATGGCATAATAAGGGATCAAATGAAAGATGCAAAATGACTATGGAAGCAGTAAAAATCATCATTAATGGATTGCAAGACAGTGAAGCCCGGTTTCGCAAGAGCATGTGGGGCAGCATACACTGTACATTCTAATGTATGCAGTTAATGTGAGGGTTTGAGGAAGTCTGTCTAGTGATTGACAGATGGAACAGTGAAGCTGAGGAAGTAAGCCAGGGTGGAGTTTCAGAGAACCAAGCATTCAATAAAATCTAAAGAATTAATAGAAGAACTAAGAGAAGTTAAAGGACAAGAAACCTACAACACTTTTACATGTAAACTAGCCTGAGGTATCTTGTAGGCTTATGTAACATCTGTAGTGGTATGGTATATAGCATGCTATATATTAGAAAATAAACATTTTTAACACAAAATTCTCATTAAAATGATTTTTAAATTACTACCTCTGAGAGCCATTTGATTTTTCAGGAACATTAGTTGCAGGGACAGACCCCCACTTCTTCATGGTCTGGCCCTGGGGGGATGGGGAGGCGGACCCATGAACCTTATTGGTAGTGGATGACTTTCTTGAAGTGACAGAGTTAGACTTAGCTCCTGTCACTGAGCGAGCAGGAGATTCAACCACAGGACTTCTCGCAGCAGACAACTTAATTCCAGGCTTTGATGGCAGGACATTGTTTCCTCTAACTGAAATAATTAATTTCGTAAGACAGCTAGATATTAGTTTTTGTCCCTCGATTATTGTCGGTTTGCTCTGCAATAAATCTGCCTATGCCACTAATGAAGTCAACTCCATCGGCATTCACAGGGCCTATGGTTTCAATGGCCATCGGAACAACCTCATATCCTAAGGACAGATCATGGTATTTATCCATTTTCTTACAGGTGGCTAGTTCAGCAGCTACACCCGCAGTGACTGAAGTTGCACTCAGGTAAGTGTTCACCATAGTTTCAATGACCGTGATGTCCTATATGGCACATTTATGGTTGCACCAGGGCACTAAAGTCATGCCACCAGAGGGCTTGCCATGTGATCTGGGCAACCCGCTTGGTTCCTCCAAGGAAGGATGCCCGCTCGTGAAAGGGCTAGCCAAATTATGTTGATTGAATTATAATGGCGAGACATTCTACCAAATCTTTGTTTGCAGGAAAGACCCTGGAGAGACCCTAAAGCATCGACTTCCTGACCGCAGGGGCAACTATAAGTGTTTGCATTATAATTAGTTTTTAATTGGCATAGTTATTGCTACTAATATCGTTAGTACTATCATTATCCTGGGCTCTCCCGTCAATGACATCGCTTTCGAGTGACGAAGCTGACATTAACATCAGTTATACCAGCTTTATCATTGTTATCAATTACAACAATTCAATTATTATACTAATATCGTTAGTACTATCATTATCCTGGGCTCTCCCGTCAATGACATCGCTTTCGAGTGACGAAGCTGACGTTAACATCAGCTATGCCAGCTTTATCATTGTTATCAATTACAACAATTAATATTATTTTCATTATTGCGTTGCTGAAAAGCTGGTCAAATACGCAATATGAGTTTTTCAGGCAACTGAAGTTCAACTGAAATCTGAGTTGTTGTGCATGTCGGTGACCAGCAAGATAGGACCACGTCCTCATTGGTGGCCATTATGCAAGATAACTAATCAAATAATTATATAAAGGTTCCTTGCACCTTTTCTATTTTGTACATGATGTTCGTTTGCATAATTTTTCTGATATCTGGCACAGTTTTTATGAATAAACATGGCTCTCTCTCTGGTGTATTAAATCTTTGTATTTATCCTTTCAGTGGAAGATATACATTTAGTTAGACTTAACTTTCTCTAAACATTTCTACTATAGTTTTATTCTAATTAAAATATGTAAAGGAATACCAGATTCTAGGACAGAGATGCGCCTGAGAGCGTCACTGAGAGAACTCTTTAGGCAAACAAGCTCATCATCCTGCTGCTGTATTTTCTTCTCTAGTGCCAGCACCTGATCCTGTAGTGAACCCATTGATATTCTGTACATCAAACATTAGTGGTAAATTATACACTAGTGGTAAGTAGTAGAAGAAAATACAGTAGAAAACGATAAAGGTAACGATAAACGATATAATGAAGGAGGAAATTTATTCTGCAATTAACAGTATGAAGAAGGGGAAAGCAGCCGGAATAGATGATATCCTATCAGAATTCTTGAAAGTGTTGGAAGGAGAAACACTCAATAAGTTAATGGAGGTATGTATGGAAGTGTACAGGTATTTGGCCAGACAACTTTACCAAGTCAGTGATGATCTCAATTCTGAAAAAAGCCAATGCTGTGGAGTGTTCGCATACAGAACAATCAGTTAATACCTCATGCATTGAAAATCTTATTATCTTATTATTTATTATTAAAGATAATAAATAATCGCACTGGGTCGAAAGTAGATATGATACTGAGCAAGACACAATTTGGCTTTAGGAAAGGATGCGGCACAAGAGAAGCAAAAGGGGTATGCGGGTTCTTTGCGAAAGAAACTTAGAATATGGAAATGATGCATTTGCATACTTTCTAGACTTTGAGAAGGCCTTTGACAGGATCTATTCGATAGCAATGATGAAGATCTTGAAAAGAACAGGAATTAACTGAAGAGACAGAAGACAAATTTTAAACTTGTACATGAATCAAAGAGCAGTAATCAAAATCCAACACGATTACTCAGAAGCAGGTGAAATAGGACGTGGAGTAAGACAATTTTGTAGCATTTTGCTGCTGCTGTTTAACATTTACGCTGAGGCAATGATGGAAGAAACCATGGAAAACATGGAAGGAGGAATAAAAGTAGGAGGAAAATTGTTACAAGATGTACGATTTGCAGATGACCAAGGAATGGTAGCAAGCAGCGAGACTGGACTGCAGAAGATAATGAATAGGCTGAATGACACGGCATTGAGAAATGGCCTGAAGTTTAACATCAAAAAGACCAAGGTTATGAGAGTGTCCAATAATAAAGTTGAAGTTAATATCTCAATAAATGGTACGAAATTGGAACAGATAAAGAGTTTCAAATATTTGGTTCATACTATAACCGAAGACGGGAAATGTGAGACTGAAATAAGCAGTAGGATTACACAAGCAAAAGCGGCCTTTGGTAATCGGAAAGAACTTTTAACTCAAAGTCTACAGAAAGACACAAAGATAAAGACAGTAAAAACTTTGGTTTGGGCCACGGTATTATATGGATGTGAAACATGGACCTTAAAGAAGGAAGATATTAAGAAACTGTAGGCATTGGAAATGTGGATTTGAAGAAGAATGGAGAGGATTAGCTGGACTCAAAGGTTACAAATGAGGAAGTTCTGAAGAGAGTTGGTATTCATAGACAGTTGATAAGTGCATTAGGAAATAGCAAGAAGAATTGGATAGGACACATTCTAAGGGGGGAAGGTCTATTAATAGAGGTCACAGAAGGTAGAATGGAAAGAAAAAGAGGCAGGGGCAGGCCAAGATTAGGTATGTTAGATGATTTAAAGACCCACTCATATGTGGAAATGAAGAGGAAGGCAGAAGACAGAGAAGAGTGGAGGCGTTATGTACCATGGACCTGCCAGTAGGCTGTGCACTAAGAGAGACTTGTCGGGTTTAGGCGGAATATAATAGCGAAACGAACATTTTCTCGAAAGCTGACCAGCTGCTCATCAACGCAGCTCTTCTCGCCTGGATTGTACATTATGAGTAGCTGCATGTTGAACATCTCCCACACTTCGCAAAAGCGGCAAACTTGTCAGTTTTCTGTCTCTCTGGTCTGGCCTGAAGATTATCGGTGCGAAGGAAACGCAATAGATCTCTTTGAAGCGTTTCAGTGGCATGACCGATCTATAGATGGGTTTCCATCTACTGCCCACAGTTCATCACACGACACTTTGGAAGACTTATCTTTCCCTGCGCGAAGTCGGAAACCTAAGAATGCTAAAAGTTCGGAAATGTCAAATGGCTTCCAATCACGAGAATCTTCGTCATTGTCAGTATCAGCAATTGGAGCAATTAGAGTATGAGTGATCAGTTTTTAGAGCAATCAAACTTCTATTTGATTGTATACAATGATTGAAACAAAGTTTGGTTACAATGATTGAGACAAAGTTTAGTTTTATGGCCATCGGTATGTAGGCAAGCCATTCGTAGACAAACAATCAAGAACTGCAACTGCGTCATCGGCCAATCAAATGAAGGCAAGCCATTGCCAATTTGATGATTAAATTGCTCGCGGTTACATCAGCCGTCTGTTAATTTGTATAGTCGATTGGATTTAAGATCAATCAAATGAAAGCAAGTTGTCGCTTAATTGTGTTTAACTAGGTCGCCGCTTAATTGATGCGTTTGATTGATCTCCAGATATTGTGATCTAAGACGGGATTAAATTGACCCCAGGGCATCCAACTAGGAATAAGTATTTTTACAAGTTTATATACAAAAAATTGGAAATTCTCAGAAAGACAAAATAAGCAAATATTAGTGTTGCAAACTAAATAACAGAATGGTATGAAATAAAATTTCACAAGCAAGATAAAATAATGTGGCATAAACATAAACATAAAGGCACACTGGGTCAGGAAGCACAAAAGCTTGTTTAAGACCCATTTCCTCCTTCCTCTTCATGCTTATTAGTAATCAGTGCCTTTTGAAGGCGCATCAATTGCAGCCGGTGCCGATTTAAGAATAACCTTCCATCACCCTGGGATTTTTTCCTTCCTAAGCTTTTACCAACACTTCAAAAAGTAAATACTGGAATCAATTTTACCACACGTGAACCAGGAAGGTTAAGAAGCAGAAATCCAGAAAAACCGCGGAAGAAAGAAGTTAATTAACTATTCAGTACTACCAATCAAAGTACCCAATTAAATGCATCAAAAGTCATTAACAAAGGCGACCCCTAAAGGAAACATTTAAGAGGAGGAAGCATACTGCATAGTAAATATCTCAGATGTGGAGCGATTCTTCGCTCCTTACTTAGAGCCTAATCCACCTCTCTCAAGCTCCTAGGAACCAGATATACCTATAAAGTCCCCAAATCGGGGAGAATTCCTGCCTGGAAGGATGACGAAGTCTAGCGAGGCATAAGACCCAATAACAAGTAGGAACGATCAAGCGTCTTAAACGGTCAGCCGTCAGGTACCCTACAAATATAATAAAACAATTAATACATTATAAATGCATACCAATATCCTCCCAGATGGATAATATATACACTAAATAGTAAACACCAGTGCTACCCCTACAAAAAAAATACATTTCCCAAGTCGTGAATAGAAATAGTTAAAATAATTCCCCAAATTCAGAAAGTTATTTTCCAATTGTTTAAAAGCGCATATACTACGAAACCGCGATACATGATAATACGCGAAATAACTTAAATTTGATTCCTAACATTTTTTTGATTGAATTACGTCGGTACGACTGTCATTAGTCTCATTTGCAGACCCGGCGTTATGGTACGTGGGGGTGGGGGTACCGGACCTTGTGTTAAAAGCAGGGCGTAATCAGTTTTGGTATGGTCAAACCAAAGATATGGAGTAATTCTTTATTCTATGAGTTCAACACCCTATAGTAGATTGATTGGTAGTATATATATATATTGGTAGTATATATATATATATATATATATATATATATATATATATATATATAGTATATTTATAATATAGAATTATTACAGATATATATAATATAGAATTATTATTATCTCTTGATCATACAGTGGATGCATAAAATATACAAACCATGTAAAAGGTTAAAAGAACTACGCGCGCATGGTGTGTAATAATTCTATATTATATGTATACTATATATTTATACACACACACACACACACACACACACACACACACACACACACACACACACACACACACACACACACACACACACACACACACACACACACATATATATATATATATATATATATATATATATATATATATATATAGTATATATATATATATATAATATAGAATTATTACAGACCATGCGCGCGTAGTTATTTTAACCTTTTGCATGGTTTGGATATTTTATGCATCCACTGTACGATCAAGAGAGAGAGAGTGTGTGTGTTTAAGTTTATTTCAGAGTCACACGCCACTACAATACTACATACAAGTTATATAAAAATGACCAAAATATCATAAATAATAAAATAGCCGAATAACCGAATAAAATATCATTATTAATTTCAATATTGATTTTACTATAAATTGAATGACTCGTGACGTAGTGATAGAGAGTTCTCCTCTAGAACGAGAAGGTCGGGAGTTCCAGACTGCGTTAAGACGTGTGTAACGAACGGGGTTGCGAGAGCGTGCGCGCGGCCGGCGAGGCCTCCCGCGTTACGGCGAGGGTATGCAATTTCTCTCGCCCTCATTATTGGGTCCTGGGAACCATGCCCGAATCGGGAGTGGGGACTCACTCCACGTCGTCGCGTTATTGTAGGGGATGTTGTGGATGGCCGGCAGCGATTCGAGATAGCAGCTACTACGTTAAATGGTCTATTTCAGGTACCGCTTGTCAGGAGGAACCGAGGGATGCTGCATCTCGAATGGCCTATCTTCGTTCAACTTCTGTTTGTTAATTCGAGGGCCTATCCCCTAGCTTCTTTCGTAGATTCTCTTCCGTAATGTGATTTTCGGGACGAAGTGATATGGTGTCCCGAACCGGGAGTAGAAGCGTACTCCGCATCTGCTATATTTTAGGCAATTACGGTTGAGTTTATGCCAAGCTTCTTAGTCTTCAAACTGGTTGTAGTAGATAATTATATCATTGGTTGTTTAACAGCGACGAACTTTATTCTTCTTTACCCTATTAAATTTTCCCTATATCTTTTTAGACTTATTCTTCCCTATCCTTTTAATATTGGTCTCCCCGTAGTTTTCTTCGCTCGTCCATCGTGGCTGAAGTGGTATAGTGGATCTTTCGTTTACTGCGGTGAAATCCGTGGATAGTCTACTCTGGTCATTGGTAATCCCGCTTCTCCATCCTTTTAATATTGGTCTTCCCGTAGTTCCTTCTCTCGTCCATCGTTGCTGAAGGTGGTACAATGGCTTTCCGTATAGTCACTATGAAATTCGTGTATAGTCAACTGGTCATTAGTAACCCTGCTACCGCCTGCAGGGACGAACTTCATCCAGGCGCTTAACAAATACCTGCACTGACGAACTCCGTCCAGGCAATGCCGTCGCTAGCCCCCGCCTGCAGAGACGAACTCCGTTCAGGCGCCTAACAAAAACCTGCAGAGACGAACTCCATCCAGACAATGCCGTCGCTAGCTTCCCAGCTGCAGAGACACACTCGACCCAGGAGCTTAACAAATACCCGCAGGGACGAACTCGACCCAGGTAATTCCGTGGACTACCAGCCTCCCGCCTGCAGAGACACACTCGACCCAGGCGCTTAGCGAATACCCGCAGAGACGGACTCGACCCGGGTATCGCCGTGGACTACCAGCCTCTTACCTGGACCTACCCAGGGGGACACCGAACTCTCTCGCCTCCAATTAGCCTTCGTGGCTTGGGAAACTAGTCAACCTGAGGAGGCCCCTTACCTATCCCGTAGGGAGTCAGTAAGAGGAAGGATCATTGAGACTCGATCCTTTATGAGTACTATACGTTGTACACCGTATAGACCCATCGGAGCCGCCCTCCTGGGAACCTACTCAGACGAACCAAGTAGGCCCCCGGCCCCAACTTGTTTCTACTGTATCTAGCTTCTCCGTATATACACCGCTGTCGATCGATGTCAAACGCTTCTATCGAATCACAGCGCTTCTTCGCTTAGCTAATTTACGATGCAGCTGCGTCACTTAGGAAATACCCTTCTTAATAAGCTAGCTATACTCACATAAAACCTCGGCTTATATCATCTATTATAAATCTTTGGAAAAAAAACCCTGCGTCACTTATTATTTATAAATAACTGCTGTATAATATCTACTTCTATCTATAGTATCGATTTATTAATACATAAATTGTGAACAAGGCGCGTTCATTACAACGTGAAAAATAAAAACTAGTCGTGCAAACGTGGTGGTTATACACTGTAGATCGATATGTACGCGACCTTAATATGTTCCATTTCCTATCTAGACTCTTTCGTATCGACCCCGAATAAGGATATACGAGACGTTAAACGGATTTCTTTAAAATTTAAATATTAAACACCTTCGCTAAACAAATTCCAATTTTATAAACAAAGAATAATAGACTCATTTTATTTAAAGTGAATAAATTAAAATAATAATTAAAATAATAATTAAAGTAATTAAATTTCTCAACAATAAAAATGGCATGCGCAATTTTTAGGCCTATAGTGTGCTACAATCTCCCTCAATAATGAATACTACGTAAACAGGCCGCTTGGTGGGATTTAGCGCACTTGGTTTAGTTGCGCGTCAATTATCGAAATTAAGTTATATCGACCTCGGTTAGTACTTTATTGGTGACCATCTTAGAAGACCGAGTGTTGACAGCTGAGGAAGAAAAAAATCCCAAGATGATGGAAGGTTATTCTTAAATCCAATGATAATAGGTGAACTTGTGCATACAAAATAGGCAGGGGTTTAATTTTTAATTGAGATTAAAAAATAAATTAACAAATATATGAACCTATTAAACGATACTTCCGTCATTTGGACAGCCGCCATCAATCAGCGGATGGATAGCTTTCAAATGAGTAGTTTACATAGCTCAAAAAGGTATTTATTGATTGTAGTAATACCAACACCCATAACGTGCGCTGCAGGCTGGAAATGATTGACAGCCAATTAGCCAGTGGCGGATCCAGGGGGGGGCCTGGGCCTTAGGTCCGCCGCTAAAACATTTTAAACTATATTTTCATTGTTTCTAAGGCAATTTCGATGTGTAAATATGTTAGTAATGGCAGTGGTTAGGGGGGGGGGGGCTGGAGTGGAGGGTATGACAGGGGATAGTTTCATTGTTTCTATGGCAATTTCGATGTGTAACTATGTTAGTAATGGCAGTGGTATGTGGGGGGGGGGGGCGGAGTGGAGAGTATGACAGGGTATAGTTTCATTGTTTCTATGGCAATTTCGATGTGTAACTATGTTAGTAATGGCAGTGGTATGTGGGGGGGGGGCCGGAGTGGAGAGTATGACAGGGTATAGTTTCATTGTTTCTATGGCATTTTCGATGTGTAAATATGTTAGTAATGGCAGTGGTTAGGGGGGGGGGGCGGAGTGGAGGGTATGACTGGATATAGTGTCATTGTTTCTCAGGCAATTTCGATATGTAAATATGTTAATAATGGCAGTGGTTAGGGGGGGGCGGAGTGGAGGGTATGACAGGATATAGTTTCATTATTTCTAAAGCAATTTCAATGTGTAAATATGTTAATAATGGCAGTGGTTAGGGGACCGGGGGGGGGGTGGTACGACAGGGAACTTAGTTCCAATAGCTCTATTTTTTTCTAGGATATACTAGGAGCCCTGTATAATGGAAGGAGGTCCAAAATATGTTGACCTTTTCACTAGCTCTCAATTTTCACTTGAACCTTGAAAATGTGAACTCTGTCCCGTAGCAGTGGTGCAAACAGCCTTGGATGGGAGGGGTTAAGCCCCCTCCCCACCACCACAAAAATTAGGTAACTTTTGCAATTCGTCGAGATCTTCAGAGTTTCTTCAGAGGTGACAAAATTAACCTGCTTTTTCCAAAACAAATGTAGAATTTTAGGTATTCCCCTGACTTTAGTACGGGTATAAGCGGAGGGGGGCAAGTTACGGGGATATACCCACTCTATGAGCCGAATTCAGTGGTGAATAAATTTTGAGCCCTCCCCCCTACAGAAATAATGTCTGGTTGCATCACATGTCCCGAAGGAGACTGGGCGTAAGCCAAAAAATTTAGTCTAAAAATATTTTCGGGCCCCCCCTTAAAAAATTCCTGGAACCGCCCCTGCTATTAGCATAACTGATCAGATATCTGAACAGTTAAATTTGATCATGTGTGGGCGATCGTAAGTTTTATCGGCAGATAAATTTGACCGTGTGTAGCCAAAATATCTGTTCAGATTTCAGATCTGAACGGATAAATTTGACCGAGTGCGGACGATTCAAATTTATCTGAACGGAAATCTGATCAGATATCTGTTCAGAAATCTCATCAGATATCTGCTCAGATATCTGTCAGTTAAAATTGACCGTGTGTGGGCTTCGTCAAATTTATCTGAACAGATATCTGTTCATATAAATATGATCGTGTGTAGCCACTCTAACGTCATGTCGGATTGTAACTTTCAAATTTGGATTCCCCAGAATCGTGCTGCATGCGAGTTTAATTTCAGATTTTGCTTCGTACCTAGACCTATAGCGCACCACTATAATTTTATTCCTGAATATTTGTGCAATCTACATATAGACTAGGATATCCGATAGGAACTTTAAGATACTGTTACAAGTCATTTGTCCATGTACATGTCATACCCGTATCGTGTCCAAGACACTTAAGAATAAAATGCCTGTCAACTGCACGCGTAAGAGACGGTTGAGCAAGAAATGAGGGCAACGGGAACCAACCACAGAAGCCATATTTCTCCTAAGCTATAGGCTATATAAGGTATGCATAAGGCATAGCCTTTGGGAAGAGCTTAACTTTTGATCTATGATGTGCCATTAATGGAGCGTGAAAGCAGACTCGAACTGTGCGAACTCTGAGTTTGAATATGAAAGCCTACCTGCAACTTGACCGATACTAGAGAGAGAGAGAGACAGAGAGAGAGAGAGAGAGAGAGAGAGAGAGAGAGAGAGAGAGAGAGAGAGAGAGAGACATTTGACAATTTAGATTAATATAAACTGTATTCATTGTTGCAACGGAGAAGTTACAGACATAAATTGGAGAAAATGTTGATCATGCGAGGTTTTGGACTGGGTCTCGAGACTTCCATTTGAAAGTCTTGGTTTTGTCTCGATACCTGATGTTCAAAGTCTTGGTATTGGTCTCGAGTCCTTAAAAAGTCTCGTTAACAACACTGATAAAAACATGACAACTTTTAAGAATATAAAATTTGGTAGCAAATGTAAAAAGGAGTTAAATATGATATTTTAAAAAATTGTTAGTTGTTGTTAAAATTGTCTCCATTTAAAGTTTACCAGCCAGATTTTAGCCGAAAATGTCTCTCACTGTTTAAATGCGGATAATCAGGATATCAGCCGATTATTGACGTCAGTCAGACGAATAACTTCAGAAAATTCGGCAGAGGGGTCTAGAACAGGTTAGAAGTTTCAAGTATTTGGTCCACACCATCACGGATGATGGGAAGTGTGAAACTGAAGTAGAATGTAGAATGGCACAGGCGAAAGAGTGTTTCGGAAATAGAAAATAACTACTAACAAAAAGCTTTGGAAAAGACACCAATATAAAATTTATGAAAACATTTGTGTGGTCGACACTCCTGTATGGATGAGAAACGTGGACATTAAAAAAAGAAGATATCAGGATATCCGTAGAGGATATCAAAGAAGATATCAGGATATCAGTAGTAACATGTAGAGGCATTGCACATGTGGTTATGGAGAAGGATGGAAAAGATAAATTGGACTGAGAAAATTACCAGCGAAGCAGCTTTTGAAAGAGTCGTCAGAGATAGACAGATAATAAATGTGAAAAAATAGAAAGAAAAGCTGGATAGGACATATTATAAGGAGGGATGGTTTGCTACAGGATGTAATAGAGGGAAAGGATGTAAGGGAAAACAGGTCGAGGAAGTCCGACACGTGGATGCTGGATGATCTGATAGCAAATTTATATATTGCAATGAAAAGGCAGGCTGAGGCTAATAGTAGAAGAAGAAGACTGGTTGGAGGTCTAAACTTGACTCAATCTTGGTTTAATATCGTTCCTCGTAGAGATGTCGGCATCAAATGACAACCTTATAACGACGAAGTTCAAGGCCAGTTCCCGACCGAGATATGCAACTGGCATGGGCCAGTCACAGTAGGATGCAATTTGGTTGAAAATTTAGGCCCGACTACACAATATCGACATAGCAAAGGGATCTTTGCTACTTTCTTAATAGAAACTTATCTGAATGGACATGCTTCTCTTAGAGACTGACTAATCATGACAACGCATATCAAATTAGCAGGACTCTTAATAAATACCGAGTGTATGCATAATAAAGATTGACAACAAAGTTTCAAATCATACTCAATTATAATGCTACTCATGACTTAACATATATCGTAATATTCAGGCCTTAAAACAGGCCACGCTTGATTTTCTACATGTATATCAAACTGTAGTCGTAAGAATGACCACGCGCGCACTCAAGTCGATTTTACATCTGCCCTTCGGCTTTTGCAAATGGCATGACTGTCTGTTCCATGCTCAAAGGCACTATATATATATATATATATATATATATATATATATATATATATATATATATATATATATACTGGAGCCTAGGCACCAACCGAATGCCCTGTCTGACATTGATTTGGACCACAAAGTTTGTCACCCTTTACGACACGTGCTGTCCACGGGAGGTCTATTCTTGAGCAACCAGGACATAACACGGATACTAGTGTACTTCAAATATGGATAAATAAGGTACAGCCTTTCGGGAGGGATCAATTTATTGATCGAGGTACTGCTCTTTGTATATATTTGGGATAGAATACAATATGCAGACTCTGAATGTTCTTATTTAGGCCGTACTTATAATGTTTACAATCATAATTCAATGTACATTGTACATGCTGTCATGTACATTGAACCTACTACCTGGTGGAACACTAGAGAGAGAGAGAGAGAGAGAGAGAGAGAGAGAGAGAGAGAGAGAGAGAGAGAGAGAGAAAGAGAGAGAGCACTGCTATCTTTTAAGTCCATCGCCACGTTCTAAATACACTAGAAATTATCACATGCAATGCAAATTAGAGTTAATATTAAATGCTACCATTGTGACATTTTAAGTTAAGTGACAATGTACATGTACATTGTACATAATTTAACTTAATTTAACAAGGTATCACAATTTGAGTCGAAATTTACACTAGAATTAATTATTCGCAGTATAAATTTTGACTAAAATTGAGTTACCGAGATTACAAAATTAATTTAATTCTGACCTTGCCTGGTGTTCAGACAACATAATATATATTGTTAATATGATGCAAAATCTTTTATTCTTCTCACAGGATGATCTAGTCTGCCAAATAACTCATGATCAGTAGACCGATGAAATACCTATTACTTTAGTACAGCCTGTTTCAAGTGTTGGGAAATATGGTTAGTTTTTAGATAACCAAACCCGATATTTAACCTAGGCATTAGATACAGATTATCTCTTTCTCTCAGTTCTCTCTCTCTCTCTCTCTCTCTCTCTCTCTCTCTCTGTCGTCGCTCTCACTCTCTTTCTCTCGCTCGCTCCCTTTCTTTCTCTAGTGTTCTGTCAATTGGAAGGTCTAAGGTTGGCCTCCATATTCCTGCATACAAAATCTTCGTCCTCCACAAAGAGCACTCCATCGATTAACGACTTAAACTAACGATTAAACTCTTGACAAAAAGCTATGCTTACCCACGTCATAATATAGCCTACAGCTCAGAGGCGTCTTCGCAAAGTAAGCGATGATGCAAAATCAAACTCAGTGGGTACCGAACTATTGTACGGTCATATTTGCGCCATAGGCCATGCAAAGGGGGGGGGGGGGCGTCCCTACTAAAGCTTGGGAATAAAGTGGCTTCTGTAGTGGTTTACCATTTATTTTCTAATTTCTTGCTCAGTCGCCAAACTACACGTAATGTTTTTAGAGTTGGGGTCCATTAATCCTTCAGGTAGTGGGTCAACACAGTGCTATTATTCAATCTAGGGATGGGTCAACACGTTGCCTTTGCACGTGTAAATAACGAGGTAGGGAGCGTTTGGGAAGAAGAGCTTTTGGTATTTGATTGACTGGTGACACGTGTTTGATTGAAAACTGTATTGATGCGTATAAAATATGACTTACCAAATTTCTGAATATTAATAGAATTCTTTTAAACATAATTGCTAATATTGTGTGAAGTTCATCAGCATGAGTTGAATTCTGGTCTGCTTTTGACATTTGATTTGCTATGACTTGTAAAAAATATGCATGGAATTTTGTTTGTAAAAAATATGCTCTGCATTAGATGTCTCAAAGGATATAATCAGTCTAGATAGTAATATATCAAGGTCAACAGTATCAAAAACAGACTAAGAGTAAGCATCACCAGAAGAGTAAACTAGCCCCTATCAACAATCATAGATATGTCGAAAGTCAGTTTAAGAAGTGCAGACTCCTTATTGGCGTAAGATCTATATGTACATGTAGATTAACAGCCTGGTAGCAGCTGATTAGCATTTAATTATGTAAGAGTAAGATGATCACATATTATGCGCTAAGAGAATAGAAATAAAAGAAAAGAATAAAGATTGGCATTTAATTTTTAGAGTCATTAGCACCATGAATTTTCTTCTTCAACGCAGGTATAACAACAGCATATTTCAAATTAAATGTCAGTACTCAATTTATAAATAATAATAATAATAATAATAATTATTATTATTATTATCATCATATCTATAGCATATCGCCTATCTATAGCACTCCAGCGTTTTAATGCTGTATGCATTCGTGGCACATTGGCGAATGCGGCCTCCCAGAGCGTAGAGGAACTATTTTAAATATTTGTCATCTTTCGTTTAATTAAATAAAGTCTCTCTTTTATCTTATATTTTAGCCCAGGGCCTTATACAGCCCAGGGCATTTAAAAAAAATAATAATCATGGGCCCGATGAATACCGAAGGAGTTGACTTTATTAACGGCGTAGGCAGACTTATTGCAGAGCAATCCGGCGATAAGCGAAAGACCTCTTTTCTCTTATCTTTGGCAAAGGCTTTCCATGACTTTGCAAAGATTTAATGCAGTCTGCTTTAACAAGTCTTTTAAGACGATTGATGACCTCGAGTAGCCGGGCGGGGATTCAGCACGTATTGTTTGAATCGTTTTTATCAAACCTCAAGTTCTTTACACCGGGGTATTTTTTTAAAAAAGGTTAAAAAAATAATAATAACGTCCGACAATTTCTATAGAGGTGGCATGGCCGTTGTCCGGTCTTCCAGACCGCTTTACAGGTTCCTGGCAGATTATTTTTAATCCTTGCTATAGATAGTGCTAATCGGCAGCAAGCTCCGATACAATATTAACCTTCCATGGGCCCAAAGGGATATTCATTATTACTTGACTTACCCGGGAGTTGAACCCAGCCACTTGTATCCGAGGTGAACACCTTAACCGTTAAGCCATATCCCTACCCAATTAAAGCATTGCATAGGCTGTAGCAGCTAAAGCTGTAGAGAAGAATATTCGTAGATGAGATTGACAGAAGTAGCGAAATATAGTTATACATATTTTGTGTATTCCTTTTTATTATTATTAATAGAACTCTATGAAAATCAAGTGAGGCAATAAGCAGTGGCGGATCCAGGGGGCAGGGGCCCGGCCTCCCCCCTTAAGCCCGGCGAAAAAAGTTATAAACTATATTTTTATTGTTTCTATGGCAATTTCTATGTGCCCGTATGTTTATAAGGGTAGTGGTTACGGGAGAGGGAGTGGGTACGAGAGAGAACTCAGTTCCACTAGCTAAAATCTGGGATTAGGGGCCCATATTTGATCAATAATAATTAATAATTTATTTAGCTCATACAAATTGCACATACAAACGGGTCATCAAAGAGGATAAATAAATCCTATCTAGTTGACAGCCCGCAATCATAAACTAACATACACAGACAACAGCTCATAATAATACGCCAATTAATGCAGATTACAGCACAGCAGATTCTCATAAAGTTGCTACTGGAAAATACGGTTAAATGATCAAAATAGAAGTAAGTGGTAAAAATAGTAAGCAAATTTAAAGGTGAAGTTAATTATAAAGTTGTGTACAAAAAGTCTTCATATTGTTTTATAAAAAATTTAACAGATTGGACTTTGCGAATGGTTAAAGGAATATTATTCCAGACCAAAAAGCAATAATAACTAAAGGATTTATAACCAAATGAATTGTTAATGGTAAATAAGTAATTAGTACTAGCTAATCTGGAATTATAAAAACGAGTAGCAAGTGAAGAATTAAAAATATCACGCACCGCTGTGGACATTACACCATGAGAATAGATACCTTTATAAACAAATTTACCAATAAAGAGTTTATGAAGATGAAAAATTAGCAAAGACTTGTAATTAAGATGAAGCTGTTTAACATTATAAGATCTAGGTTGACATTGTAACGTTCATAAAACTCGATTACATGAATAATGCAGTGGCAGGAGAGACTTTAACGTAGTGTGACAATAAATTTCTAATCCATAATGACTACGCGAATAAGCCAGAGCAAAGTAAAGATCTTTGCGACAGTTTTGGGGTATATATTTTCTACGTCTATAAAACATACCATTAAGACTATTTATTTTATATACTAGAGAATTAATATGATGTCTAAAGGATAATTTATCATCAATTAATACACCAAGGAATCTGGTAACATGAACTCTGTTAATTACGCCACCATTCATCTTTAAGCACAAATCATTATCAATTAAAGATTGCTCATCATCCCTGTTTGGGAAAAATAAAATAAAGGCAGACTTTGAGCAGTTCAAAGTAAGTTTATTGCTTAGGAACCAGGTATAGATCTGGGAGCAAGCTAAGTTAGCCTCTTGGAATAGGTCAATTAGATTAATACTACTCACAAATAAATTAGAGTCATCGGCAAATAATTTGAAGGAGGAATTAGAACAAGCATATTTAATATCATTCATATAGATTAAAAATAAAGGGGGGCCTAGAATTGAACCTTGCGGAACTCGAATCGTATTCGGTTTTATATTAGAGGCGTTATCACCAATTACAGAATATTGACGTCTATTAGACAAATATGAATTAAACCTATTATAAGCAATTCCACGAATGCCATAATTATATAGCTTAAAAAGTAAAATATGATGATCGACCGTATCAAATGCTTTAGTTAGATCTAAAAGGATACCCATGGTCTTTTGTTTGGCTGCATTATTTTTGAAAGCATATCCATACAACAAGTTAGTGCATCTACGGTAGAGTGACCTTTCCTAAAGCCAAACTGCTGATCTAAAAATACATTATTGAAATTTAAAAATTCAACTAAGCGTTTATAAACAACTCTCTCAAAGATTTTTCTCAAATTGTTGAGCAGTGAAATAGGTCTATAATTCTCGACACTTAGTTTACTTCCCTTTTTATAAATGGGAATAACTTTTGCGAGTTTAAAATTTGTTGGAAAGAAACCTTGCTCCAGAGATTGATTAATTATAAAAGAGATAGGAGTTGCAATATAGTCAGCAGCAATTTGGAGCATTTTACTGGATATTTTATCATGACCCGAGGAGTTACCTCTGTAAAAAGGTTTAGGATTATATTGTAAATCTCAGTAGCATTAGTTGGAGTTAGGAATAAAGAGTTTGAAATACAATTACGAAGGTATCTCTGAAAGTTAACGTTGCTATCATTTGGTAACTCAGAGGCTAATTTCTCCCCAATATTAGCAAAAAAATCATTAAACTCATTAGCTATTTGAGTTGCTAGGAATTTATTTATTTATTTATTATGTTATTTGGTATACTAGGAGCCCTGTATAATGGAAGGGGTCCCGAAAATTTTGATCGTTTCACGATCTCTCAATTGTCACTTTAGCCACTGTACAAGAGGAAAAAAGGTGTAAGTAAAAATGTGAACTCTGTCCCGGAGTAGTGTTGCAAACAGCCTTGACTGAGAGGGCTTAAGCCCCCCCCTATCGTCAAAATAATGAGGTCACTTTTGCAATTCGTCCAGCCAGATCAGCTGAGTTTCTTCAGAGGTGAAAAAATGAACCTATTTTTTCCAAAACAAAATGTGGAATTTAGGCACTTTTTAGCCGAGCGCATTAGTGACAAATTTAGAGCGCCCCTAACAGGATTTTTTCTAATTGAGTCACTTGTCCCGAAGAAGGCTAAAAATGTAAGCGAAAAATGTGTAAACTCTCAAAAAAAAGATTCGGATCCCCCCTTAAAAAAATTCCTGGATCCACCCCTGGCGATAAGTAAATTTCATTAGGAAAAAACGTGATTTAATTTATAAACATTAAACGTTTTAAAGTTTTATCGTAGCTCATTTGAAAACTGATTTATTGAATTGTCAGACGTCATATATTGGCTTAGGCTCTTAGTTAGATATTTTAAAGTTTGTAAAAGTTTAACTAAAGTACATGCAGTTAGTGCCCATCACTGCATTGCATACATAAGAAATGTTTCTATGGCTAAATAATAGAGACTGAGATTATTACGTAGGTTATTGTGAGTTGTTTCATTTTATTGTGTAAACCGCGAGCAACACCTACAACATTATTAGCTACCCTACTACAGCTACACTTAAGGCCTATACTAAAGCTACAGTTATCTCTAATCAAAACGATTCAGGGCTTTTTAGGATATTTAATCGAGTTCGTAAGAACGAAACATTAAATTAAATACTATTGTCGTCAAGACTTATTAATTTCAACTAGGCCTTTATAAGTGAAACTGTTTCTTTGTATCAATGCAAATATTACCGACTTAATGATATAATTTAGATATACTCGTTCTGCAACATGCCGTCTAAAAACGTAACATTCAAGAATAGCATTTTCACATTGTGTGTGCTTACAGGATGGTTTATACCTTGTGTGCTCTCATCTCAATATAAGGGGTAAGTGAAGTTTAGTTATATAGACATACTTACAGGCATAATAACAAAAGTATTTTAAAGTTTATCCCTCACAAAACTATCATCCCATGAAGATATTACAATATATAAGAAGTGGCATTCATAATTTATTTTAATTCAAGTTAATACTTAGCAGATCCAATCAGAGGCGTTGATATCTACCCCCCCCCCCCCCCCTTCCATTTTTCAGCTCAACAATTTTACTTAACAAGTCTTCCCATAAAAGTTACAGTTGCTAGTGTTAATGCAAACTGTAAGATCATCTTACAGTAAGCTGACGTCCAACGATCTAAGGCAAACATATTCCATTTAAGTCTATTTTTATGCCTATGTAATTTAACGAGGAATTTACTTCATGCTGCGACAACCCATTTACATTTCATACTGTAATTTATTAAAAAACTTCAAATCTTAAAGCTGTTGTTAGCGTTAGTTTTATCTCTCGTAAGTGATATCAGTGACGCGAGTTAATTTGGTCACAGAAATTGATAAAATTTTTACATTCTAGGCTAATCTGCATCTTTAAACGTTTTACTGTATGAATCATTTAAGTTATCCTACAAACTAGCCTCATTATCAGATGGTATGATTGTTCTATCATTATTCGTTTATTGCAATGATATTGACAAAACATAGAAATCTTACACAGTTAGAAAAAAAGCACATGCAGGTAGGCTTACATACAATTTTCTAAGTATTAACTTGGAATGTCTTTATTCGTAGGGGTTACGTCATAATCGTCATGAAGTTTTAAATGACAGATCCTGAGGTAAACTCTCGTGCGTTCGAATCCCAGCTGCGCTGATCTGAGAGTAAAATCTCGGACATTCACTGGACTGGTTATGGGGAAAATGGACTAAGTTGCCTAACAATTTAAACATGTGGTATTAAAAGTGATAGATATCAACATAGCTGATCATTTCACTATAATATGTGTTTACAGATAAACATAAACATACAAGTACATAATATCAATCATAAATTTAATGGCAGTCTTTGTAAAGCATCCTCATGATGAAGTTATTGTCACTCATAATCTATACAGTTTTAAGAGGGAGCATAAAAGGATGGTCTCTATCTCTAAGTTAACGAAGGCTATTATTAGCCGTCATATTTGTAAGTCTATTCTGTATGTCATTTTAGAGATTCCGTGTTGGAGGTATGGATTCTAGATCAACTTCAAATGACGAAGTTTAATCAATTAGTGGATGAATTTATCTTAGAGGTACATGTATAAACTATATAACAAGTTACTATGGACAAGTTATCATCTCGCTCTCTCCGTGTCTCTCTCTTTTTATCATTCTATTTTTAAATTCTTTCACTCTCACTCTCACTTTTTCGCTGAATTGCATGTAAGCGTATATCTATATCATGTCTTCATTTTCATTTCAACGTAAGCCTGATCATAGAGTATTTGGGTCTTACCTAGGGGTCCTCTTTGGTTGAAAATTAGATCTAAACCATTTTTCTTTCCCAGATTAATATTATGATTAGAGTATTTTAGAGTATTTTAGCTGAGCCTAAAGGATGATGCTTTTATTTGCAAACCATTTAGTTTTATTGTTTAAATTTAATATTTCATTTCATTTTATGTAATTTCCATCTAAAATATATATCTTGAATTTTTTTTATCTTTCATTATATTTTATTCTATTATACTACTTACAAATTTTTATTTTCCAATATATATTTATTTTCTTTTTCATATATACTTAAAATTTATTTTGTTTCTTGATTATTTGGTTTGCTACGTTGGTACCGACCCTAAAGTGGTAGGTTGGAATTCCAGCAAGGCCGTCTAAAATGGACTCCTGGTTTTACGGAAACAGACGATAAACTTCGTCAAAATGCAGTTGCACTTCATCTACATGCTGTTTAGTTTTTGTTGCGTGCTGTTGAACCATATGAACTTACATTAAAGGTGGATATCAATAATAGACATGGCTTCTTTTTTGGCGACCCAAACTAACTCAATCCATCATTTACTGGACCCAATTCAACCCAACCCAAAATTCAAGCACTAACCCGACATAACGCATGGCCATATCCGGCCGCATTTTTTACAAAACAAACACATTTTGATCGATCATTGCTAAACACCAGCTTTCTAAAATACTGCAACGGATTTGCAAATGACTTGTAGGCTCTATATAAAGCAATAACATTTTCGAACGAATTATAATCAGTGTTCGCACATTCCTTTAAAAACTGTATTAAGAACCTCAAGTCAAAATCTGGCAGCAAAGATTTTATTGTCATTTATTACTCTTTAATCATTCGATTTTTATTTATTATGTTAAGTTGACGCGACTGACTCCAATGCAACCTAACCTACGCATTTCGCCCAAAATTTGGACCAAACCCAACCCATGTGTCAAGCCAACCCACGTAAACGTCTGGATTAAATACTGTTGAACTTCGGCTATATGCTGTTGAAATCGGTAATATGTAGCTGAACTTCGGTTACATATAATCCTACCTACAGATTGACTCTTTTTAAATTTAATTAAAAAACCTCTTTTAAGTTCATTATAGGCACCGTTATTTTACTATCATTTCAGTCTTCGATATGGCGCGTTCCTATCTTGAAGGTCAAAAGCGCTCATGTACACGTGAAGTCTGATGTTCTAGACAGATTTACCAAGCGTCTTCATCAATATTCTCTTAAGGCCAAAATTCTCATTAATGATCTACAAAAGTAAGTATTTTCTTTATATTTATATTTAAAATGGATATTAACGATATTTAAAAATATAATTTGATTGATTTTCAATATAAATTTTAAACGATTACATAGATGACGATTGTTTAGAAAATTACAACATAGGGTTGGCCCTATTACGCCTATAGGCCTACATCTGAACTGGTGAAATCTTAATTTGGAACAATACCTTTAAACGGTATCTTAGACGATCGTGAGTATTTGGCTATTTCCCATCTAAACGCAAGAAGTTTAAAGCAAGCAACTTAAATTTTACATGTACATCAAACTGCTCGACTTGTTACGACATATGGTAGGCCCTATTTAATTCTATTTGTTTTTGTCAGTGATTTGGTGTTGATGCTGAAATAAACACATATCTCTCTCTCTCTATCGACATGTACATTTGCTATGCTTTAAATTAATTCTAAAATTATTATCTTATCAGAAATCTGGAGAACCAATAAACATAACATAAACATAACGGCACAGAGGCTTAGGGAGCACAGATGCTTGTTTAATGCCCATTTCCTCCTTCCTCTCCATGGTTATTAGTAATCGTTGCCTTTTGATGGCGCATCAATTGCAGCCGGCGCGGAGTTAAGAATTACCTTCCATCAACATGGCATTTTTTCCTTCAAAGCTGTCAACACCCTGTTATCCAAGAGTCATCCAAGGTGGTCACCCACAAAGTACTGAGGCCGATGTAACTTAACTCAATTGTTGACGCGCAACGAAACCAGGTGCGCTAAATCCCGCCGTCAATAGGCCAATCTTTGGACTAAATTTTAGGATTCAGGAATTTGCATTGTTTAGGACCTTCTTCTTAATGGTCTTAGATTTATCCTAATATTGATCGATGCTGTCATGAACGACAGTAGCACTCTAACTGTTGCTATGTTTTGTTACTAGAGATCTCTTTAATAGTAATCTTACTGACATTTTCCTTTACACCCATCCCTGATTGGTGTAGAGGAAATCTGATTGGTGTGTCTGATGTATCTAATTGATGTGTTAAATGAAAGAGTACTTTTGTATCATCAGTCGTCAGTGAAACAGAGCTAGAATCGTAGTGTTGCACACTATTGTAGAACTTTTGGGGTAATTTTGAAGATATAAGAAATTCCAAAGAGGGAATTATCATACAATTATTGGATAATTAATTTATGTCCATATCAACACAAACTAATCGACAGCAATAAATCCATCCAATATTTCACTAAATAAACAAATCTTTTTTTCTTGTGGGTTTTGCGTCAATATCAGAAGCCTGCATGGCTTCTCATCAAGACGTCAGGTGTACCGTTGAACCGTAGTACCCCTGAAACCCGACCATTGCCCTAGTCGATCCGAAAGACCGACCAATCAAAGCACCAGTTAGACTAGACTGAATGATGATCCAAATGAGTTAAACCTTGCTCCAAACAGTCCTGTTAGTCCCTAGACCAGAGAGAACCTTGCTCCAATCAAAACAGCCCTGGGATTCCCAAGGCCAGATCCCGACTCCTAGTGACTGTCCTTAACTCACGGTCAAGTTGGGCATCATTCAAGTTGGAATAAGTGTCTCGGAATATACATATCTGCAAATCTTCCTTTTCATTTAGGCCTATATGAATCTTTATTAGACCGTCAAGGAATGGTGGCGAGGTATGAAAAGACAATTGAACATAAAATTACAAAGGCGCAGTATAACAAACACAAATGCTTTGAAAAGAGAATATATGACAGATATCCTACTTATTTACTCAAAGCTCTTTAGTCTTCTATATTTTTATAGTTACATTTGCAAAATTAAGTTTCAATTTTTTTAGTCTTCATAACCAAATTACATTGACTTTTTATATATCTCTCCTTGATGCTCTGGACCCTGAATATACTCATTCATAATGTAATTTTATCAGTTTTCTATTAATAAATATCTAAATTAATACTCTAAGAGTAAAATCCAGTTTATTTACGTTTTAGGGTTTGGGCAAAATAGCCTGGATTTATTAAGGTCAAGCGTATCAGTTTAAGCGCTCAATAGCATCAGTTTAAATCGGAAAAGCCATTGTTTCTAATAAACGCGCTTTAGCATTTACATTAGACAAACGACTAGTCAGTTTAGAATATAAATGATAAACGCTGAATAAAATTTGCATTTCAAGTGTGAAAAGGAGCTAAGTTTTTGTCCATCTACCATGGTCATGCCCAGCTATCTGGTTTCCTTAGCCTAGGGTATGCTCTTATTATTGGCAGCTAATAAGAGCATACTCTGGGTTAAAGAAACCAGAAAGCTGGGTATGACCATGGTAGCTGGACAAAAATTTAGCTCCTTTATACGCCATATCGTTCTCAAATTATATCTTTTACCAAATCTATTGCAGTATGACTTTTGTTTATAAGTCAAACCCTACTTCATAACGAATTTTATAGCATATTTCAATCATAGTTTGTAATTCACTATTCGCAAGCGAAATTATTATCGGATCGTCAGCTTAAATAAGAGAGTCATAAGCCATATTGTTTATACTTCAACCAAATTTTGATAATTTCAACAAAATTATGTCCACATATACTGAGAATAGTACTGATGATAATACACCTCCTAGAAGATACAGAACTGAATTTTAAAATCCTTCGTGCTGCATCCCAATCTTATCGTAGAACTCAATTTAGCGAACCAATCATATCGAACTTGAACTAAATATATCAACACTGAACAATGTGAAGCTTATAGAATAGGCAGACCTAATTATGTTTAAGATGATCAAACGCTTGGCTAACATCTAAGCAGCAAGCATTAACAAGTGTAGTAATTCGTAACAAAGAAAGAAATAACCATTCTTACACTAAACATGTAAGAGAAGGTTGCCTATATTGCACTGTCGCCTAAATTGGACCCCCATCTACATGTATATCGAATTCCGTGACAGCAATAATATTAAAGAGTAACTCGAACATGGTCAGTAGTAAACAACCTTTTTGAATTTTTGACTGATTGTGCTCATGCGTGCCGGTGTACTGCAATCATATATCGAAAAAAGAGAATTTGATGTAATTTTTACAGTTTAGTTAGTAAAAGTACGCTGTAAGGTAAAAACTAGTGTAATATTTCATTTGTTATCACAAAACACAGTATTAGCAAATATTGCTTTTGAAAATGTTAGTATTACTTTGCATTTTGTCCTTTGTATAAGTGTTGTATTTGCAAAGTTATCGATCGTAGCCTAAATTGGTTCCACACGAGTTTCCTATATTGGACTCTTTTGTCTAATAAAGGTTTAGGAATTTATAACTGATGCGGCTTACATTCTCCCCCTCCCCATCTCGTTATACACTAAATGCCAACAATTTGTGTCAAACATATCACTTTTCTTATTACCTCACAACTGCCTTGGTTGGAGTAAACCTCCTCCCATGACTATTTTTTAACAGGTTTGGCTTTTTTCCATCCCCTCCTCTTTGTCTCACTTCTTCCCTTGCGGATTCGGTTTTAGCAGTTTAAATTACATAATTTGAATCACGGTTAAAACCTAAGGATGAGGTACACCTTTATATAATTATTAGCTAATTAGTGCTTAAGTGTATATTAAATTGAGAAGCCTGGAAAATAGCAAACCCGAACCCAAGTCAGAGTATCACAGCCAAAAACTGGAGAAAAAGAGAACCAAATGTTGCTACATAATCTCAGTGACTCTTCTTAGCGACTCTTCTTCAAAGAAAAAGGTTGGCACAGGATTCATCAATCCGTATCAAAACGCAAATATGCAGCAGCAACAAATTCTAGTCTGCGACTAACTAACGTCCCGTGCATTTATTGTACAGGCCTATGATCGACATCATATTCAGGTGAAGCATTGATTCAATGTCAAGTATGCGCTGGGTGGGCTCGTACAGAGAGAGCAGCGTTCATAAAATCACATAAATATTTATTTGTGGCCTGAGATTTCCTATGCTGTAGCAACTGCTATAAAGGGTGACCAGACCGATAGTTGTGATAGTTGTTGCCGCATTGCTGACTGCATCGTAGAGATTCTAGACAAAGTTTCTGAAACTATGAGAACTACGAAAACTATTCCTGGTTCCAAGGCAAATCTACGAGTTGGTTGCCACGTTTGCCTCAAGACATGTCAAAGTATCTATAACAGTATCACATATGACGTCGGTGTTGCAAACTATGGCCCGCACCGAGAAACCGTCTCGCACCTACATTGGATAGTCTGCATATCACACAAATAAATATCATACATATAAATATCAATTGCTCTGAAGAGAGATGTGCTTGAAGTAGAGGCAGGGTCGGTCATTGTATCTGCTGAAACGTTCAACTTCCGTCATTTATGCCAAGGACAGATTTGACACATTTACGATCACTTACAGCACTCAAGACAGTTGACGGGTTAACATTAACAGAAGATATGAAACAACTAATCTGGAACCTTCTTTTTAGGCAGTAATAAATGTGCATGGTTGCCATGGGTTCTACAGTATTCTGTAGCATAGAAGACAATTAGCAAACGTATTTGTTATTCTTTGTAATTGCTACTGACTACATTACCTAACAGAGCTTAGGCTCTTTTGTGGTAACCCTCTTCCTGATTGTTTTGTTTCTAATTAAATACATGGATGCTGTATATTTTGTTTATTATGACATGGAAAACAAATAAAAGGTTGAATTGAAACAAAAATTTTGCTGGGATCTCAGTATCACGCTCTGATAGCAATGCAGTTTCATTCACACAGATAGTAGTAGTAGATGTAGTTCATTCAGGCGCTGATAGATAATTTGAAATAAAGATTTCCTGAACAGAATCTGTTAAAAGCTGGTGTTTTCCTGACTCCTACATCATGGCCGAAAGAAGCAGATAAGCTGGCCTTGTTTGGAGATCAACAAGTCATTAATCATGCCAAGCTTTGTCATGTTTAAAGCAGATCAGCACTAGACGATACAAGAAGAACATACAGCTTGTGGGGCTGGCGTTTAAATTAAGGCACTACTTCAAAGGATCAGTCTGCTGCCTATCTATCAGCAGAACGTGAGCGAGTGTTTTCATTTATAAACATGATTGGGACTGTCTTCCGCAATCGACTGACCATGGACTCACAATGTGCCTTGATTTTTATGAAGACCAATGATCCTCATCCTACTGTATTTAATTAATTGCTTGCCGTATGCTGAGCATTGGCTGAAAGGAAACCATTATGCAGTATCTGATGCTCCAACTGGTAAGCAGCTCACAGAGAAACTGTTTTTCAATTGCCTCACAGTTTTCTTAACGCTACTCTGCATAACATACTGCTTGCTGAAGTGGCATTGCTGGTTACTTACTGTAGAGGCCTACAATTATTCACACTAGGCCTCTATAATACCCTCTATAATACAGTAGTACTGTATTATTAACAGTAGTTAATAATACAGTATTCGCATTGTTGGAGATTAAGACTTGGGTAGCCTTTTTGCAGATCAGTAATTGCCTTTTATATATAAAGGTAGTCTAATTAAAGAAAGCTAAACCTACGCTAATTTGTTTCAAGTTATGGCAGACATATGCCTGAAAATTTTGTTAAACAAATTATTGTAATTATTGTATCAAATGCTGTCAAATTGAAGACTTCACATACATAAGTGCTTCAGCTTCTCCGCCCCTGAACCCAGCTAAGCTTTCAGAGATCCAGCTTAAGAACGAGTTTTCTTATTGGACCAACTCTTTAAAATTTTAATTTGCCTCCAGAAATACATTTTATCAATTTACTAATATTGCATTTGTGTTTTTCTGTGGAAAATATCAGATCATATTCTACTTCGCAAACTGTTTACATTATCTCATACCTAAAAATAGCTACTTTTCCTTAAGAGGCCTAGTATAGGCTGAGTGTGTCTATACTACTACATGTACTCATCCTAAATTTTTCTTAAAGCCAACCTGTCTATAATTTGAATTTTAACATTTACCAAAAAAAGTAGTATACACTGCTCGAATTAATATAATTACATTCGATATTATCGTATTTTAGCGTTATACCTCCAAATTGTCTATTTTTAGACTCCTTTACTTGCAGCATCATTTTGAATAGGTACTATGAAACTCCTTAAAAATTCGATGCATCCTGTAGCAAATAGGCCTATAACACAGAAATGTTTTGCCAGTACTATATAGACACTAGGATGAGCGCAGTCAAAGTATTCGCTCAACAGATTATCATATCCAGGTGATTTACCTTTATGAAGCTTTGAAATAGCGATTTCAATTAACGTCGCTTTAAATGCTTATTTCAATTACATTATTTCGTTTAAGTAGCTCAATTATTCGGTTTTCAACAGGTTCTTATACTTATGAAACATTTTTGTATTAAATTCACAATCCAAGTTATTGATGTTTTCAAGGTGTTTCTTGTATTTTTCAGCCGCAGGTTCTTCACTAGAATTTTAAAATGTAATTCTTAACAAAAATAGAATTCACAAACGTGCCTTCTATTTTTGGTACTATATTGATTTTATAAACGTGCCTTCTATTTTTGGTACTATATTGATTTTGTAAGCGTGACTTATATTTTTGGTACTATATTTATTTTATAAACGTGCCTTCTATTTTTGGTACTAGGCCTATAGTGATTTTGGGTAAACAGGATTGTTTTCTCAATGAATGACGCCCCTGCCCAGTAAATGTCTCAATAGCGTAGGGGTGACGTCATGAAGTTTTAAATGACAGATCCTACGGTGAATCGAACCCTCGTGGGTTCGAATCCCAGCCGCGCTGATCTGAGTAAAATCTCGGACATTCACTGGACTGGTTATACGGAAAATAGTCTAAATTGCCTAACGGTTTAAACATGTGGTATAAAAAGTGATAGAAATCAACATAGTTGATCATTTCACTAGAATGCGAGTTTACTTTTTATTTTTATTTTTAAATGTTAGTCGAAGTTTTATTGCACCATTTTTGTGGTTTTTTTCAGGCACGTTGATGAAGAAAGACTATCCAACAACATCAACGGCCTAGAAATGCCATGGGAAAGTTCCAAAGGTTGGAAAAAGAGGCAAAGACGTAATTCAGACAAGAAATTCGAAACAATAAACAGTATTGTCGGTAAATATGCTACATATGAAGAGGTATTCAATAAGTATTCTTAAAAAAGTTAAATGCGAAAATGGACGATATCAGAATACTATTTTTTTTTACTCATTAATGCATTACATGTACCTGTATATGATATCCTTTGGAATATACGCATGACAGAAACATATTATAGGAAATGGAACACCTTCAATTTTTTGATGCAATTTTCAAATAAGAAAGAATTGCTTCTTTATATAAATCCTTCTCTCTATCTCTCTAAACCTCTCTCGCTCTCTTTCTCTCTTCTCTCTTTCTCTCTCTCTCTCTCTCTCTTCTCTCTCTCTCTCTTGGGTGTTCTGTCAAGTGGATGGTTAAAGATGCATGCTTTTAATCAATCTGTTTTGGGGCTCTGTAAGAGCCTGTTAACCAACAATCTTATCTCAAAGGGCTGAACTTTTTAAACCTCGATGTAGCCTTTAGATTTGAAAAATGTACCTTCTAAGGTAGTTTTGCTCAACTTCTCGTTAGTCGCTTCTTATAACACATGCTTTGAAGATTGGTCTATTCTACAGTAGCACAGTGGCAGTGAAGCAACTGTGTGCAATTTACAATTATATAAATATGCATACATAATGAAGCATTTTAATACACTTTTTAAAAGTGAATATGTTTAGAATTTGGCAAAAATATACGCATTCTAATTCAAATTTATTACTTGTCAGGCTTAGGTGGTGGCATATATTTGTAGTTGTCATATTGCGGATCAGATGCAGTATCTAAAATCAATTCTCTTCCCGTCATTATTTTAAGACTGACAACTGGTGGTAAACTACCTGGGTTTTGTCCTTGAACCAGATGGCTCTTTTAGACATCTGGTGACTCTCTCTCTCTCTCTTTCTCTTTCAGAGAAAACATTCGAATGGCTCTCAGCTATCGTTTAGGAATGAAAATTTGTGAGCCTCACACGGAACCTGCTGACAGGAAGTCGACGCCTTGGGACTCCACGAGCTTTTCTTACGAACGCGGCTCAAGTAGAGTAACTCACCGTCACAATTAAAAAGATAAAGTTCAGGGAGCCCTTTCGCTGGTATCCCTTCCCTGATTGAACCTAGCGGCTTGTCTAGGTCACATGGAAAACGCCCGGACGGCATGGGTTTTTACGATACCTACTCCCGATATCCACAGGGCGATTTTGAAAGTTGAATTATGGTTAAACTTACTTAATTTAATAAAAATCGCAATTAGTAAAAACTTAACCCTAAACATAACCCATAGTCCCAACGCTAACCCGTAGCCCCTAACTCTAAGTCTTATCATAAACCTAGCCCTAAATCTAACCCATAATTTACTCCAAACATTTTAATGTTCTTACCCTAACCCGTCAGGAGCACCTTAAAAAGCTTAATAATACCTGACCCATAGCCCTAACCTTACAACTAATTCTAAAATATGAAAACTTTAATGAAATTGAAACATAGGCTATGGCAGCTAAAGTAACGTTAACGAGAATCTAACCCTGGACCAAAGAACTGACCTTATTATTGCACTGAGCCACGGGAGCTTCTGGTTAAATGCAGTTTAGCAGATGGTTTTAATGGATCGAAGCGTATAACAGTATATAAGTGTTATTCGTACGCATGTGCACAGAATCCTTTAGACTAGATATCCTCGAGTAGGTTTTGTATTTATGCTGACGGTATAACTATAATGCCCTGGAGGAACGGTAAATATATCGTATGGGACGTCACCGTCATTGACACTATGGCGAACTCTAACATGAACTGCAGAAGGAGCTGCTGAATTAGCCGCCTCTAAGAAAGTTGAAAAATACCGTGATCTGACCTTATGAATGAAACTGTTCTGATGTCATATAAACCTTGGGCCCTATAAATTTGATTGAACTAATGGCATGGGCAGACGTATCGCTGAGCAAACAGGCAATATACAAGAGACCTCTCTGCTTGACAAAGGCTCTGAATGAATTTGTAAAGGCATTATGCAGTCTGATTCAGCAATTTCTTACCGCCGGTCTTATAAAGTTTCAATCAGAACGATATCGTCGCCGTAAGTCGCTTTTGCATCTTATGAACGAGATGTCGGTCGGTATCTGAGCTGATTTCAGCTACATGTGACGGGATAGTTATTGTTTCGAGATCGGGCGGTTATTCTCACCGGTAGATTAAAACAAAAGTCGTGTCCAGGAGCTGATACTCAACCGTCGCAGGTGGCTCCAGCCAATAGGAGAGCGCGAAATCCGCTTAAATGGTTAGAATTCTTGGAAATGTGAAGTTACAGACTCAAGATAAAGGTGAGAATAAAGAAGTTTCATAGTATGCAAAAAGCAGATTGGTAGTTATCTCGCGGATAAAGTCAAATGGTAGAGATTGCTATCGGCGAGAATATCTTTCCGTTTATAATATTGGGTAAGAAGCTTGATGACCTCGTGTAGTCTGGCAACAATTCAGCACGTATTGCTCGAATAGCTTTTATTAAATCCGGGTGATTTACACCCGGGATGTATAAAAATAATAATAATTTATATTGCTATTGGTAGCAGTAGTGTCTCAGTAGCAGTAGTAGTATCGGCAACTGACTCAGAAGTAATGGCAGCAGTAGCCGTAGTAGCAGTAGAAATAGGAGTAGCAGTAGCAGTAGTAGTAGCAGCTGTAGCAGTTGTAGAAGGCCCATTAAATTGCACCATTCGGCACCTTCTGCTGGATATTCTCTTGAATTTTTACAACTACTGCTTTATACACTAAATTATTGAAACATACTTGAACGACTGTAGCTCAATATGCAGATAATATACAGATAATCTGTAACTTTATTATAAATGTCCAATGCTCATTCTGTAGCCTTCATTGTGTTCTTGTATCCTTTTTGCGCTGTTACTCAGCTTTCAATGTCCTACTATTCTAAATAATTTTTCTTCGATTTTGTTTTGAATATTGTCGCATTTAATCCTACTATCTGTAGCACTGATTTTACTACCCGTGTTTTGAAGATGTTATATTTACGTTAAGAGTATATGCTTTAATAGATAATGGATTGGATGAAGTACTTAGAAGAAGTCTTTCCAGAAATCGTAAAAGTTGTGAATATTGGAGCCACATACGAAAACCGCAGTATCAGTTTACTAAAGGTAGGTTCCCATATTGTGTACGAAGCAGTATAGAAAACACATTTTTCAAATTTTCTCTCTCTCTCTTTAGTGAACTGCCAATTAAGTGATATGTTAAAGGAAGATAATCAGAGTTTTTCATACTAAGAGTCTACTTTCACGCTCCATGTATGAATAGAAGTTAAACCTCTCACAAAATACATGTACCATACCCATGTCTTATATAGCCTATAGCTCGCGAAAAATAGGGCTTTTGAGGCGGTTGGTAGTAGCCTTCCTCAGTTTATATATTGTCATCTTTAGGAAACATGAAGTTTACGAATGTTCTATTCTTAGTGTCCCGGACAAATCACGATAATTTTACAAGCAGCATCAAATTTTACGATGAAAAATTAAGTTCGAAATCAACTGGATTTGGTTCGAAACCATCACGTGTTTTGTGAGGCTGGAGCATTGCTAGTGTTAAAATATATATTGCCATTTAATAGACCTAACTTCTTTGTAAATGGAGAGCCTTTAACTGGGCCTGTAGGAAGACTAATAAAACTTTTCAAAGATAGAAAAATTATTTGCCAACAAACTATAAAAAACAGCTAAATAGCCCTAGGTGTTTGTTTGATATGCCCTACTGAAGTTCAGAAATTCAGAATCCTACAAATTTTGAACAGAAATAGTGAATATGACAACAAATTAATTTAGAAGTATGTTTATGAATAATAATATCAAATTATAAGGAAGTAGTAGAACATATTTATAATTTATAATTTTCTAAATATATGCATGTATATAATTAAATATATATATGTGCATATATATGTGCATATATATGTATATAGATATATATATATATATATACATGTATATATGTATATTATATATATATATATATAAATATAATATTATATATATATATATATTTATATTTTGTATATATAAGATTATATATACTATACATATATATATATTATATATATATATTATATATATATATATATATATATATATATATATATATATATATATATATATATATATATATATATATATATCTACTGTACAGTACATATACAGTATATACTATACAGTACATATACAGTATTTATAAACAGTATATACATGTATATATATACATGTATATAAAAATTATATATATATATATATATATATATGTATATATATAGGGTGTCCAGATAGATCGTGAACGATTTTGAATGACTGCCATTTTTAATCCACTAGTAACAAATTTATAAAAATTGTCATTTAGTATTTAATAATGTCTCCTTTATTCTTCAGTACAGCGTCAAGTCGATCATGCATCGAGCCAATTAGATTTGTCAGAGTTTTCAGAGGTATCGATTTCCACGCCTTTCGAATCCGGCGTTTCAAGCTGTTCAATGTCTGCGGTTCAGGATCGGCATAAACCGTTGCCGCCATAATACTCCAAACATTTTCTATCGGTGACAAATCCGGAGAATTAGGTGGCCAGTCCTCTGGTGAGATATATCCATTAATGTTTGTGTTCAACCACTCGACTGACGCTCTTGATGTGTGTGCACGTGCACCGTCTTGTTGAAACAATCCTTCGCCGTTATTACGAAACAGCTTTGTAGCTGTTAAATTCGTACATACAACTGTTCGCTGGAATGCTGGTTTGACCTCTTTCTCCAGTATCTCATTGATGTAATAAGTCGAATTAACTGAAGTTTTATTTGGGATGATATGAAGTTTTGTTAATCCGCGAGCTGTAATACCACCCCACACCAGAACTGACGGGCTGAACTTCACCTGTGGCGCGCACGGAACAGAAGTTTCTTGTGATCCCCATACTACATCGTTCTTATTGTTAGGTACGTAGTAAAGTTTGAAAGGTGATTCATCAGTGAACATGACACGCGACCAGTCAATATCTTTAAACTTCTTCGCAAAGTTGACTCGGCGGACTTTATAAGCACTACTTAACTTTGGGACCTTTTGTCGTTTAAAGCATTTCCATTTCAGCGTCGTTCGCATATACTGTCTTATTGTCTCTTTGCATCCAGCAAAGCGTTTGTCTTTCAATCGACGTGCTAACTTTCGCAGACTCTGTCCACGCACATATTTAGACTGCCTAATCAGTTTTTGAGCGGCAGCAGTCAGCACAGACTTTCGACCGCCTTGATAACGACTCTGCAGCGTTTCGTTTGGATTCTGCTTGTAGCGGTTGGCCCACTTGCTAATCCACGCTTTACTACGACCTAGTTTTTTTTGCTATAACGCCATAACTATACTTTTCTTCCAATAGTGTAATAGCTTGTGCTCTAATTTGCGCTTCGTTTAATGTTGCCATTGCCTAATCAGTGATACGCCGTTTATTTACTGCACTGTTGCGGCAGTTTTCTGTTTACGCACATTTTGATGACGTCACGGCAAATGACGTCAACACTTTGAAACGTAAGTTACAAACCTACAGTATTTTCCCTGTTATTTACAATTGAACAGCCTATCTGCCAGTATCAAACTTTCCACATTGTATTGTGCATAACATATAATTTTTTGCATTCAAAATCGTTCACGACCTATCTGGACACCCTATATATTCCGGATCGGATCTGTTGTACCAGGAAGTCTGGTACATTTCTTATCCTATCCTTATTCTATCTCTAGTATGCTGAGTTCTTAGTTAGTTACTGAGATAGAAGGGTAGTCATGTCTGTAGATAGCAACTGAGTTTTACTTAGTCTTTTCTATAGGGTTGTCTTCCGTGGACGGTAGCTTCTATCTGGGTAATGTGGTCTAGTTATATTTCTAAGTATTAACTTTTAGAAGTTACATTTTATTAAATGAACGATACTGTAACAAGCCATTAATGATTTAGAGACAGTGTCATGTATGCATGTATGTGTGAATGTTGTTATATAATATGAAATGTTATTAAGGTCTCGAGTTCTTAAAGTATAGAAGTAACCTAACAGCCCTAACTCCCGCCTCAGCAGGGACACCCAGCACGTAATTATGTAACGTTTAAGGCCTTCGTTTCTGAGCTATTTTCCCAATACCGTTAGAATATTGACAAGAACCGATAAGAAAAAGAAAGGAGATGCAAAGAACATTAGCATAATTGGTAAAGATGAGAAATTGAAGAAAGAGCTGGAAGAGGTGTAAGAAAGATGGAGAGAATATGTAGAGGAATTGTAAGATACGGCTGAAATGCCAGTGCAAGAGGATTTTAAAATAGAAGAAGAAAATATAGTAGAAAACGATAAAAGGGGCCCAGTTATAATAAGGAGGAATTTTATTCTGCAACCAACGGCATGAAGAAGGGGAAAGCGGCCGGAATAGATGATATCCCAGCAGAATTCTTGAAAATGTTGGAAGGAGAATCGCTCAATAAGTTAGTGGAAGCTCAACAAGTTATGGAAGTGTAAAATACAGGTATTTGGCCAGACGACTTTACCAAGTCAGTGATGATCCCAATTCCCAAAAAAGTCAATGCTGTGGAGTGTTTGGATTACAGAACAATCAGTTTTATACCTCATGCATCGAAGATCTTATTAATGATAATAAATAATCGCATTCAGTCGAAAGCAGATACGATACTGAGCAAGACACAATTGGGTTTTTTGGAAAGGATGAGGCACAAGAGAAGCAATAGGGGTAATGCGGGTCCTTTGCGAAAGAAACTTAGAATATGGAAATGACGTTTTTGTATGTATTGTGGGCTTTGAGTATGTCTTTGACAGGATTGATTGGATAACGATGATGAATATCTTGAATAGAATAGGAATTGACTGGAGATAGAGAATATTAATTTTAAATTTGTACATGAATTCAAGAGGAGTAATCAAAATCCAATAAGAATGCTAAGAAGAAGGTGAAATAAGATGTGAAGTAAGACAAAATTACAACCTTGTCTTAATACCATGTCTTGCATTTCGCCGCTGCTGGTTAACATTTAAGCTGAGGCAATGATGGAGTCGGCCACGGAAGACATGGAAGAAGGAATAAAAGTTGGAGGAAAATTGCTACAAGATATAAGATTTGCAGATGACCAAGGAATGGTAGCGGGCAGCAAGACCGGATTGCAGAAGATAGTGGATGGTCTGAATGACACGGCTTTGAAATATGGCTGCAGATTAACATCAAAAAGACTAAAGTGATGAGAGTGTCCCATATTATTTACCACATCACTGTCGATGATGATGACAAATTGTTTAACGCTATCATCATTAACAAACAGCATCAGCACCGGCTTCTTCCGTCGTTTAAAGATAAATCTAAGCTCAGGGAGAGGGCTCATCCTTTCTCTTTACCATCTAAACGCTCTCCTTTTATCTCCTTCATTTTTTTCCTTCTCCCTAAATAAGAACTTTATACTTAGAGTGCTTTAAAAGACTTTTATAAAGTTTTTTAAACAACGTCTACTTGTGTTATTTTGCTTCCTATATTGCTATATCTATGTGTGTAAATTTTTTGCGGTGTGTTAGATTCCTGTAATAAACGAATATATAATATACCAAATCTACCAAGCATCATTGGTAATTTTGTCAGTACATCTGATTTTCTCTATTCTTCTCCGTAGCCGCACTTCGAGCTCTTCCAATTTCCGAATATCCTACTTCCTTAACGGCCACGTTTCTCGGCCGTACAGGTGCACGGTCCACCCTAAATTTTTCTGCAAATCGTCATCTTCATGGATTTAGTGAAACATTTTCTTAGTAGTTCGTTCCTCTTACTAAAGGCCTTTTTTGCTTGAACATAGCTGCAATTAATTTTTGTGTCACATTTTCCATCCTCTGTTACTTGTAACTTAAATATTTGAAACCAGTTCTTATTCTAACTTTGTACCATCTATTGCTATATTGATTCCCCCTCCTTTCTATACACTGTCATCAGTTTCGTCTTCGTTATATTAAGCTTCATTCCAAACTCTAACGCAATAGTAGTCAGGTGTCCATAAAGTATTTTGTACATTTTCTATCTAGATCCCTCAGTGACCAATTCAATAACTTGGAACATAATGGCACTTTACGATAAGTGAAAGCAATTTATTGGTCGGCAACAACTTACTGTATACATGTGAAGGTCGGATTCTACGGGGTTAAGGTAAAGAGAAGCAGTCCCAGCTATTTTTGAAAACAAATAGTTAAAAACAAATGTGCTACAGGAGCAGTAATAGTGATGCTCATAATAACAGTCTTCTTCTCTAAGTGCCGTCCCTGTTCCAAGGCTGGGCGGTCATGGTCATATTCCTCCATATGTCTCTGTTCAATGTTGCTCTGATCATCTCTGTTTCAGTTAACTGCATCCATTTGCTAAGACTCTTAACGCCATTCGTTGTCGACCCTTGCATTTTTATTGCATTACCGAAGAAACCTGGTGCGGTAGAATGTGAACTACACAGAACTATAAGTCTAATGAGTGTAGTCATTAAAGTCTATTTAAGAATTCTGCTAATGAGAATGAGAAATAAAATTAGACCTGAAATAAATCCTGTGCAATATGGTTTTATGGATGTTTCTGGTACAAGGAATGCTATTTTCGTTCTAAGAATTCTGTGTGAAAGAGCCATAGAATTAAATAGGGATCTATACCTATGTTTCATTGATTATACCAAAACTTTTGACAAAGTTAGACACATAATAACAGTAATATGGCTGAAAATGACTGAAAATGATAGACAGATATTCAGCAATACCTTATCAAAGGAATATGACTGTGAGTGGTCGGCCTTTAGTTTTATCGTTAGATAAAATTGACCGTGAATGGCCAAGAAATCTGTTCAGATTTCTCCTAACTCTATATCAAACCGTGAGTGTGTGGCTCAGATTTCAAGTGATATCTGATCAGACATCTGATCAATAATTTCTCTCATATAAACATCACCATCAGTAGGCTCCGATAGATTTATTTGAATAGATATTTGTTGAGAGAAATCAGATCGTGAGTGGCCTATTTATGATCGTATTAGTGTAAGGAGATGTCATAATGTATGATTACAAATGTTTGTAATTTTTTAGATAAGCTTTGAAGATGGAAATGTTGCTAAGCCGGGCATTTGGATTGATGGCGGAACACATGCTCGGGAATGGATTTCACCGTCATCCGTTGTTTACATTATATTTAGGGTATTAGTAGAGTACTTTCAAAATACACTTGAGCCATTGGTAATAAGATAAATTTTTAAAGCCTTGTAGAGTCTTTGTAATACTTTGAACTTCATTGAGTTGTAATAAATTCTTTGCACGTACACTTAGGAAATTAGAAACAACTCAAAATTATATAAAAAGTTAGTTCTCTCTCTCTCTCTCACTCTCTCTCTCTCTCTATCACTTTCTCAATTTCTCCTGTGAAAGCTTTAATCGATATATTTATTACACTGTATGTTGTATTGTACTGTTGGCTGGAGCCAGTGTAGAAGTCGATAAGATATTCGACTGCGAAGCAGTATGAATTCATTATCGAATTGATTATTTGAAGATAATCTTCACAGCATTCATCATTGCCATTTCGTTCATACTATCCAAAATATTTTGTAGTCCCTCTTCGTTTCCTGCTGCCAATATCTTAATCATTTGCAGACTCACATTTCAACAATTTATCTAAATTATTGTTCCGTCTTCAATACTATCTGAGATATTACTTAATTCAACTCCATCTTAGATAATTAGAATTGAGTCTGCCCAGCGAACTCTAACTGAATCTTTATGGTCTGTATCAAACTTCGCCATTGCTGATAGATTAGAAATTTGTAAATTGCCTACATTTGAATGTCGTCGCCTGTGGGCCGATCTTATTTTATGAGTCAATAAATTTGTAGAGGTTAATTGGGATAAGTTTTTAACATCCCTGGTCTCAACACACCCGATGACACAGTCGTCGTTCAAATTGCCCAAAGCGCGGTTAAATTCTACCTTGCATTCATTTATCTTTACCTCAAGGCTCCGTTCTTGGTCCCATCCTCTTCAATCTTCATATCACACCTTTATTCACTTTAATATCGTCTCATGAAGTATTTTCTGATAACACTCAACTATACACTTATTTCAACTCCAACAGCTATTCTGAAGCTGAACACCTCCCGCAGCAATCTTTTCAGTCTCTATCCTCTTGGATGGCCGCTAATATCTTAGCACTTAACCCATTGAAGATTGAATTCTTTTTGCTTGGGACACCTCAACAGCGTCTAAAGATGAATGAGAAAAATTTAACGTTATCTTCGGTTATTATAATATCAGCCGTTTCCTAAGTTAGATATCTCGATGTTACCCTTGTAAACATCTAGCTTTTCATGAGTACATAGCTGAAACTTCACAGGCACACGTTTCTTCTATGTCCGTGATCTTCGTTGAATTCGTCCATATTTGTCACGCGAGACCGCCGGTATATAGGTGCAGCTCTTATGCAACCCAAGCTGCACTACTGTATTTACTTGCGTTTAAATATTCCTGGTTGTGAGATAGATCGGTTGCAGTTTATGCAGAAATCTCTTGCACGAGAAATATTTTGCAGTTTCTAAGTACTCCCCGTGTTGTGCTCGGGTGTGGTTGAACCACAGCTGATTAGGGCAACCGCAAACAATCTGCCGCGTGTACGTAAGAGGCGGCTGAGGATGGCAAGAGGGGACCCACCTCACCACGAAATATTTTCCCCAGGATTAAACGACAATTAATCCACCTAACTGAGGAAGGCAACGGGAAATCACCTCAGAAGCCATATTTTTCCCAAGTTATAGGCTACATAGGGTATGGATAGGGCATAGACTTTGTGAAGGAATAACTAGTTGATCTAAGGAATTCTCTTATAGAGCGAGAAAACAGACTTTGAGTATGAATATGTACCTTGAACTTGCCACTTGGCAGTGCACTGAAGAAGAGAAGTACTCGCATGTTAAGCCCATTTTAAAGTCTCTGAACCGGCTAAAGATTAAAGAGCGTGTCAATTACTTGACAGCTTTCATAACCTATCAGTCCATTACCACCATTTGACAAAGTTGTATGTCTCAATTGACTAAAGTGATACAGCCTTAGTTTGGGTCTAAAGTGGTAGCATTCCTATGAGCAGTTCCATAGGTAGTTGATGACCTACCTTTTCCATCTCTTTTTACCATCCAGTAACCACGAGTTGCGACCAGAACGAAACCTCCTTTTCTTAAGATATTCGCTAAATTTTACTTCCTTCGAAAATTATTTTGGAAGTTACGACTGTACTTTCTGATTTAAGTACAAGAAAACTTATCTATACTTTAATACATAACTTTTCAAATAAATTGATCTCCAGTTACCAGCAAATATCCAGTAATTTGAATATATATTCATCCAGTCTACTATAAATCGTCTTACTGGACATATTCGCCATACTGCTAAATATTTTGAGTACTTTTTATGTTAGTTTGATAATTATAATTTTTCATATTAGTTTCACTAATTGTTTATAAATAGTTAGAATACTTTTTTATGTTTGTAGATATTAACAGCCTACTATAGTCATAGCGAAGAAGAAGAAGCAGTTCGCTCAGTTGATTGGTATATCCTACCTGTTCTTAATCCAGATGGCTACGCTTTCACCTTCAGCCCAAATGGAGTAAGATGAAATATATTTAGATCAAAATAATTTATTATCCATTCAAATCAACAACTATAGGCCCCTACATTAGAAAACTTTACTTCAAATTTCATAAAGCAACATTCTCCGCTTAACCAGCGATTAGACTGCTGATCGAAGCAGATGACTGTTCAATCACGAAGGATTCGATTCATGAAACCTTAGTCGGCGATTAAGGAGCATTTAGTAACCTGTTAGCTAATCGATCGAAATTGGACAATTAAACTCTGATTAGGAGATTTCTAGCAAAAGATGCAAATAATGACACCGGTTTTAGAGTCTTCTTGAATTTTGCAATTATTTTAACATCTTGAAACCCAACCCATAATGCAAACCCTTTCATTAATCCTTGCCATACACTTAATTATACGATGTACATTCATGTATTGTTTAGAGACAAATCTATTAATTCTATATTGATCGAACTTTTGCAAACGTGTACTCTGAAATGTTTTTAAAATAATTATAGCCTTGATGGGCATACATGTATACATGTATATATATGTATATATATATATACATATATATATACATATAGATATATATATACATGTATATATATATATATATATATATATATATATATATATATATATATATATATATATATATATATATATATATACGTCTGTATCTTCTAGTGCCTTGCCTAACGGTAGGTCAATGGCATATAACTATTCCAACCAATTTTATTTTCAGCCTTCCTCTTCGTCCTAATGTATGATTTTTTTTATCAGATCATACAGCACCCCATGTCCAGGTCTTCATCTAACTCTTTTTCCTTTCATTCTTCCTTCTGTTGAATCCTTTAGGAACCCATCCCCCCTTATACTATGTTCTACACAGCCTTTCTTTATATTTCTGATCACATTATTAACTGTCTATCTGCATCGACTCTTTCAAGAACTTTTCGTTAGTAGTTTCTGTTAGACCAACTAATCTTTTCCATCTTTCGCCATAACCGCATTTCCAATGCGTCTTCTTTCCAGATATGTTCTTTGTTTAATGTCCACGTTTCACATGCATACAGAAGTGTCGATCACACCAATGCTTTCATAATATTTACCTTTGTGTTTTTTTAATGGCATACACAACTCTCCTATTACCGATGGCATTTTCTACTTGTGTAATCCTACTGCATTTTTTCAGACTCACATTTTCCATCATCTGTTATAGTATGACTCTTTGCCTCGTTCCTGGAATACTCTCATGAATCTTTTCTCTTTTGTGTTAAATCTTCATACCATATTTCAATGTCATATCATTCAGACTATCCGTTATTTTAACAGTGCATTCTTGCTCCCCGCTATCGTTCTTTGATTATCTGCAAATAGCACATCTTGTAACAATTTTCTGCTTCTTTTATTCCTTCTTCAACGCCTTCATATGGCTTCCATTGATTAATATGAACAAAAAGTATCGGATAATTTGCGGCCGGTTTGTATAAGAAAAATTGATTTACACATTCATGCATTCTTTTTCACAGAATCGATTTTGGAGGAAAAATCGATCTCAATATGGAGAGAATGCTACAGACAGTTACAGCACAACGTACAATATGACGTGCCATGGGTCAGATATCAATAGAAATTATGACTTCCAATGGAGACAAGGTATAAATATGTTTATAACGTGCGTATTGCATACACGTGAATTAATAAATTTAAAATTTTAGATAACTTTAAATTAGTTGCAAGTATATCATTCTTAAATACAGGTAAGATCCGATGTTGTCTCTGCAAAACATAGGACAAGAATTGGGCGCTGGAATGTGAGAACGCTGTGTAGTACTGGCATGGTCCTTCTATTATCAATGGAGCTGGCAAGACTCAAGATAAAGATGTACAGGATAAAAAAATCTAAAGGCTAATGTCAACGTCAATTTCCTCACTCGAAAGCGATGTCAGTGATGGGCGAGCCAGGATTAGAACCCCGTTCATGCTGATTCGCCGTCGAATATCTTACCGACATCGCCACTGGCTCCAGCTGTACCCATAAACATACCCAGAAGCATAAACGAGACCCGTTTAATAGCAAAGGAAGAATGTCGGCTAGCAGCGTGCATAGACCATGTGGTAAAGTGGAGGAAAATACGGAGGAAGATATGAACATAGTACGATAGTTAAAGTCTTCTTGTCGTTCAGAGATCAAGCACATGTTTGACGGTTTTCATAATTGACATCTACACACTCCGCTATGATTTTGTCGCTCACTAGCCTGCACCTTCTCCAATTTATTAGTATCTCTTGCGATACGGATAACACGCTTTAAGCTTGAAAAGTATGTATTTATTTTAATATCTTAAATCCTTAGTCATTCATAATTTGGACCTAAATGAACAAGTATCAACAATCAATAATATTCATTATTCAATATCAAATGTTGAAACAAAATAAAGTTGGCACTAACTAAGAGAATTTGGAAAAGTGTGAAGCATGAAAATCTAAATATTCTCTGACAATCTGACTTCACTTGTAATCACAATTGTCAGTGTAACAGTGTAGCTTTTTATTTGTAATGTTGTAAGTTCTTTCTCACAAATTGTTTAGCGTTTCCATTTAATTCCAAAGAATTGAAAACGGTAATAAAACTCTAAATCAACAATATCAAATTAAATACATTTGATTAATCGAAAATAAATGGAGATTGAGAATAACTACGCGATATGGATGCAAATACCGCTATACGTAAGTGTAAGTTGCAACTTGAAAGTTTTTCTGATAAAATCATGTTATCTGAAAGAGTTTCATCATGCTCTGTGTAGCCGTTATACAGAGCCGTTACACAGAGTCCTAATCTTAGATTCTTAGGCATGAAAACCTAATGAAAAAACAGCAAGAAATTGTTATTTATTGATTATTTAATTAGATTGACTTTAAAGTTCAGGATAAAAATTCAGAATATGAAGGTGTTTTGAGTATTTTATTGCTCTTTGTGTTTTTTTAAACAAAAGCACGTTTTAAAAGCACGCAATCGTTTTAAAACAATCTCACATCACAATCCCACTAACCTCAAAGTTCTGGTGACGCCAGTGGATCTGTAGTAGTATATTTAAGATGTATTTTTTATCTTTGAGCAGTAAATCCAACCACAGACCCATGCTTAGAAACTTACTCAGGTCCTACCGCTAACAGCGAGAAAGAAACTCAGGCTGTGACGTCATTCCTTTTGAATCATAGCAACACAATGCGAGGTTACCTAACGATCCACAGTTATGGACAATACTTCTTCACCCGATGGTCATATTCTCAGGAAGTGCAGGCACCCTACGATTCAGAAACTGTAAGTAAATTAACCTCACAATCGCAGTTGATCGGTGATGGGCAATTCTGCAAATATATTCGAGAAACAACCGATCACCTAATTACGTAATTTCATAACTTTAAAGAGAGCTTGGTAATAATGTAAGGTACATAAAGATATAATTTAAAAAACCAAAAACTATCGAATAAAACAGTGAACCATAGTTACCACGAAACTATTTTAATGTAAATAAATTTCGACCTTCTTTTACTTCTTAACGAATGTCGCACTCGTTTAACCATCGTTCAGCAATGTCATTCATAGAGAACTAATAAGATACGAAAATTTTGAGGGAAAATAGTTTTAACAGTTGAACTTTACAAGTATTTAATTTGAATACATGTTATAGTTATAATTTAATGATGTGGTTGAAACTATTTTAAAAATTTAACTTATATTTTGTCTATTCTTATTCTGTGTGAAAGAGCCATAGAATTGATAAGGATCTAAGCGTTTGACAAAGTTAGACACAGCAAATTGATAGATCTTCTTCATGAATTGGATATAGATGGCAAAGACATAAGAATTGTTAGGAATTTATACTGGAATCAAGAAGCTGCAATGAGATATGAGAACGAGTATAGTAACTTTTGCAAAATTAAAAGTGGAGTAAGGCAAGGCTGTGTAATGTCACCAGATTTTTTAACTTATATAGTGAAAATATAATGAGGAATATCAATGAAATAAAAGGATTAGTAATTGGAGGATACAATCTTAATAATATATGTTATGCTGATGACATAGTTCTTATTGCCGACTCGCGAGACAAACTTCAAGGCTCGTTAGACTTCAAAAACTTGTTGGATATTGTAATATATCATAGTGAGGCTAGTGGACTATCTATAAATATGAAGAAAACAGAATGCATGACAGTTAGCAAACTAAAAATGCCACAGCCTTGCTTAATCAGTGTAAGAGGTCAAAATGTCAACAAGTCGAATCAGTCATATATTTAGGGTCACTTATTCATCAAAATGGGAAATGTGACAAGGAAATAAACAGAAGAATAGCCATGGCTAAGGAGGCATATAACAGAATGTCAAAGATTTTTAGAAGCCATAAATTATCAATTGATACCAAAAAAAAGATTTCTTCAATGCTATATTCAACCAATATTGTTATATGGAAGTGAAGTTTGGACAATCTCTTCTGTAATGGAATCGAAACTTGAGGCAACAGAGATGTGGTTCTATAGAAGAATGCTACGTATATCTTATGAAGACCACGTTAAAAATGAAGATGTCAAAACAAAGAATGCCAACTTGTCGTGACCTTTTGAAGCCTACTGTCTAGGGGCTGATCCATTGCATATGACTTATGTAATTACTTCTATAATGCATCTGCTACATATACCTATGTGGTAAGAGTAATAGACTATTACCACAACAACTACGAGAACCTCAAACCGATTCAGGAATTAATTTCGGTTTAAGCCTAACTTTCATACTGAGGGAGTCTCTAATGACTTCCATTTCGACTATTCTCTAACCATATCACTCCGCCCCATTCAGCATTCCGCCTTAGCGCATAATTGATGAAGGACTTTCGAATGCTCTGAAGAATGGATAATTATCATAGGAATTAGGTAAAATCCTTGGCCACATTGAAGCCCAATCGATCTGTATCACTGGGGGCTGCTCACCCCTCTCGCTCGGCCGCTCTCAACCCTCATGCTACTGAAAATTCCTTAGATAAGAGAAGTACTCAGCCGTCCCTACCAATGCCTACCATCGTACCTCTACCTCAAATTCTACTAATGTCTCAACAGATCCTAAGGTACCTAATCGGCCAGCGAGGCCTAAACCGGCCATCTTTACCGGATAGAGACAGATAATAATAATAATAATAATAATAAAGGTTTAACGTCCGTTTCCTCGTCCAAGGATGATGTCAGAGAATGTCTTAATAGCGTAGGGGTAACTAACGTCATGAAGCATTAAATGACAGATCCTGAGATGAATTGAACACTCGTGAGTTCACATCCCAGCCGCGCTGATCTGAGAGTAAAATCTCGGACATTCACTGGATTGGTTATATGGAAAGTGCGTGTCACTATAATGCGTGTTTACTTTGCTTTGTTTAGCTACGTCAGATAGCAAACTCAAAGCTCTCCCTAAGAAAATATCAGTCTTTATGGGACGCTACAGACCGACACATCAGAGGAAGACGTAAGGGACTTGATGAAGGAGAATGGTATTTGTGATCCTGTATGCAAAAAACTGAGGAAGGGAACGGGAAACCACCTCAGAAGCCATACTTTTCCCAAGCTATAGGCTACATAAAGTATGGATAAGGCATAAACTTTGTGAAGGGATTAACTAGTTGATCTAAGGAGTACTCTTATGGAGCGAGAAAGCAGATTTTGAGTCTCAATATGTAGGCTAGCTTGAACCTGCCACTTGGCAGTGCACTGAAGAGAAGAGATGCAAGAAACTATCGGGGATTACTAAGGGCGGGAGGGAATACAAATCCTCGGCTTTCCTTATATCCATCGACGTGAAATATAAGGATGCTGTATTCGATATGAAATTTTGGCCTGACATTTTCACTATTAGGAAATGGTGGTCTTCCAATTCAAATCCATCACTCTACTTTCTAAAATGGCTTTTCAATTTAATGGCATAATTAATTATGATCTGATTAAAAATTATCTAATACGCCTTTATACCCCTGAGTAGTCTAATAAAATCATTCTTAATAACTGCGTTTTTTCAATTTTCCACATAAACGTGAGAAGTCTGAATGCAAATTATTTACATTTATTAAATATGCTTGATTTATGTGATAATCAATTTAATATATCTACTTCTTTATTCGTCATCATCAGACAAGAGTAAACCAGCACAATAATACACATAAAAATCAATGCTAACATGGCACATAATAATAAGACCAGTTAGACAGACAAAAGAAAAATAGCATTAAATCGAAATAAAACGTTCACTTCAACTACATGTACATACGACGGTCTACTAGGAGATAAACATTACAGTTACGTTATGGCCAAGCGTGTTCATAATATATTTTACTTAATTGAAACTTAAAGAAGTGCATAGTTTGTCAATAAGATATACTATTTTATAATATTGTACAGTAATTAAAAGGCAAATTAAAAGAACTTGCACAGGTCGTCAAAGTTAGCAATTATATATCTCATTGTAATATGTTTTAGAGCACCATTTCTAGGTGGCATGTAGTTCTTTTTTAAGAAATTAATTTCCAGCTTTATCCTAACATGTCTGAAATCTAATTTACCTAGACCCGCCTCAATAGGTTTAACAGACTCCCATCTTTTATAATGAAAGATTGATCTAAAAGCATTATATTATTCCATGCTACGTTTAGGTCATGAATCTGGTTAATGTTATTTTGCATTCGGAAATAGGGACATCTAATCTTCATTATTTTGAACATGTTTTTAAAATTACACATTTTATATTCCGCATTCGCATTCAAGCGAAAGCGGATAGGATATTGAGCGAGACAATTTGTTTTAGGAAAGGCCGCTGCACAAGAGAAGATATAGGGGTGATGCCGGTCCCATGTGAACGAAGTTTAGAATATGGAAATGAAGTGGAATATGTTTAAATGTGTAAATATGTTGTCTGAATATATTTTGTGGATTTCGAGATGGCCTTGACTGTATTGATTGGATAAGGATGATGAATATCTTGAGAAGATTCGAAATTGACTAGAGAGATAGAAGGTTAATTCTAAACTTGTACATGAATCAAAGAGCTGTAATCAAGATTCAACTAGAATACTCAGAAGAATGTGAAATAGGACGGGGAGTACGAAAGGTTGTAGCATTTTGCCGCTGTTGTTTAACATTTACGCAGAAACAAGATAAAAAGAGAAAAAGAGAAAGATAATGAAAACTTTAATATGGGCTACGCTACTATATGATGTGAAACCTGGACATTAAGGAAGAAAGATGTCAGGAGATTAGAAGCGAAGCGTTGGAAATGTGGATATGGGGAAGAATGGAAAAGACCAGCTGAACCCAAAGGTTACAAATGAATAAGTCTTGAAGAGAGTGGGTACAGAGAGGCAGTTGATAAATGCTATAAGAAATAGGAAGAAGAATTGGATAGGATTTCATTTTAAGGGGAAATAGTTTACTAAAGGAGGTCATAGAAGGTAGAAAAAAGCTAAAGCTAATGTTAACGTCAGTTTCCTCACTCGAAAGCGATGTCAGTGACGGGCGAGCCCAGGATTGAACTTCGCACATTCTGATCCGCTGACAGTATATCTTACCGACATTACGCTTACTGACATTACGCTGTCGAATATGTTATCGAATATCTTACATCGCCACTGACTGGAGCCAGCCAGTGGCGATGTCGCCACCAGGATGTAGGCCATGTAGCCAGCCAGGAAGGAAGGAGAAGCAAATGTAGACCGATATTATGAATGTTGGATGATTCAAGGATCCTCTCGTATGTAGACATGAAGAGGAAAAATGAAAGAAAGAGAAAAGTGGAAGCGCTATATGCCATGGACTTGTCAGTAGGCAGTACATTTAGAGAGGGAGAGACAGATTTCATCATATAAACTTGATTTCTTCTAGATTTAGAGAAGTAACTGTAACACTTTTGGCTGGAGCCAGTGGCGAAGTCGGTAAGTTACTCGACCGCGGATCAGTAGGTGCGGGTTCAAATCCCGGGCTCGCCCGTCACTGACATCGCTTTCGAGTGAGGAAACTGACGAAACCTTAGCTACGTTAACCTTAGCTTTTTACTTAGTTTTCTTTCAAATGCTGAATACTTTTTCAAACTTATTTCTCATTTTTGTTAATATATACATGTATATGTTTACATTTTCAGATGACCGTAGCGCAGGAAGCAGTTCAAGCCATTAATAGCACTCATGGTGTTAACTACGAAGCCGGGATATCACCTAAATTAATGTGTAAGTTTCTCCTACATATTACATGTAATTTAAAAGTAATTTGCTATTAACATTTTAAATGTCAGTCTAGGGAGAAAAGAGTTTTAAGAAATCCTACCTGTTACGCCTCAGTCATTCTTTAAAAATTGTAGAAGGCTAGAGGTCCTTTGCACAATTGTACTGTTTCTGCTGCGTGAGGCTTCCCACAATTTTTGATCTACCAAGTACTAAGTAGGCATAGACAGGATGTGTATATACATGTACAACTGCTGATGCTAATAGTAAGTGGCCTAACATGTATATTGCAAGAAATGAAATCTACAAAAACATAAGTTTGCTTGTGCATAGGTTTGCGACCAGCACGCAAACCTCCATTTCGTTAATTTCCTTTATATTTGGATTTATTTTTTAGATTTTGGAAATTGCACCGATTTGGACCTTCTTTTTGCTCGGCGGTCTAGATTTTGGACATTAAGCCTTAATTATTATATTATTTGTCTCAATAGCGCTCGATGTAGTCATGGACGACAGTAGCACTTTAACAGTTGTTATGAAATGTTTAAGCCGTTCGGTTTTTCTAGCCCATTTTACTAGCTATCACTTTAAACACTATGTAAGAGGAAAAAGGATGTAGGTAAAAATGTGAACTTTATCCCGGAGCAGTGGTGCAAACAGCTTTGACTAGGAGGGGCTTAAGCCCCCCCTACGGCCAAAATAGGTCAATTTTGCAAAGATCCGCTAAGTTTCTTCAGAGGTGAAAAAATTAACCTACTTTTTTCCAAGACAAGTGTAGGATTTTAGGTTTTCTCCTGACTTTAGTACAGGTATGAGCGGCGGCGGGAGGGGGGGGGGTAAGATACGGGATACACTCACTCTATGAGCCGAGCGCAGTAAACTGAAAAATTTTGATCAACCCCACAGCATTTTTCTGGTTGCGTCACATGTCCCGAAGAAGGCAAATGTGTGCAAAAAATGTAGAAAATGTATGTCAAAAATTTTTTCGGGCCCCCCTTAAGAAATTCCTGGATCCGCCCATGCCTACCAGCGTTATTGACGTGCCCCCAACAACTCATTTCAAAGGGAAAGGTCCCCAAAAATCTCAGATTTCTGGGGGACCATTAACATTAATGTCCCACTCAGTTAAGATTATGGGGGGGACATGCCCTGCAATCCCCATTGGATGAGCCCATGCATGCTTGTGTAAATCATCCCCTTAACCTCTTCTATGATGTATACTGCACATGAAATTCTATTATGTGTACATGTAAATTCGAATATTTCTAGACTAGTCTCTTGGCCTGACAATTTTATTTTATTACCTGTCTTTTAGGATATTCAGTTAAGCCTTCACATTTTTCATTCCGCCACTTATCTCTTGCTTTGTTCGTAGTCTTCTTCAGTTTATTATTTAGTCTTTTCTCTAAGCAACCTCTGATTCACTATTTTCCATCTTCTTAATCTTTTATTTTTATCGCTAATTTCGCTTGAGATTCGAGAACTTTTTGGCGCTTTTTTGCGTAAGACACTCGTTCGCTATGTCTTCATGCCTTCCTTATCAGATTATACTTTTCATTTGTTCCTCTAATTTCGCTCTCCTTTTGGCCTACTTTAATCTCCGTTCCTACTACCTTCTGAAACTTGCGTCTCTTTCCTTCATTCCCATGTCTTTATACTTTTCTATCCGTTCATTTTCCATTTTTTTATACTACTTCTTCGATTTATCGTCAAAGCGATTATTGTGTACCTCTATAGAGTCAAATTTCAGTTATAGTACTTCAGTACACGTTATTCAAATGCGTAAATATATAACATTATACGTTTTATTTGGCAGATGCTTTTTCAGGAGGTTCTGGAGACTGGGTACGCGAGAAGGTTGGAATTAAACATGCTTATGAGGTTGAAGTGCGAGATAAGGGAAACCTTGGATTTAATCTTCCCGTTAATTACACTATTCCTGTAGGCGAAGAAATGTGGGCAGCTGTCAAGGTCGTAGCTAGTCACGTGTTTCAGGATTATCCGTGGACTCCCAAGTCAACGAATGTCAGCACATCAGCAATTGAAATATCTAGTTCGGCTTTGACTACGCACGGTCTAGAGAATCCTATAAATACAGTATCCCGATTAGCTATTTACAAATCCCTTACAGCCTTTTGTTGTATCTGTAATGCGATTATGCAGATAATGTTAGGTCTAACAAAATGAACGTCTAGGTATATAAAATACTACGAATAGTATGTTATAGTGAAATACTGCTTATTGCACATCAAGAATACGAACTTTAACTCAGATTTGACTAATTAATTATGTGGGTTTAACGTTAGTGTCAGAAATCCTTAATGATTCACTTATAATATCTATGGTAAACAAAAACAACGAGGATGCTTGTTAAATAGCTCTACTTATTAGTAGTTAATTTATCGAGTTATAGTGTTATTATCGTCTCACTAGATTTCCAGATTATGGTATATATCTAGTTTCACCATATCATTTGGAAGTGTGCTAAATTTCATCACATTCAGTAGAAAAATATCAAAAATTAAATTCTAACGCATTACTGTTTACACTAATTGAACTTTGCCCTATACGCTCGCGTAGCGTTAGGCGCACGTCTCCGGTTAACTCACCTCTCCAGTTAGGGTTCTACAAATCCAGTCAGTATGGCTGAGGTGAGCATAGAGATGGCGCTGCAAAGGGCATTACTGAAAATAGAAGAACTAGAATCAGAGCTAGCCTTCTATAAAGAAATCTACAAGAAAGATTGTAGTCCCACTAAGTCAGAGGAAGAGGAAATAGTAAATCGTGAAACGGAATGGTTGCTTCCTAGAGGTAAAAAGCGCAAGAAAGTTAGGGAAAACTTGTTGAAAACAGCGGAAAACTCAGTGGAAAAAGCTGGTAATTCAACTCAACCAGTGGATCCTCTGCCAAAGCCCATTAAAGCTCAAAAGCCACCACCTGTGATCATTAGCAAAGTAGATCAGTATGATGAGATCAAGAAATTGCTAGAAAGTAAGAATCTTAAATTTAAGGCTGCTTGTCTTAATAATGAACAGGTGAAAATCAATGTGGATACTCCAGAGGAATATAGAGCACTGCGAAATGCAGTTGAGCAGAATAAGTATCAATGGCATACTTATGAAAATAAACAAGATAGACCTCTCAGAGTTGTCGCAAAAAATTTGCTCTCTTCATGTGATCCGGAAGAGATAAAATCAGAATTGCAAAATCAAAACTACAAAATAATCCAGGTTGAACCTAGGTTTAAGAAGACAACTGAAGGGAATGTTCCCTTACCTATGTTTAATCTGTTTTTGAACAGACAGAGGACATTAAAAGAGTTTACAACATTTAATACCTATGTCACATGAGAGTCAAGATTGAGGCAATAAGAACAAATAAAGCAATCCCTCAATACAAACGACGTCAAAAGTTTTGTTAAAACAAAAATTTATTTCTGCTATCGCGATTTTGTGTGTGTTAAATGTGCTGGTAAGCACAATTCATCCCAATGCACTAAAGCACGTGGTGATCCAGCTAAATGTTCAAACTGTGGCGAAGCGCATCCTGCAAGCTACAGAGGCTGTGTGATAGCCAAAGAACTTCAGAAGCGAAGGCAAGAATCTCAAACGCCTACAACAACTACTGCTCTCTTGAAGCCTGCAGGTATTGAGCGGTATCACATATTCCATGGCAACTAAAGTACAGCAAAAAGTTCCTGCACCCAGTGACGTCCAGCCAACTGATCTAAGACAAATGTTTACGCATATGATGGAGACATTTAAGAAATTTGGTGAAAGACTAAATATACTAGAGGCTCAGGTAAATTCGCCAACTAAAAATTTTAAATTCTAATAATGGATAGAACAGATTTAAGAATAGCACTCTGGAAAGCCAATGGCATTCTGAACAAAAAGATTGAATTGGAGGTATTCCTACAAACTCAATCAATAGATGTCTGTCTGCTTAATAACCGAAACGCATTTTACAAGAGAGTCATACCTAAAAATTAGAGAATATAAATCTTATCACACAACTCATCCAGAAAATCAGGCGAGAGGAGGCAGTGCAGTTATCGTTAAGGATTCAATAGATCATTATGAAGAAGGATATTCGCAAAAACCAGAAATATAGCTAACCCTAGTTTCTATTAAATCAATGAAACAAACTTTAATTATAGGCGCTGCCTATATTCCACCCAGACATAACCTTAAAGCAGCACAATATAAAGTACTTCTGCAACAATGTGAAAGATTTATTCTTGGAGGTGATTTCAATGCTAAGCATGTAGACTGTGGTTCTAGAATAACTACAACTAAAGGCAGTGAGCTAAGAAAAGCTATCAAAGAACTGGGCTGCAATTTTCAGTCAACAGGTAAGCCAACTTACTGGCCAACAGATACTAATAAACTTCCTGATCTGTTGGACTTCTTCATCACTAGGAAAGTTTCATCAAACATCCTCCACACTGATGATAACTATGATCTCTACTCTGACCTCTCAGCAGTACTTCTCACATTAAGTGAGAAAATAATCAAAATTCAATCTCGACCTACATTGATAAATAAAGCTACAAATTGGATGGGTTTCAAATGCGATCTGCAGAACAATATTAATTTAAAAATTGCTCTAAAAACAAAAGAGCAGCTAGAAGAAGAACCGAGAAATTTGTAAGAATTGTACAGAATGCAGCTCTCAGAAATACTCGAGAAAGAACTTTCTCTACTCCAGGTGAAAACTATCCGATTGAAATCAGGCAGCTCGTGACTGAGAAGAGAAAGGTAAGACGAAGGTGGCAGGAAACTAGAGATCCAGGAGATAAAACTATTCTAAACAATAAAACTCAAAACTTGAAAAGAGAAGTACAGAAATTAAAGGAAGAGTCAATGGATTCATATCTAAGTAATCTAACGCCAAACCGTGATGGCGATTATTCTCTATGGAAAGCTACAAAGAAAATTAAAAGCCCTGTCATCTCAATTCCTCCAATCAGGAAGCAGTAAACAGAAAGTTGATCTGTTTGCAGAAAGTCTATATGAGATTTTCCAACCCAATCAAATACAGAGCAATATTTCACTTCACTCTATCTCTAATGGCAAATTTGAAAATATTCAATTTACTACGCCTAATGAATTGGCTCATGAGATAAGAACTAATTTAAGTCCAAAGAAGGCTCCAGGTTTTGATCTGATAACTGGACGTATTTTGAAAGAATTGCCTAGGAAAGGATTAGTCATGTTGACTTAATTAATGCTGCATTTCGACTAAGACATGTTCCTGATATCTGGAAAGTAGCAGAAGTAATAATGATCCCAAAGCCAGATAAACCCCCCACTGGTGTTAAATCATACAGGCCTATTTCTCTTCTACCAGTTATATCGAAAGTTTTTGAAAAGCTGCTGTTGAAAATAATGAAACCGATCATAGAAGAACGCTAAGTTAATCCCTGATTTTCAGTTCGGCTTTAGCAAAAAGCATACTACAATAGAACAGGTACATCGTATATCTGATATAATTGAGAATGCACTAGAGAAAAAAGAAGTTTGCACAGCATTATTCCTTGACGTAGCTGCTGCTTTTGATAAAGTCTGGCACGAAGGCTTAGTATATAAACTCAGCAGCAGATGCCGCCACAGTATATTGAGATTTTAACGTCTTATGTCTCAAATAGAACATATAGAGTAAAATATGAAAACGAATATTCTTATTTGAAAGATATACATGCAGGCGTCCCACAAGGAAGTGTTATAGGACCAATCCTCTACCTGCTCTACACTTGCGATATTCCAGTTATGAGAGGAGTTACTCTGGCAACATTTGCAGATGATACAGCAATAATCGCAACTGGAAAAGATCTCGCCACATCCACGAGCAGAGTACAAGCAGGGTGTAATGAATTTCAGGAATGGACCAAATCTTGGAAGTTAAATGAACGTTAAATGAAAGTTAAATGAACAGAAGTCTATTCACGTCAACTTTACAAATAAAAGAACAAAGAATCCGAAAAGGCTCTCTATCAATGGTACAGAAGTACCATTGATAATAAGAGGATATGAAAATAATGCCAAATACCTTGGCATGAATCTTGATAATAAGCTGAAATGGAAAGAGCATGTTAAGAAGAAAAGAAATGAGCTCAACCTCAGATATAGGCAATACTACTGGCTTATTGGACGAAATTCTAAACTCTCGGTACTTAAGGTACTTAATAAACTCATAATCTACTGTCAAGTGTTGAAGCCAGTCTGGCTATATGGATGTCATATTTCGGGCTGTACAATATCATCTAATACTACGATTATCCAGACGTTCCAGAATAAGGTGTTAAGAAACATTGTAAATGCTCCTAGGTACATCAGAAATAATTCATCGTGATCTGAAAATACCCCTGGTAGTAGAAGAAATAAGAAACTCGGCAACAAGACATCAAGACCGACTCAGTCATCACATCAATCCGCAAGCTCTTCAACTACTGAACCAACAACGCCGCTTCCGCAGGTTGTAGAGGACTAAGCCCTTCGAACTAGTTTAATAATTTAGTCACTAGACTAGAACAGAGAAACCTTCAATAAGTAATACACTTTAAAACGACTTCTTAAGGAAGTTGAAATTATTTACGTTGTGCAACCTAAACGTAATAATTGGATTATCTTTAGTTAAGAATACTTTTAGACTGTCAGGACAAAATTAATGGTTGGTCTTAGGAGACCAGTTTTAATTCTTTAAATATTAATAAAAAAAATAAATAAATGATTCACTTGAAGAACTCGATGACAGACTGTACGCCTACCTGCAGTCAAGAATCGAGTTCAAATCGGCTGGTCAGATCACACTTCTTAGCTCAGTCATTACTTTAGTCTTATCAAACTTCTTTAGCTAGATAATTTTTACAATTTTATAGTTTTAGTCTCATCACATTTTAGTTTAGTCATTTGTTGTTAGGACTCGCATTATTGTTTCATCGCTTTGTGTGAATAGACCCATTATTATTCCAGGTGGTATTGCGTAGAAACCGACAGTAAACATATGATTATTGACTTCATGTACAGATAATACGCTGCTATCTATGTATGATTTAAGATTGTGTTTTCCTAATATACACAGGTAGGTGTACTTACATACTGGGCTGAGCCAGTCGTTTGATGGCAAGTTATTCGATGGTGGATAAGTAAGTGCAGGATTAAACTTCAGTGCTCTTCCTGTGTCATGATTGTCGTGACAATGATATGCCATGGAGCAGGAAACGGATGTTAAACTTAGCTTTAGCTTTTACATACGTACATGTAGATACATACAGATACATTTATAAATATAGGTACAATATATATTGATTAAAAACAGTCATGACAAGCTTTACAATCGATGATATTTTGAGGATGGCAGATCGCTAAGCCCTTTCGAATTGCGATAGAATTTGAAGATTACTCGCTGCCGTAAAGTTGCAAGCTGTTCACTAATTGGCTAGATCCTTACCATAGATAAATTCGACTCACATGAAAAATCGCCTTATCGCCTTAAATAATAAATATCCACAGGTTCGTGTGACGTCCACATTAGTTTCATGAACTTCTAAGATATTTGCTCGTTCTGCATGACTGATAGATGTGAAATGATTTCGGAATTCTATCTTTCTGCTTGACTGACTGTTACTCGGTATAAATTTTGTCTATTACGTTATAATGCAAAATTTAACGCTTAGAAAGAATTTTTCGAAACTCGTCTTATACGCATGGGACTTTTAATTGACTGTTTAATTTAAAATTACAATTAAAGATGGTGAAAAGCTTATTAAGGACTACGCTTTAATATAGATAGTCTACTAAAAGAGGTCATAGGAGGCAGAATAGAAGCAAAGAGAAGCAGAGGCAGACCGAGATTAGGAATGCTAGATGATTTAAAGATCCACTCGTATATGGACATTAAGAGGAATGCGGAAGACAGAGAAGAATAGAGACGTTATATGCCATAGACCTGCCAGTAGTATATGTATATATATATATATATATATATATATATATATATATATATATATATACAGTATATATATATACATGTATAGGCCTATATCGATGTACCTATAGGAGTGTTTTGTCATTTTAAAGATAAGAATGTATATCATATATGTAGTAAACATCCTACACATAATAAAAATCATGACCCCTTTTGAGCAAGTACTGGCTACCGAAAAGTATACGACTCCTATTACGAGTCGTATAATGTACGTCGCCGTTTATGTTCATATGACCATAATGAAACAATTTGTCAACATCGCCCTCAAGGAGTGTTTCCCCTAACCCCAACGAGTAGAGAAAACTCTAGTTGTATGCGAGCCTTTTAACGAATTCAAATGGGGTTACTTCAGACACAATGCTGCTTGCAACGATAACTTTGTTAGACTTATTATCACAAATGTCTATGTTAAAGTGTGAAAGTGATAGCCCCAGGTGAAGGGGCTATCACTGTTTGCTCTGAGCTTCGTAAATAAAATTGAGACAATTTTTGTTGACGAAGAATTAGTGAAGAGACTGATGATTCATATGACGTTACATGTAGTCTATCGACTAGCGATGTACGAAAGCACCATGGCATAAGCACAAAGCACGGTTTTGTGTCGCATCAAACATTTAAAATATCACTATATTCCTAGAGCCAACATAACTCCTCCACATATTCTACCTCTGCCTTTCTCTTCATATTAAAATATATACAGTAGTTTTATAAATATTCCAACATTCAAAGTCTCGGTCTTCCTCTAACCTTTCCCTTCCATTCTTCCCTTAATTATATGTAACTCTTTCAGCAAACCATTCCATCATTCAAATCATTCGGTTAGAGTGTTCGCCTCGGATTCAAGTGGCCTAGGTTCAAAGCCCAGGTCAGTCAAGTATATGATGGATATCCCCTTGGGTCCATGGAAGGTTTATCTTGTATCGGAGCTTGCTGCCGATTGGCGCAAAGATAATCAATAAAAATAAAAATCAATAGCAAAGATATGATTAACCATGGAAAGGATTAATAATAACCAGGAACCTGTAAAGCGGTCTCGAAGACCGGACAACGGCCATGACACCGCTATAGAAATTGTCGGAGGTTATTATTATTATTATTATTATTATTCCATCTCAGTACTTGACCCATCCAGTTCTTCTTTGTATTTCTATTATGAAATATCATGATGTCGCTAAGATTTCTTAAGATATCCTACTGGGATCAATACGTGCGGTGTTCAAATCCTGGGCTCCCCCGTCACCGATATTATTTTAGAGATACCTAGATGACGTTATCATAGGTCACTGACATCGCTTTCGAGTGAGGAAATTGACGTTAACCTTAGCTTTACCAGCTTTTTAGATTTATATTTTTTCCGATATCTCTTGTCTGCGAAAGCGTCAATATATGGCTTTACTCTACTGTTCTCAATTTAAAGAAATTTTTAGAATAGAGTATCATAGAGTATCATAAATTATATTTTGTTATATTCAGACGCCCATCCCAAATGAATTAGCATATTCTTTCTTAAATCATAGAAATATTGCAGGAAGCATTTTTTTGAGAAACGGCGTCAATCTTCTACAATTTAACTAAGACGAATTCGTACAACCTAAGTATCCTAAAATCTAAAATCCATGCATGCACACTAAACAAATAAGTGTAATTGCACAATACACAAGAAATGTTCAAGTGAAATTCCTTTGAAACTCATAACAATATTATAGTTTTATTAATACGAACAAAATGACAATAGATATGCAATGTAATTACTTCAAAACATAAGCGGCAGATTTCTAGCCTGCGTGTGGGGCAATGGTCCCTCAGTTTCGAAAATTTGTAAAATCAAGGATATATTTGTCAAGGATTGATATAACCTGTCAGGAACCTGTAAACAGTCTCGAAAACCGGCTACCGGCCATGACGCTGCTATAGAAATAGTCAAAGCTTAATATTACTATTTATTTAACTTTGTTACTGCTATAGAAGTCATTTATATTAGTACATGCAATGCATACAAAGTATATAGCAATAGAAAGTGTTTTTCTTTTGAATGTTGCGAGTGAAGCGAATGTGAATTTGTTTTACCCTATTCGAAAGTTCTAGATCCTTTGAAATTTCATCAGAATGTCAATTGGACCCTGCTCATAAATATACAGCGTTTAAGATCTTATATCACTCAGATCTTAAATGTGAAAATATAATCAACATACACACCAGATTTGCACAGATAATTTAAGTATACTAAGCCATATCAAAATAGCATGCGAATTTAAATCAAAAGCTTACGATATCAATAAATCACATAAAAAATTACGTGAAAAAATTATAATTCATCGGTAGATTCGAGCACTTACAAACAAATCACTTACTATATCACCAACAACCAAATGATCATTATTCTTTCACATAAGTTATCATAATACATTTAATACAATTGTCATTTTTCAATATTTATGACCCAAAATTCCCAATCATAACCATAATCCAATCACCAACCCAAATATTACTTGTTACTGGATTAAGCAAATCCATTTGATAGATCAATATCTATCTCCGCTAGAGTTCTGTCAAGTGGTCCAAGGCACATAATATCACAGTATCAGATCGTATCACACTCCAGAAAGAACACTTCGTCGATTAACAAGAAAATTTACTCATAAAAGGCTTTGCCTTATCTACACCTAAATGTAGTTGACAGCTTGGGAAAGAATGGCTGCCGAGGTGGCTTTTATTTGCCTTACTCAGGTCGTGCTTAATCACCTAATACAACATGTGCAGTTTACGGTTATTCAATTTTTTATCGACCGGACACAACACGGGAACACATGTATATACACGCATGTATACATATATGTATACAAATATAACACACACACACATATATATATATACTGCATATATATATATATATATATATATATATATATATATAATATATATATATACGTATACATATATATATATATATAAATATATATATATATATGTAATATATATATATATATATATATGTAATACATATATATATATATATATATATATATATATATATATATATATATATATATATATATATTACATATATATATATATAATTTAGAGATGGGAATTTTGTGAATTTTCAGAGTTCGGTTCGGTTAGCTGCAAATGAAAGCTCGGTTAGGTTTGAGTACGGTTAGCGTTTCACAATCCGGGAGTTCGGTTCGGCTTCGTTCTAACCAGCGTTCGGGTTTGGCTCGGTGTCCATCTCACAAGGGTTCGGTTCGGGTTCGGTTTCGAAATATTTCGATTGGGTTAATGCATTAAATGTTTAACAAGAGAATGTATGAGAAGAGAACAATGAGAAGAGAAGACGCTACACCTGGAACAAACCAGAAAGCACCGGAAGCGAGGGAAGATGCCAGATAGTCTATATTCTGATAATACAACAGTACAGGAACCGTGTGAAGAATTCAAGGGCCTATCCAGGAGCGGATGTTAATTCAAACCACAATATAGTAATGGCAAAAGTTGGACTACAGTTGAAGAAAATACTTAAGAAGAAAACGAATAGAAGATGGAATTTGAACGGATTGAATGAGAAAAGAAACGCCAATACTTCAGGAAGCATTCATTCAGGAAGCATTGGAAATTCCACTGCTTCCTGGAAGCAGTGAAAAGGGAAGTTACTAGAATGAAGGACTGCGAAAGAGGAGGCTGGGGTAAACGAAATATGGTGTCAGCTAAAGGAGGCTATTAAAATAGGTGCAAAAGAAGTATATGGCTTTCTTAAAGTAAGAACTGCAAAAAAGGGTGAAAGGAGGTTTCACCTTTCTAATAATTAGAGAACGAAAAATGAAGAGAGGTGACCTTTATGTATATTTCTTAAAATACTTCACGGTGGTCAACAAATGTTCATAAAATAACTATTTAGCTTCCTTAACTGTGTCTGAAAAACTTTCTTTGATCTTAAACAGCAGGCAGAATACTACACACACACACACACACACACACACACATATATATATATATATATATATATATATATATATGAATTTGTTATAAGATCATCCAGCATCCCATGTCTCGGTCTTCTTCTAACTCTTTACCCTTGCATTCTTCCTTCTATGGCATCCTTTAGCGAACCACTACCCCCCCCCCCATACTATGTACTATCCACCTTTTCCTTCTATTTCTTATCATATTTATTAACTATCTATTTGTACAGACTCTTTCAAGAACTGCTTATTTTGTAATTGTTTCAGTCCAACAAAGCTTCTCCTTCCTTCTCCATAACCACATTTCCAATGCCTCTAGTTTCCTGATATATTCTTTCTTTAATTAATGTCGACGTTTCACATCCATATAGAAGTGTCGACCACACAAATGTTTTCACAAACTTGATCTTTGTGTTTTTCCCAATGCCGTTTGTTAGTAGTTCTTTTCTTTTCCGAGAAGCTTTTTGCCTGTACATTCTACATTTTATTTCCGTTTCACATTTCTCATCGTCCGTGATGGTGTGGCCCAAATACATGAAGCTTCTTACTTGTTCTTACTTGTTCCAATTGCGTATTATTTAATGTAATATTTACATCCCTGTGATTCCTAGACACCCTCATAACCTCTGTTTTCTTTATATTAATTTTTACGCCATCTCTCAATGCTGTGACAGGCAGACAATCCGTAACCTTTTCAATCCTGCTTTATCACTAGAAAGCATACCTTGATCATCTGTAAAACCTTATATCTTTCAGCAATTTACCTCTAATAGTTATTCCCTTCTGAATATATTCCATCGCTTCAATCATTACCTCCTCGGCAAAAAGATTAACCAGTTGTGGTGAAATACAACATCCCTGTCTTACCCCCCCCCCCCCCCAGTCCCATTTCACCCTCCTCAGAGCGTCCAAGCAAAAACAGAGGAAAGCAACGGGTAAATATCTCAGAAATCATCTTTTATCATTAAATATAAGCTTGATGTTGTAAAGGCATTAATTTGTTGATCTATGGAGTGCTCTATACGGAGCGTGAAAGCAGACTCTGGGTATGCATATGTACTTTGGGCCTGCCACTTGACAGAACACTAGAGAGAGAGAGAGAGAGAGAGAGAGAGAGAGAGAATGAGAGAGAGATAACCACGCTTTATATATCCAAGTGAACATATTAAATTTGGATAACATTGTGATACAATTTTTCAAACACAATAAACGTTTGATATCTAATTAATTGTAATAACAAAACTATATGTAAGTGCAGGATTTAACTACAATATATAACACACCTAGACTACAGAATAAAGAAGAATGAAGCTTCAACAACGAGCGTTAACATTACAACTAATCTAACTATTCTATGACGTAGTTACAATAAGCGAGCATCTAGACTGCTAACTAAGATAAGAATGAAACTGCTAAAATACTCCTGGAGAGTAAAACCAAATATAACGTCAATTCAATATTCTTCTGAAAAGATACCAAAGAGAGAAGAAATGCACACCCGAATACTGAGACAATTAATCCACAGTTGGAAATATGACCAATTCAATTTTTCAGTTCTCTCAAAATTTCTAACATTTCACTCAGTTTACCCTGTCGATAGCTCTGCTGACTTTAACAATACCAGACTGATTCAAATCTCATCTGCAATACAAAATATACAAAGGTTGTCTACAAATTAAGATCAGAAATTTGTAATTTACTTCTATTTCACAACTGAAACAAAGCACTTTTAAAGTATACGTCCCTTACTTCATACTTTATAGAACACCTGCGGACCGTACATTTCAGCATGCACAACTGACACGTGCTAGTTAGCGAAGAAAATCATGCATTGCTTGACTAAACACAATAGTCGACTGCTTAATTAGTGATCATTTCATTCATAATTCTATTCCAAAAGTAGTCACACTTTGAAGAGTGTCCGGTTATACTTTGAAGAGTGCCCGTTTGAATACCAGCAGATATCACGTTTACTAGGCGAGCAAGAGGCCATCGGTTCGAATACCGACGTACTGTCTCTGAAATTGTCCCTTCTTGTAAAAGAAGAAGTTAAATTAAACTCTACAAGCTTTTTAAATAGTGTATTAGAAAAGTAGACTAAAGCCTAAAACTGCGCTCTAGCCGCGCGTAGCTTTCTGTATGGTCTCTTTCCCCCTTTTCTAGAGAGACTCTTCTTACTTTCGTCTTCTTATAAAAATTTTCATTCCTTACTTATACACGGTAAGGTTCAGGCCATCCACAATTTTCCGTAAACACGCTTCGTAAACATACTATTAATCATACCTTGATCATAGTCAAACAATACATCTTTCATTTTTTTACCTCCAATTTTTATTCCTTTTTCAGTGTTTTCCATTGATTCCATCATCATTGCTTCTGCGTAAATTTTAACTAGAATTGGTGACATGGCACTGCCTGGTCTTACTCTCAGTCCAATTCCTACTTCATTCGAAAGCTCCTTTTGAATTTTGATAAAGGCCGTTTTGATTCGTGAAAAGATTCATAATTAATCATCTATCTCTCCAGTCCACTCCAATTTCTCTCAAAATTGCTAACATTTCACACAGTTTAGCCTGTCAAAAGCTTTCTCAATCTCATTTCCCTGCTTTAAGCTACGTCCAAATATAAATCGCACTATTCCTATAGCTACTCTTGTACCGCATTCCTAGCAAAATCCAAATTGAGACTTTTGTAGTCCAAAAATTCCTCTGCGTGTTCTTTCTTTAGAAATAGGGATACTTCCTAATGTAGCAAAAGTCCTCTGGCTATATACTGGTAATATGTACTTTCATGCATAATTTCACTAGTCTTTGCATTGTTTCTCCTTCTATTAATTTTAATATTTCAGCTGGTACGTCATCAATTCCTGCAGATTTTCTTTTCTTAATTTTTTTAATAGCCCCCACAAATTTCTTGTTCCATTTTATCCAAGTCCCCTCTGATAGTCTTGTATCATCAATTCTTTTCCTAATTTAAAATGTTCTCTTGTTGGATTTCAAGCATTGCCAAAAAATCATCAATATCTCCAAAAAGTAAAAATCTCCACCTTTTAAAGAAAATACACAATTACGTCACAGCCGACTTCGCCACTGGCTCCAGCCAGTGGCGAAGTCGGTAAAACATTCGACCGCGGATCAGTAGGTGCGGGTACAAATCCTGGGCTCGCCCGTCACTGACATCGCTTTCGAGTGAGGAAACTGACGTTAACCTTAGCATTACCAGCCATAGTCAAGCTAGTGCAACAGTTTCAAACAGTAGATTAGTAGGAATATAGGGATAAAATTTATGGTTCGCTTGTCACTGATAACGATATGCTTTTCAGATGTATTTGTCATTAAATTAGAGATTAGTGCACATCACTAATATATATGTAGCAAACCAAATATTTCAACGTCAAAGCAATTACTAAATACTTTATGTCTTACTAAAAACCTTGTGTTAATTCCTTCTGACTTTAGCGTTAAAAATTTCTACGTGTATTTCTCTTTATTGCTACTTATTTATATTTATTTTCTCTTTATTTATTTATCGCGTATTTTTTTCTAACTGGCTGGTGCCAGTGGCGATGTCGGTAAGATGTTCGACAGCAGATCACTATGTGCGGGGTTCAAATACTGGGCTGAAACATCGCTTTCGAGTGAGGAAACTGACGTTAACATTAGCTTTACCAGCATTTAGTGTTCTGTTAAGTACCAGGTCTAAGGTACACTTTTACACCGAAATCTCGTTTTCTTTCTCCGAAAGAACATTCTGCTGACCAACAAGTCGAGTATACCTTAACCTATCGTACCTACCTTTTCCAAACCTTAATAAAACCATTAGCATGAGAAAAATGGCTTCTGGCTTACCATTACCTTCTTCAGCTTCTATTTCTATTTAGTTGTGATTTAAGTGATGCGGAGTTTACAGTTTGTTTCTTTGTTAGTGGCCAGGACACAATGCCTACTTACGAGTATATTCAGCATTCGATTTCAAGAAAGTATCATTCTCATTCATTACTTCGAAGACCATCCTCCATCCATGATGAGATTTGACCCAGTGACCTGATTGGCTGCCTCGCTACAGAGAAAAAGGCACATCTCACCGATCTGTAAAATGACAGACAATACAAGCAAAACTTTTTAAAGCTAGTATAACAAAGTCAATATAGATGGTAAAAAATCAAAATGAGGTAAAAAAGAACTTTTATCGAAACCGTAAGCATCTACTGAAGAAATAGCTCGACCACATAAGTATATGGCCTTTTTCGGCGTCATTAATTACTTAAAAAAGAATGACTGACTATTCCAAAACCTTGTTAAATTGATTTTAGAACTTTTTTCATAGAAAAGCTGTAATTTTGTTACTACTAACCATATTTTCACCAAATTTGCAGAATAAATGCAGAATTTCCTCCTCTTGGAGCTCCGAAAATTTTGTATAAATATTTTTCGTTTTTTGTAGTTATTCAGATTTCGCTAGGGGATTTGCTTTGCCCCTATATATATATATATATATATATATATATATATATATATATATATATATATACATGTATATATATATATATAGATATATATATATATATATATATATATATATATGTATAATATATATATATAGATATATTATATAAATATTTATATTATATATATAGATTATATATATATATATATATATATATATATATATATATATATATATTATATATATATATATATATATATATATATATTATTATATATACAGAGTGCGTCAACAAAATTGACCCCCTACAGAAAACTTTCTATACATGTAACTTTGGTATTAGGTATCTGATGTCTCATTATCATGTAAATTTAAGCGATTATTCGTGGTCCAATTCTACACATATACTGAAAATTTCATGGAAATATATGCATCACAATTCAAGATACAGATCCTTTTGCGCCATGCCCCTATCTAGTATAGATTCTCTAAGCAGTTTGTCGCTGAATACTCCTGATAAGAGCCCTTCATTGATTCATTGTTTTGGTTTGAGTAATAGCTAGGCTGCAGCTACAATTACAGCAAGCGCTGTACGTCTAGGCTCAGAGTTTTACTGGGCTAGAAGCTAGGCTAGAAAAGACATCGCAGTTGGGCTAGACAGAGCCCACAGCTCTAGCCCTCTGTAGCTGTCGAAGTTATTCATACTGCGTCACGCGACGCGTAGATTTATATCCACTGTCGACTTTCAACCTGTGTGCTTGACTGCAACAATGGGAAAAGTTACGTACGACGATAAGTTGCAAATACAAACACTCCGTGAGCAAGGTTACGGGGTGAAAAGAATAAAGCAAGCCTATCCGCTGAAAGGATGGTCCTTGTCAACTATTAAGAGTATTTGTCGGAATATTGCGGAGAGAGAAATTATCTGGAACGAGCTACTCCAATCTTCAGTCAATAAGGCAATACTCATTTCTTCAGAGGCTGCAGTCATGCAATCAGATTCAAGGTTTACATTTCGAAGCATTACTTCGTTAATATTTGTTCCAACTAAACGGCCATTTTCAGGGTCAACAAAATAAAAAAAATTGATATATTTTCAATTGAGAAATTATTATTAAAAGGCAGGGTAGGTGCGCAAAAAGAGTAGGCTATAACTCGACTTTTAGAGCATAGATTTCTATGAAATTTTCAGATATGTGAAGAATTGGACCATGAATAATAGCTTCAATTTACATGATAAAGAGACAACAGATACACAAGTTATAGAAACTTTTCTGTAGTGGGTCAATTTCGTTTTGACGCAGTCTGTTCATAATTATATATGTACATAATTTATATATATATATATATATATATATATATATATATATATATATATATATATATATATCCCCATGTTGTGTCCGGGTTGCTTGAAGAATTTAGACCAACCGTGTAAATATGCACGCGTCGTAGAAGGCGACATAAAAACTAGATCCAAACCAACGTCTGAAAGGGCATGCGGTTGGTGAGTGCCTATGCTCCAGCAATTGCTACAAAAACTTAAACGAATGGATACAGAGGAGGTTACTAGTAGGATTCAGGCTGGGTGGGCAAAGTCAAAGGCAGCCAGTGGATTGATGTGGGTTAGGAAAATACCACTAAGACTGAAAGGCAATTTTATAGTTCTGTGGTAAGGACAGTAGTGATGTATGGTTCGGAATGTTTGACACTAAAAAGGAAACATTTACAGAGTTTGCATGCGGCAGAAATGAGAATGTTGCGTCCAATGTGTGGAAGAACTAGGAAGGATATAATGGAAAATGAACATGTGAGGATGAATTTGAACGTTGAGGGAATCAGGGATAGGTTGCTCAGTCGATATTGATATGGTTTGAGCATATTGTGAGAAAGGCAGATGAGGGTGTAGTAGAGTTTGGAGGGAAAAGCTGGATGTTAAGCTAGAGAGAGGTAGACCACAATTGACGTGGGATGCGGTAATTAAGCTACCATGTTACTGTTTACAGCTACCCATGTCAATATTTGTGAAAATATTGCTAATTAACGTCGAGGAGGAATCAGCAACTCTGTTCGGCTTGTTGATTGTAGGTAGTAGACTACGAGATGAAGGGACGAGGACATGATACAAAGCTACAACCCGGTATTTCAATATATCAGAGTTATACGGTTTAAGACAAGTTTCACTGAGACCAATGGTAACAAACTGTGCATCTAGATGAGATATTAACTGCATAAATGATAGTGATTTTTAGCCAAACCTCTGAGGCTAATATGCATGAAATACATTAGGTCTAATAAAGATTTAATGAAAAGTGACATGGTGATGCTGCTCGAAAATTGTTAGTTCCGAACTGTCTATGTTTTCATATAAATAAATACGGATGTTCAGCCAAAAATACTCTGAATTCAGTCACTTTGAAATTTTATAATACTGAGCAAATCATTAATGCAAAAGGATTATTGATGGATACAGTCAATGATATCGATATTGCGAACTTTCCCAAGGCTATACGTAGGAGAAAGTATCTGGCAGCTCCTGGTGGGTCGTCAAGTACAGCTCCATCTCTCATTATTTCATAGGAGTCTGAGTCTGAAAGTAACTTGTTGGGAGATAGGGGAAATAATGGCATCTATGGTGATGATGAGTATACAGTCGCTATCTATGGACCAGATCAACAATCAGAGGACAAGATTCACGTCTTCCACCTGCAATAATTGATGTGGACGTCTCTGTCAGCGGATCGGGCAACCGGATCGAGACTAGCTATCCATCCTGGCTCCACAGTACCAGTGTTTCTTCATACGTCTCTCCACCCTGTCCACACTCATGGGCTTCCAAGCGGGTCCAACCCACCACAGTGACTATGTGGCGATCCCTCAGCCTGGACCAGTTGCCCACCATACTATACAAGGGTCACCTGAGAGCTCTGGACCGGGGGATTGACATGTATAGTATTGGCTCACATATACTGTGTGTTTCGTGATAATAACAATAATAATAATAACAATAATAATAATAGTAATAATGTTCGGTAATCATAATCTAAATACATTTAAGTTTAGCTAGATATATCTTCTTTGTTCTTAATAAGAGTCAGTGTGCATGACGAGTCTTGAGCTCAGCTTTATGTAGACTTAGCCTTAAATAGTCCAAGCGAACGATATCTTTTTTGTTTCACCAGGAATCGTGCTTGTGAAAAATCTAATTTGAAGGCTGGATCAGATGTTCGCTTATATAGATTTGTTTTCTTGAGCCATGCTGAGTTTTATTTGAGGCCATGACCTTGTTTTGTATTTTTACCGAACTAAATTTAACAATTTAACTAGGACGGGACGAGTTTTGCCTTCTTCAATCTGAAAGCTGTGACAATATTCTGTGGCTGAATATGATGTTTAAGATATTCGTTAAGTGCAGCTGTAACCATAGAGACCACGGAGTATTGACGCGAGACTCCAATTTCATCTTCTTGCAGACTGCATTAAAGCTGAATCTGCAAATAACTGCTCAGAAAGACCCCGGATCACAACGTCTTATGACTTGTGATCACGATCCAGTTCCTCCAAGCTCTATTACCCTTATTCTGGACTTAGCTTATTATTTGCTTTTGCAATTTCTCTCATTTTAATTTGCATCGCTAGATTATCCTCCAATACTCTCTTTATGCTACTTGTGACGATCTTCTGTACAATCAGTTGCAAACTCGGAGGGATAGTTTTATAGAAAGCTTCCATAATATCATCCAGTCTCAAACCTTCTAGGAAATGTTCACAGAAAGAATGTATGGAATCTGCAGACTCATCACCTCTTTTCGATTTTGGAGCCATCATAAGATCTTAAGCTTAAAAAATATGTCTAATATTAAGTTCAGCGTGATTCAGTGAGAAGTTGAGTAATCGAACAGATTTGGTTAGACATCTCTAGTATTACTTGTGCGGAACGAGTTGAGGCACAGGAGGTTTATATGAACTATGAATGAGATAAATACTGTGTTGGCTGTTATTAGTTCCAAAGCCAAAATCAACAGTGAAGTTTACACCTATACGAGATTTAGATGGGTTAAAACTCCTCAAATGTCGACAAAACTATAGATATATCCAAATTAACGAATAAAGAGTGGTAAATTTCTGAAGTTGAGATAGCAGTGAATGAAATTATTTAAAAAATAGTCATAAAAATTAAAGTTTGATATATATTGTTCAATCTACGTGTAACCGCAGTGTTACAAAGTCTAAGTTATTCAAATTATTCTAACAGTGTAAACTGTAAAGACAGACAATTCTCGGTAAAAATATTTTACAAATTGTTTTAGATGATTGAGTGAGATTCCGTGCAGCAGAAACGTTCCTAACATCATCCAAAGACGACAAAAGAGGAGTTAAACCAATATTGATAACTATAATCATTACTATTAAATGCAATCTCTGAGCATGAAATGGTCCAGACATCTTAATAATATGGTTTCCAGCAGCCTACTCAGTTACTCAGAAGCCGAGAAGTATTGGTAATAATTAATTATATAATTAGTCCAAGCCTAAATTTGGCAGAAAATAAAAAATAACATGTAAAAGAAAAAATTAAAGAAAGAAGCTCAAACCGATTCGACTCCGACAGCATCTTTCGATGGGTGAAAGGTTGATAGAAACTGTTTCTGCAATCATTACAATCACACTTACAATCACTATCTCTACCATTCAATTCACTGTTATTCAACGTAATTAGCTAATGCAGGAGAGTAGCCAAGATTCTTCGTTGCTGGGGTGGGGAGAGACAGAATGTTTGCATGCCGAGCGAGCGAAAAAAATTGAATCCACAAAAAGGAGTACAAAGTTGGCTGTCCCGTCATATAGGGGAGCACAAAATTATACAGACCTAAAGTAGACACAGTTGAATTATAATATTGAGCAAAAAGCTGGAATAGCTATTATTATATGACAGTTTCCTCACTCAAAAGCGATGTCATTGACAGACAAGCCCAGGATTTGAACCCCGAACATGCTGGTCCGCGGCCGAATATCTTAACGACATCGCCATTGGCTCCAGCCGATAACAAGAGTTAATTTATTAATAAAAAAAGAATTAGAGTGAAATCATCAACTATATTGATATCTATAACTTTTAATACAACACGCTTAAACCGTTGGGCAATATAGGCTAGCCCATTTTCCGTGTAACCAGTCCTGTGAATGTCCGAGATTTTACTCTCAGATCAGTGCGGCCCGGAATCGAATCCACAAGTGTTCAATTCAGCTCGGGATCTGCTATTAAAACTTCAAGACTTTAGCGGACGACTTAGACCACTGAGGTATTCAGTCACTATACATAGCACTAATCTACAATAGTAGATTAAAATAGAAAAATTAAAATTTATCGACATCCATGACGTCATTGAGAGTAATAGTCTAAATGGTCACATGTATGCTGATGATATTCATGACTATTTACATTTTAACTCAAACGAAGTCGACACTGTTATGGCTAAGTACAAGGTTGTTTTAATGATCTAACAACAAAATGGTTCTCAATGCATCTAAAACAGAAATAGTTATATTAGGCCTCCAGCGCCAACTCAATAACTCAATTAACTTAACCTCAATTGCATTGATGCTGATGTACAGTGATGAACCTTTGCTGATGTACCTTTTGTGAACACTTTTCGTAATTTGCTGATGTACCTTTTGTGAACACTTTTCGAAACTTGGTGCTGTCCTTTTGACTCAAACTTAACCATTGAATAGCGTTCTAAGCAAGTGTCTACTTGATTCTTTCAGGTTCGCCAGTTATTGAGTATTAGATCATGTTTGACTTATTCTTCCAGAGAAATTCTTGTTCATGCCTTAATTTCTTTAAGGCTGTACTACTATAATAGCCTAAAGTTGTAAGAAATCTGTAACTGACAGACTGTAAAGGATACAGACTGCGGCTGCAAGATTAGCTTATAAGTAGGCCTTAGATGGTAAAGCATAAATTGGTGTAACCTTAAGTACTTAAGCTAGAGCGTTGAAAAAGGATGAGTGCAATATATTTATCGAGATTTTGCATTTCAATGTCGGGATTTCAGAATGTTGCCTTAACACCAACCGTTAACCTCGAAAACTTAATATAAAAGAATTTCTAAAAATGTTAACAAAAATGACGCGCTGAAGAAACGAACCCGGGACGTTAGGGTCTAAAGACTAACGCTATACCACGGCAGATTGTGCTCGACTACAGTTTAGTAGATGGCTTCAATAGATATAGCGTGAGACAGCTACGGAGAGAGACATTAGGCAAAGACTGCATAATTAAATATAGCAACAAATATTATTACAACTTAGCACCTAGGTACCTTAGCAGTGTCATAAGATAGACCTTCCTTTTCACCAAGAGCTTTCACTTGCTTCTGAAACACTGCATAGGCATATTTTAGTAATTAACACAAATTCGTTAGCAAAATTTCTACACGTATGTGTATACTGTATGTATCTATCTATCTATCTATCCATCTATCTATCTATCTGTCTGTCTGTCTGTCTGCCTGCCTGTCTGTCTGTCTGCCTGCCTGTCTGTCTGTCTGTCAGTCTGTCTGTCTGTCTGTCTATCAATCCATCCATCTGTCCATCCGTCCGACCGACCGACCGTCCGTCCATCCATCCATCCATCCATCCATCCCTTCAACCATCCATCCATCCCAATCCAATCATTAATAAAAATAATATTGGTGAACTTGTGCATGCAAAATAGGCAGGTGTGTAATTTTAATAGTTCATAGTACGCAGATGATTTAATTCTGCTAAGTATATCTATTAATGATTAGCAGTGTATATTTGATAATGTAGAAATGAGCTTATTAATTTAGACCTAACAGAAAAAGAATCTAATACAATTGTTTGAGTATAGGTACCATATAAACATGCTCCTTTTTGAGAATCCAAGAAGCTGATTGTAATTGGGTAAAATCAGTAAAGTAGGCCTACTTGGAGTCACTATTTCTAGAGCAAAAATATTAAAATTCCAAGGCACAATTTTAGAGCTGTAAACACAATGCTACACAGAATTGAAACAAAAGCCGCTGAAAAGGTCACATTGGAACTGATTAATAGCCTGGAGCTTCAGTATTGCTCTATGGCACTACAGCTGCTACTTTGCGAAAATCAGATTTTAATTCTTAGTAAAGCTTAGAATAGTATTCTCAGAAAGATCTTTCGTACATCTGAACAAGCAGTAATTACGAAACACCAATATTATTGTGGATTTTGACCAGTGAGTTTAGTGACCAGTGAGTTAATAGGGCCCTATGAATAAGATAGATTTCATTTTTTTAATAAACATGTTTTCAATTGTTTAAATAATGAGCTAGAGTTCGATCGTCCGGATTATTTTGAATTTGAACGACTACAAAGGAAGTATAAATACAGTATTTTAAGTATTTTAACAGATGACTTCTGTGGCTACGATCACATTTAATTTGTGATTTTTTTGGATATATTTAAAATATTGTAAGACCTATATTGTTTATTCTTTATTTTTTTCTTTATTTCTTGTCATATGCAATGTCAAAGACATGATTAAATAAAGTTTTTATATATCTCATTTAATTTATACACAATATAACAAATATAGGCCTACAGTCACATAGTAACGCTGTAATCGCTAATAGAGGCAATACAGGCCTACACGGCATCAATTGAATAGAATAGGTCATAGGCTATTAATAAATAACAAAAAAGGCTCTATTTAATGTTAAAACTTAGGACTGAAAAATGACGTTGCGAAAAATTTTAATATATATAGGGGGACAAATCGCCAGAAAGTTGTAGTCGACAAATGAGAAAGCTGAATTGAAAGTTATGACGCTGCAATAAAATTTAAATATATACTGGGCATACGAATTTAAGTTGATGATGAACAAATGACAGAGCTGTAATTAACGTAACTATTAAGGAATTATAAATATGACGCTACGACGCTCAGCGTTACTTCAGACAGATAGACAGAACTGGCTTATTATATTAGATTTGACTCACAAGGAGTGTCCACGTAACCAGGAGATATTGCATTGCACGTCACACCTGTACCCGCAGACTCTAGCGCCACCACCTGATTAAAACACAAATTTTATCGTTTTAGAACCAAAGAAAACAACCATTTCAAGTACACTCCCAGGAAATGATGAAGTGACCATTAAATAACTACCAAATTACGGAATAGTTAAAATTTTTCTCTATGTCCATTTTACTAAGTTCGGTATTCCCTACAGTATAAGTCGTTAAACTCATTCTAAGATTTTAAAAACTGTTTCCAACCTGAAATATTAAAAGTATCGTCCTGCAAATTCCGTGAAAAGACAGTAATCGCCTGTTGCTAGCAATGGAATGAATTGACGAACCGAGACTTCTAAATGAGTACACTTTATCAACATACTGTTTATAAAGTGTAGCATTTAGAACTTTTAGATGATTATGTCATATATGCACATCTTATCTTTATAAACAGCATGTTTATAAAGTGTACTCATTCAAAAGCCTCGGTTCGTCAATTCATTCCATTGCTAGCAACAGGCGATTACTGTCTTTTCACGGAATTTGCAGGACGATACTTTTAATATTTCAGGTTGGAAACAGTTTTTCAAATCTTAGAATGAGTTTAACGTCTTATACTGTAGGGAATACAGAACTTAGTAAAATGGACATCACACATAATTCGCTTAATACAAGCACTGTAAGAAAATCAAGAGGTAACAGTAAGGACTTCTTGCGGAGACACAGATTGGTTTGGAATCAATAGAGGTATGCGTCAGGGCTGTATTTTGTCGCCGTCTTTATTTAATATGTATGCAGAAGCAGTATTGCGGAAGGTAGATATGGTTGAATCAACTGTAGGTGTGAAAATTGGTGGGAGAACCATCAACAACCTGAGGTATGCGGATGATACCACTCTCCTTGCGGAGAGCAGGGAAGGTCTGGAACAGTTCATATTAAAGGTTAAAGAAGAAAGCGAAAAAGCTGGCTTGTTCCTCAACATTAAGAATACCAAGATCATGACAACTGATATTGCTGAAACCAAAATCAGAATTGACAATGAAGATATTGAGACAGTCAACGATTTCGTCTTTCTTGGTTCTAAAATCGTCCGTGACGGAGAATCAGGACCAGAGATAAAACGGCGGATAGCAATGGGGCGCACTGCGATGACTGGCATAATAAAAATTTGGAAGATTAAGGACATAAGCCTCGTTACCAAATGCAGGATAGTCAATGCGATACTCTTCCCAATTGCCACATACGGATGCGAAAGTTGGACGCTAAAAAAGGCGGATAGAAGGAGAATCGACGCTTTCGAGCTTTGGTGTTGGAGATGCGTGTTACGAGTCCCGTGGACGGCTAAAGTTAACAATAGAGATGTGCTAGATCGCATAAAACCAAGTATTTCTCTTGAAGGGAAGATCACAAAGCAAAGGTTGTCATACTTTAGACATGTCATGCGAGTGAGTTTAATTGAGAAATCAATTATGCTAGGACAGGTCAGTGGAAAAAGGAGGAAAGGTCGTCAAAGAACGCGTTGGCTTGATACTGTAGAATTTGACCTCATAGCGGATTTGAGGGAGGCAGTAAGAAATCGTGATACATGGAGACAGATAGTTCATAAAGTGTCCAAGAGTCGGCTTCGACTGAATGGATAACTCATCGCACATCTTAAGTACTGCCCAAGAGCGATTCTACATCGCAGTACTGCCAGTAGGCCTATACATTGTAAAACGAAAACATATGTTACAGAAAAACTTATATACAGGCTACGCAATAAAAATATAATCCCCTAGCAAAATTGCGATAGGTAAATCAATTTTTGATATTTCTAATTTTTTCCTTACCTGTATGAATTTCCTTCATTATTTTCCATCTCCTATAATCATTCTTTTTCTTCCTTTTGTTCACACATGAATGCAAATTTCAGAAGCTTTTAGGTCTTCCTCCAGACAGTGTCTCAATTTTATATTAGGTTCCCATCTTTATTTGTTAATTTACTTTACAGTTAAATAGTTTTCGGGGTTTCTGTTTTTATCCATCCGCACATGTCCAGCACATGTCCTTCTTATTTTATTGATGATTTCAGTGACCATTTGTTGTTTTTGTCCTTCTCCTAATGTTCATTTGTTAGATGTTCTTTATAACTGATTCTTAGTAGTATCGTTTGCCATTTGTTTCAATGATACTCAATTTCCTTTCCAAGATAAATATTCGTAGGTTAGTACAAGGAGATAAACAGACTTGTTTAGCATTTAAATCTCCTTTCCTGAAGATTAACAGTTACCCATACTTTTTTCAATGGCATCAATTTGGTTTTACTCTAATAAATTCTCCATCCAAACTTTCTACTTCTTCTTCAGCCATTCAAATAATAATTAAATTTAGAAGCTATTTATCACATTCTATAGCATTTAGCCAATTTAGTTGAAATATAATTTTAAAACTTTACCACCGAAATATTTAATCGATATAACACCGCCATTATACACAACTGAAAATGAACATTACACAACCTATTTTTAAATTACTCTAAACGCTTAAGCTTAGTTAACATCTGTTTCTCGTCTTGAATAGGCAGTTGCGAGGTAGGCCTATCTGCCTCATACCTTAGTTAATCCGGCCACACCATGCTTTCCAGAGACATATGCAGCTTTATACGGGGAAGCTCGGATACTGTGAACAGAGGCTATGTTAATGATCCTGCCCCACTGCCTCTGCTTCATCCCAGGTAACAGCAGTCGAATCAAATGAAAAGGAGCCGATAACAGAACAGCAATTAGAGCATTCCATCTTTCAGGGGAGAACTCTTCCACACTGCTGACGTGCTGAAATCCTGAAACAAACGAATGCTACTTAGAAATAGAAACAAAAACGCTGTCGTAAAAATGTAAATTTTATTTACAGCTTAGTACAACATAGCTTTTTGTGAAAGGATTAACTCGTTAATCGATGGAGTGCACTATATGAAGCGTGAAAGCAGCGTTTGAGTACGAATGGGTACCTAGGACCATATACTATTGGGCTTGAAACTTGATATATATATATATATTATATATATATATATTATATATATATTATATATATATTATATATATATATTATATATATATATATAGATATATAATATCAAGTTTCAAGCCCAGGATAAATAGATTACAAATTGACTTAACCTAGGAACAATGGTAGTAGAAGGCTTCTAAACCTGTTTCCTGATCAGAAACCATTGCTGACTACATATCCAAAATCCGAGAAAACTGATCTAGTGATTAGACTTGCTATGTAGGTTATTTTACATCAATAAGAGAGAGAGAACTATGTTTATTGAAGTACACATACAAGTATACATACAATCACAAGGTCATCAAAGAGGGCATATATGCCCTATCTAGTTGACAGCCAGCAAACACACAAAAACAGCCAAACATACATGTACATTTAAAATTAGCAAAAGTTACTAGCGAAAAAGCAGTAACGACTAACCGGCGTGCAAGTTCGAAAAACTGTTGTACAACAATTGATGGCATAAAAATGAAACCACAATTATTGAAGCAAGCAACCTAAGTAAAGACAGAAATAGCACGATAATTGCCAACATTATGATATATATATCATTACAAAATACTAATTAAATAGCTTTTGTATCTCTTGTTGAATAAATTCAAAGATTTACTATTACGAATTTCTAAGGGAACATTATTCCAAATCATCACACAATTAAAAATATAAGATTTGAAGAAAAGCTTGACTATTATTAGAAAATATATAATTAGTGCTCGACAGTCTAGTATTGTAATAACGATTTTGATGGAGAGAATTAATGATGTCACGAATTGCCGTAGACATAATACCGTCAAAATTAATACACTTATAAATTAATTTACTTATAGAGAGTATATAGAGTTGAGATACAGGTAAAGTATTGAAATTAGCATATAATTCTTTGACATTACAAAACCTGGATTTATTTTGTAGAGTTCGTAAAATTCTATTACAGGAATAGTGCAGAGGCTGTAATAACTTAGAGGTTGTTTTTCCATAAATTTCTATACCATATTGAATGCGCAAATAAACAAGAGAAAAATACAGATTTTTACGGCATCCCTGAGGTATGTAGTCCCTTCGTCTGTAAAACATACCATTTAAGCTATTAACCTTGCTTATTAAAGCATCGATATGATTGTTAAAGGTAAGGTTCTCATCAATTAGAATGCCCAGAAATTTAGTGATTGAAACTTTACCAATTGAACAATTATTTAATTTAACACACATATCATTTGCCGTAATGTTTGCACTATCGTCATTTGTAGGAAAAAATAATATATATGCCGACTTGGAACAATTAATTGTTAAACGATTGCAGATAAACCAACGACTAACTTTTGAGCAAGCCTGGTTAGCTGCCTGGTACAGTTCTTCAAGGTTGCTACCGTGCACAAAAAGGTTGGAATCATCAGCAAAAAGTTTTAATGTGGCATTGGTGCAGGCAAATTGTAAGTCATTAACGTAAATTAAAAACAACAATGGTCCTAATATTGAGCCCTGGGGCACGCCCATTCTGATATATTTTATATCAGATGGTATATCTCCTATTACAGTATATTGCTGTCTGTCGGACAAATATGATTTTAACCAATTATAAGCTTTACCACGAATACCATAATTAGATAATTTAAAGAGCAAGATACCATGGTCGACTGTATCAAAAGCTTTACATAAATCTAAAAAGATGCCCATAGTTTTACTTTTCTCGGCATTTTTATTTGTCAGTAAATTGATACAGCTGAAAAGTGCATCACTTGTGGAATGACCTTCTCTAAAACCAAACTGGCTGTCAGATAAAGTATTGTTAAAATTAAAGAAATCAACCAGGCGTTTGTAGATCACTTTCTCAAAAATTTTGCTCAAGTTATTAAGTAGAGAAATGGGTCTATAATTAGATACATCATCATTACAACCCTTTTTAAAAATAGGAATTACTTTAGCTAGTTTAAAACTTGTAGGAAAGAAGCCTTGCTCTAGAGATTTATTCATAATAAAAGTAATTGGGAAACATGATTATCAATAATGATAATCATGTTTCCATAAATCAAATTGCATATCAGATTAATCAGACCATGAATGACCCTGATTGATTCAATCAGCAATAAGATTAATAGCACTTAGAAAGTAACCTGCATTATTGATCAGAATATCAATCCCTGCAGGATGAATGGACTTCAAATCTTCAACAAACTTCACTATATGATCTTCTTTAGTGAGATCAACACCAAAGTAGGCAGCCTTCACTTTGTGTTCGCTGTTGACAATAAAATCATAGAAATATACATTTAATTTAGTAGATTAACCCTTGTAGCCTCATAAAAACTTAATAGGCTACTATAGGTTAGCCATAACAGTTTCTACTCTTCCCCGTGCGGTATCTGTTTCACTTTGTATGTCTCAACATCGTAGTGATAACGCCATGAAGTTTTAAATGACAGATCCTGAGGTGAGTTGAATCCTCGATAGTTCAATTCGAGGTCGCGCAGATCTGAGATTTCGGACATTCACTGGAATGCATAGATGAAAAAACGTTCTTACCAAAATTAAAAACGTTAAAAAACGCTTTTCTTCCCAAAAAAATAAAAAAAGTAAAAAAACGTTGAAAAAAAAACGTTAGTAGCGTACACGTAGGCTTGCATATATATTACCATGCCTTCATTCGATAACACTAAACAATTTTATTACAACTAGACTTGATCTAAAGTTCTAAAGTTCTAAAGTATGTCCATAGACTCCATACAAATATAAACAAATACTTTCAGGTCACATACAGCCACACTGTCAGTTGTTCATAATTATCAATACAAGAAAATTTAAATCCGTAAGAAATTAAGAATAGACAATGTCTTAAAAATTAGAAAATCTGCCTAACTAGGTTTACGTTCTTTTACGCTTTTTTTAAAATAAAAAAAACGTAAAAAACGCGTTTTTTAACAGATATAAAAACGTAAAAACCGTTTTTTTCATCTATGCTGGAATGGTTATACAAAAAATGGACTAAAAATTGCCTCAAGGTTTAAACATGTGATATTAATAGTTTTAAAGTGAAAAAGTGATAGATATCAACATAGTTGATCATTTCACTATAATTCGATATTTACTTTTTAAGAATAGTGAAGACTAAATAAATAAATATATATATATAACATTACCGACTTTATCAGTAAGATACTCGACCGCAGATCAGATGGTGCAGGATTCAAATCCTGGGCTCGCCCGTCACTGACATCGCTTTCGAGTGAGAAAACTGACGTTAACTTTAGCTTTACGAGCTTTACAATAACTATAATAACAATGAAGGTTTAACATCCATTTCCTCATACAAGAATGATGTCAGGGACGTCCCCTCATCACATGTCACTACAAATCGATTTACCTCAAACGATCTGAAAAACATGTGCTGAAGAGAAGGATCGTAACCGGTGCCGGTCCGGTGATCAAAAAACAGTCAGGCATAACGAAAAGTATATGGTGTGAAGAGATATGTTTTCAACATACAGCGGAAAGTGGAAGTAGTAGAACATGAGCGAAGATCAGGAGGGAGAGTTTCAAACAGTAGGAGCAGAGAAAGAAAATGAACGTTTACCTAACGAAATGAGAATATTGGTAATTTTGAGCAAAATGGCATCGGAAGAATGAAGCTTACGAGAAGGTTGATATTGGATTTAGAGATCAGAAAGGTAAGAAGGTTTACCAAAGAGAAGTGTTTTGAAAGTGACCAGAGCAATTTTATACAGAGCAATTCTTTGAACAACATAGAAGCCAATGAAGAATATTAAGCAAGGAACTAGAGGTGGCCTGAACCCTTGAGGATCGATAGACAACACGTGCTAGAGAATTCTGAACGCGTTGCAAACGCATGAGAGCAGAAGAAGGTAAACCATATATCAATGAATTACAGTAGTCAAATTTAGAATGAACTATTGAGTTAACAAGAACTATAGATGAATTTCTACCAAGAGATGATCGTATCTGTCTGATTTGACGGGATCTGGAAGAAAGATGAATGACAGACAGATGAGATATGAGATTTGAAGTCGAGATTTTCACCAAATAGGACACCCAGGTCCGAGTACAGATCCTTAGTGCACACCACTAAGAAGATATATATATATATATATATATATATATATATATATATATATATATGTGTGTGTTTATTTCAGCATCAAGACCAAATCACTGACAAATGCAAACAGAAATAAATATTTAAATGAAATAAAATTTAAAAAATTCCCACGAACACAGTGTGTCAAACAGGCTACAAACACCAGAACAACGGCCGTCAGGGAAGAGATAGTTCAGGGGAGCGTTCATTTTAAGATTGCAGATTGAGTGTGACCAGAGAGATAGGAGGATATCAGCAAAGCAAGTTTTAAGTCTATTGGTGCTACTAGTGAGGATGTTATGATCATTGGTAAAATACTAAAGCATAATGATTTTAAATTTTCAGCTAAAATTAAAACGTTTGTGTATTACACAGCGTAGTCTTAATAAGCTTCAAGCTTATTCATTAAATGTAGGTTGCATTTCTTAATCCTTGTAGAATTGGTTCAAAATTTTTCGACTAAGTAAGAAAAGAGTGATTCCATAAGAAAGTACCCACGACTCAGAAGTCGTGGGTACTTTCTTATGGAATCACTCTGTAAATATGACTGTAAACGATTTAAATGATATTTGGTCAAATTGCTGAATCTCACGGTTATGCAAAATTTTCATAGAAGGACACGTCACACAACCTTTCTATTTGACTCTGAAGTTGTCTTATATGGTCAAGATCACCGAATCCGTTGAGAACGACATGACAGCCCTTAGAGGCCAATGATCTGGCCACAGCTTCACCAATACCACTGGTTGAACCAGTTACCACGGCCACTCGACCTTCCAAAACTAAAGTGCAATCAAACTTAAATATATCGCTTATGTATATTTTGGGAGACTGGAACGTGTTGGTAGGAGTTTTAAAAGATGGAACAGGAGTTTGTAAATATGGTCTTGGAATGAGAAATGAGCAAGGCCAAGAATTGGTTTATTTCTGTAAGAGAATGAATTTAGTTGTAACATATACATGGCTGCGAAGAACGAAGAAGATATATTTGCATAAAACCAGAATACACAGGAGGATATAAATTAGAATAGTAATAAAAACTCAAAAGAACGCCGTGGTGCTGATGTAGACACAAAACATAACTTAGTCATGGCGAAAGTAGAATAAGCAAAAGGAAATGGAATATGATGGAATGGAGAAGATCAAATAGACCGACAAAATTATGAAGGAAGAAGTGCTATTTTTAATTAAATAGAGTTGCTATAAAGAGACAATGAGAACAATTGCAGGTCTTTTGTTTACATTTTGAGATGGGTAGTTTACTAGTGAAAAATAGATTTGTAATTTTTTAAATTTCATAGCAATAATTTTTGAAAAGTTTGATATTTTACACACACTGCTGTGTGTCATAAAGCAATAGGTGAGAGAGAGGCCACAGACACAAACATAATGTAACATATTTTAGACCTTAACTCTACATATTAATTACATAAGTTGTAATACATAGTCTTTTATCTATACAAATATTTAAATGCTATAATGGCAATCATCTTCATGAGAATATGTTTATTTTGATAGCAATTCATTATTTCTTGTTGAATAATTCCATATTTTGGTTAAATGTAATTTACTTAGTGAAAAATTTACTTAGTTCAAAGGTCATCAGTGAATGTGTAAAACTACAAAGGAGAGAAAGCTAGAAAGCTAGCGAGAAAGCTAGAAGGACAGAGATCTTTTGTTGCCATGATCGTGCAACACTGATGCTTCATATACTTTAGCATATAGAAGGAAATCACCCTAATCTGGTTTTACGAACAACACGACAAGTGCTGACATATTTAAAGTAATTTATTAATGGTATATAATAGTATAAATAAGATACAACTACTAACATCTTGAACCCGATGATATGCTTGCATTTCTTATTGTACAGCTCAATAGACCACCTTGGACTCCCGCAATCTACAAATACATGTATAAATTGAAATTATAATTGTATTAAGACAAATTTTGCTTTCTAAACAATAGGAAAAACTAAATTAAAAAGCTGGTAAAGCTAAGGTTAACGTCAGTTTCCTCACTCGAAAGCGATGTCAGTGACGGGCGAGCCCTCGATTTGAACCCGCACCTACTGATCCGCGGTCGAATATCTTACCGATAAGAACTAGTGTTAGAGATATACGTTAGATAAACGGCAAACTCTAGTATTATCCATTCATCTCAGCAGTAGGCTGAAAGGAAACGCCAAGCTAAACATGGTTTCCCAACCAGAAACTTTGAAACCACTTGCATTTGTAATCAGTGGCAAAACTGCATTGGGTTGATACACATTTAGCGAGGCTTTCATGAAGTCTACGTAAAGCTGCACGACCATTGCAAAATATCTATTACTATCAGCTTAACAGGTAAATTAAGAATGTTGAAATCAATAAGCGGAAGCCAAAGAGTGTGACTCCAATTGACTCCTCCATCTATAACACCAGAATCTGATAAGCAATTAACCTTTGCGTGAGAGAAGTATACGACGCAATTTGCTGTCGGAAGGAGTAGGCCACTCCTTCTTCCGATAGCAAATTACGTCTTCTACTTCTCTCACGCAAAGGTTAATTGCTTTAATTGCTTATCAGATTCTGGTTAGAAATAAAACTCTTTTTCTAGTGATGGAATAGTTGCAATATTGCTCCTATTTGTGACTTTATCATTTCTGTAGACATTACTAGACAGTAAATCTGTTGAATGCAGAAGAGATACTATTATTTGGCTTTGCGTTATTTCTTGTAATAATAATAATCATATCAATTAAGAGTTATATTTGCTTTAATTTTTCACCTGATTTTGCAAGCTGCAAAATATCTTTAATAGTTAATCCTATCTAAATGATTTTATATTAAACCACAAATTTTCAAATTCTTCAAGATGAACAGTCTATGAGATCGATTTACACCATGACACTGTCGTAAAGGTCTCAGTTGTCGATAATAATATAAAGCTACTAGATGTACCCGTGTGCAAACATGCACACATCTAGGAAAAACAGGCACTTTTAACTGAGCCGCAATCAGATTCCGAGCCTGTCAATCAGGACGTGCTAGCAGTGTATCATACGTCCCTCAAGAAATCAAAATACACAAATTTCGTACCTATGAGAATGATATTTGAATTTGAAATTATAAATACGATGAAGCCATGAAATTTATATTCTCAAGAAATTTAAATGGAAAAATGAGAGAACTGTAATTTGCATTACTATTTATGAATTATAAATAAGACATCATCATCATCCTCCCTTGAAACCCAGTTCAACTAGGGTCGGGATACGAATAGACTGTCTCAAATCATCTCCGTCCTACATCATATCATCAGTCAATCCTCTATTTGAGAATTTTTCATTCGTTTAAATTTTTGTAGCAATTTCTGGAGCCTAGGCGCTCACCAACCGAATGCCCTTTCTGACGTTGGTGTGGATCTTAGTGCTTTAGTCGTCTTCTACGACACATGCGCTCACCGGTTGGTCAATTCTTCAAACAACCCGGCCACAACAGGGGGAACCCGGACACAACACGGGGATAATTATAAATAAATAATTATAAATAAGACATAGCGATTAAATTTAAATATATACTCCCCATAAACTTATGCCTGTCAAAATTTATAGTTGACAAATGACAGAACTGTAATAAGTGTAAATATTTAGGAATTATAAATCTGACGCTGTCATTAAATTAAAATTTACTCGCCCAAAATTTACTCATTAAATGACAGAACTGTAATTAGCATATCACTTTCGGAATTATAAATATGACATTCTGACGTCAGTGTTACTTCAGACAGAGAAACATAACTGGCTCATTACTTTATATTTACATATATATTTAATTACGCAGAAGTACATAGACCTATAGTATACAATATACATGTAAGTGTTACTAGAGATGATATATACATGAACAACTCACCACTGGTTGAAATTTTAGAGACTTAGAAGTAAGTACTGTGTCCAATACACTAACCACAGGACTGGCAAGCCGTAGCTTAAACATTATACTTTAATCAGAGCAAAAATTGGGCAATAGGATCTACAAAAAGACAATAATATACAACATTAATCTCTATATGCATCAAACTGCTTATACAATGGCTTATTGGCAGTGATGGGCACTAACTCATTTTTGAGTTAATCTTTTTCGAGTTAGCAACTTCAAAAATGAATTTAACTAATTTTAAATTTTACTCAAACAAAAAAGTGCTAACTTTTTTTACTCAAACAAAAAAGTGCTAACTTTTTTCTAACTCATTCGAGTCATTTATAACTCACAAATTTACATGGGGTTTAAATGAATGCAACTCATTCAGCAGTTAAAAATTCAGAATGAATGATAGTCCGTTGCCTAAATCCTAACGCTAATACTCGATAAGGAAATGGTCCTTAGGTGACATCTCTTTAAAATATATTTCGTAACTAAATCTTTACCTTAGAATTTATTTCACACGCACTACTTTCAATGCAGTCTAGTCAAGTAATACTTTTCACATCCTGCATTTGTATCATGAAAATACAAAGATGTATTGATCAAGTGTCAGACATTCTACATTTACGACCTCTCATCACTACAACAGTTATAGCTACTCAACAGCTGCTAAACCTGTCAATGTGGATTTGTCCTTCATGCAGCAACAGCTGGATAAGTTAGTTTATCATTGATATTATTATTAGTTTATTATTAGTTATTATTAGGTTCAATGTTTGACAATTCATGCAAATATGGTAGGGTAGATATATGTCAGTGAGAATTTTACTGCAATTTTCACTCATATAAAATATTTTGAGAGTGACCTTAATATTTAATATGCAGATTTGCATTAATTTTGAGTTGAACTCAAAAATTTAAATTAAACTCACATTTTAACTCAATTCAATTTTAGAGTTAAGCTATTAGCCTATTACTCAAACTCAAAAAATTAATTTAATTTAAAAGTCTACTTATGAATTAAATCACCCAATACTGCTTATATGCATGTTAAATGCAATTTCTAATAAAATAGATAGATTATCATAGACATATATATAAAACATTCCATAGAGATATATATAAAACATTCCATAATTCGGAATATTATGGCACTAGTGACAATGCACAGTATCACACTATATGCAAAATACATATACAGCCATGCAATGAATTCATAGCTATATAAAAATAAAAATTTAAATTATATAAATAAATAGAATGTTAATTTATAATAAAATAAATAAATAAATTACCAAATAATACTTAATTAGTTAATAATAAACTACACTGGCTGGAGCCAATGGCGATGTTGGTAAGATATGCGATAGCAGATCAGTATGTGTGGGGTGCAAATCCTGGTCAAGTCTGACAATGACATTGCTTACGAGCAGGGAAACTGATGTTAACATTAGCTTTTAATAGCTTTTTAATTAATAAATTGTAATAAAAAATAAACTAAAATCATTACAATAAATCAAGTAACTAAATTAATTACCTGTTTGACTCTGTAAAAAGCACTTCACTGCAGGAATATCACAAACTACTGTGCATGCTCAGTAACCCATTTCGATTACCTATATATTGTCCTGATTCTTTTATGACCTATATTAAATATCCATTAATTATGCGCTATCTGATTGAAAGCTGTCAAGGTGTAGTGATTAGAACATCAGACATTAGAGTCAGATGTACCGGGTTCAGTTCTTGCTCGCATAACTTTTGTTAACATATTTGTAAAAGTTACTTTTTAAATATTCAAATTTAAGGATTATGTTAAGGGTTAGGGTTGGAAGTCAGGTTCTAGCAATGTAAGCGCTATACCGAAACCTCGGGTTACTGTGCATGCGCAGTAGTTAGTCATTCCTGCAGGGAAGTGCTTGTCACTTTGGGTGTTGTCCTAGGGTGGCGTTAGCCTATGTTGTTCTGTTCTAAGGATGGTTTGTCTGAGAGGGGGTGGGCTACCCAATGTCCAGTCCAATGTCCAATGTCCATGTCTTCATTGCACCATTCCAAAATAACTCACTGTGAGTAGCGTCTAGATTTTCAAGAATTTCAGTAACTATTGCAAAACTTGTGGTTTGCTTGCATGACATTTTATCAGATTCAATGTGCACAGTATCTATTGAAATCTATTAAAGAAATCAATTAAACTTCAGTTGATCATGAGCTGCAATCACGGGCAGATCAATGAATCTTTTAAGGGGGGGTCGAAAGTTTTTTGGAGAATACACATTTTTTGCTTACGACCTGCCTTCTTCAGAATATGTGATGCAACCAGACAAAATACTGTGCATAAGACAATGGTTGTGCATATGTAAACAGCAGATGACTGGCAGCATTATAAGAAAAATTTAGAGCGACATAAACATATGCTCTGCTTCAGCATAAATCTGAAGAAGAGCAAAGTATTTTTAAAAATAAACATACAGCTTTTTTATTTATATAAAAAACTACTTTACTTTTATATTACTACTTTATCTTGATAATTACTACAATTCAGTAACTCTTATGGAATAACTAATCCAGCAATCAAGATACATAGTAGGGACTATTCGCTCAAATTGCAAGAGAAGTACAATGGAAGTGGTATGCAAGAAACTAAAGCAGAAAATTTGCGTGGAGCAAATTGGGTTCCGATATGGTTTGTAAGTGGAAAGATACATGTGAGCCTGTGAGGTGCTGAGCATTGGTAACATGCACAAATTCGAAATGGTTGTTGTGACTAACAAATATAAGCAGATAGACAGAAACCCAATGTTGCTCGCAACTACAACAAGGGCATATCTGGTGTCGCTAAATCACATCTGATGCTAAGCTACTATTCGATTCTGCAAAAGACCAAACGTTGGTACAAAAACATTGCCCTTCATCTGTTAGAAATCGCCATGCAATGCAAAGGATCTGCACGTTTAAGGACTCGACAGCTGCAGTTCAAAGAAGCTGTGGTAAGAGGTATAATGGAGAGCTCCCAACAACGACGACGGGACCAGATATGGCTTCTAACGCACATATGCCATCTACACTACCACCTACACCCAACAAGCCATGTCCCATGAAACCATGCCGATTCTGCCCAAGAAAGAAGAAGTGAAAGGAGACAAGGTACTTCTGTGATGGGTGCAAAGCAATTTAACCACAATTTGGTGTTGTCCCCTGCTTTGGAGAGCATCACGAGCAATCTTTAACAATTTCGGAACGTGAAGTGATGCTGTAATGTTATATTTTTAATTTGCATGTAAAATACTTTTCTTGGAAAAGTAACTGTATCAGAAATTTCTGGTGTCAGCTTGAATTCTGTTTATCTTTATGCTTGAATTAAGAGAAACGTCATCAAATTGCAATAACACAGTATTAAAAGTTTAGTTCAGACTATTCTCAAAGTGCTGCAAAAGGCAATAATTGTCATTTATTGCGTGCCTGCGGACTTCAGCAATGCTGACAAATAATAGTCAATGTAAGAGTTAACTCGTAGTCGGCAGTCAACATGTTAAATTAACAAATTTGGTCAATAACATCAGCTTATTCTTTGATATATAACTTAAATCAAATGAGAATCATGTTAACTTCAACTTAGACAGACGCCCCTATTTCATTTTCCATCAAAATGATCCTACTCATGAGAAAGTGGTTCTACCCTCGAGCCCCAGATGATATCTCTGATTTGTTAAAATATTCGTTAGGATTACCAATATTTTACCGTAGATAACTTGAGCTATACCTACTAAACATAATGAATCAAGGTTATACGAAACATAACCTTGATAAGAAAATCTTAATTCTAAGAATATTGTTTGCCATGTATCTCCTATCGCAATAGTCCCACAAACAGCAAAAAGTAGTACTCAAGGTTGCACAAAAACGTAGTATATGGTAGCAATTCCACTTAGAATTTCGCCTACAGCCAAGCTTAGTGTAAGTTCCCAGTCTTGAAAGCATGCCAGTGACTGGGAAAGCATTGAATTTGAACCTTGCACTTACAGTAACTGATCGTAGTCGGAAAACTTGCCAACAAGCTACTGGTTCAAACCATCTCCTTTACCTCGTATTTGTTGAAGCCAAGCAGTACAGCTTCCTGCTTGATAGCACGTCAGCACTGGATTTGAACCCTCCAAATACTGATCCGCTGTTGAACAACATATTAACAAACAACGGACTCAGCTGGTGGTAGAAGTATGCTTGCATTGTTTACCGCTAATTGATAATATCACTCACTATCTCCTTAGCTACAGCGGCTTCTCTATAGTGTGCAGTATCATGCACGCATTTAATGCTGAAGAGATAATTAATTCAAGGTGAAATTACGAAATAAACCAAAACAAACAACAGCTGATGCTCTTGTAACACAGTGTTACCAACATCATTTTGAAAAACCTAACATACACAGTTACGTGGTTTTACGTAGGAACTAGCAGTGATGGGAACTAACTTTTTTAGTAGTTAAACTTTTTGCAATTCTTAACTTTAAAAGCAGTTAAATCTTGTTACATTTTAGATTTAGCTTTTCAAAAGTTATAACGCTAACTTTTTCAAAAATGTTATCCTTTTAAATCCTTTTCTAACAGTACGTAGTATACTTATAAATAATTAAGCATCGAATTTCTATCTAGTTTCAGACATCAGGGTAATCTTTATATTATTCAGAATATTTTACAAGATGACTATTAAGGCTGAAATTAGGCAGATTTTTCATCGTACTAATTAATGCACTTGATGTACTTAGGTCTAAAAGAGAATTTTGAAACTTTCAAAAAAGTCTTTGTCTTTGTTAATAATAATAATAATAATAACACATTATAGTTAAATGATCAACTACGTTGATATCTATCACTTTTAATACCGCATGTTAAATCCGTTTGGCAATTTTGACCATTTTCCGTGTAGCCAGTCCAGTGAATGTCCGAGATTTTACTCTCAGATAAGCGCGACTGGGATTCGAATCCACGAGGATTCAATTCACCTCAGGATCTGTCATTTAAAACTTCATGACGTTACCCCTACGCTATTAAGACATTCAGTTACTTTAATTACTTTATTAATTAATTAATTTACTTTTTAATTGTTACTGTAATTATTATGGTCCTAAGAAAAGTTTATAAAGTGTCTACTTTGAATTTTATGACTTCTTGTTATATAAGATATATTTAATCATTTTTTAATTTCACAATCAGTATAGTACGTGTAGCACTAGTGTCACTGAAATGTTTTTGTTTCCTAGACTACCGGATTTGACACTTGTTCCATTATGCATTAATTAGATAGTTAGAGACTATTTTGACATCCAAAAATGCAATTTTATATTCTGAATATAATGTAGCACTGTACTCTGACGATAGTTTTTCATTTATTTGGATATCTCTTTCTGCTTTTTAATGGAACCTTGTGTTTAAGTAGTAATAACGACCGAACAGGCCTTCATTCAAAGGCATAAGTTTTAACCGAAAACACTTCATCCTGACTTTTGTTGAGATCGAAGAAATGCCAAAATTCAAGATCTTTATCTCAGCCTTCTCTGGTATATCCATGGGTATATCGGTATAATTATGGGCTCCTTAGTTTTGTCGTTAAATATATTTTGAGACCTGCTCCACCCATACAACTTTTGGCGCTTCTGCCGTTAGATAAATTAATTGCATAAGAATCTAAAATTTTAACCATAATTAATTAAAGGACTTGAAAGGCGGGTGGCTAGGGGCGGTGGGTAAAAAGTGAAATTGTAGAATTTTTAAGCAATTAATGCATGTGTGCTAGCCTGGTAGGCAAAGATATAGAATAATTTGTTATGCTATGTGTTTAAAACCATCCTCAAATATTTCTATTCATTTTGCTCATAAAAATTATAGAATTTTGAAGCAGTCAAATAGAATATGTAATTCTTTATTCTACGATCAAAGTGCAGCACGCTCTATATTATATATAGTTATATTTTTAATTAATAGTGAATAATTATGTATAAGTATAATATAATGCCTACTATAATGGCGTGGAAGTATAGTAATATAATAGGGCCTACTGATATTCTGGAAAATCAGTATTTCTCCTATCTCTCCTCTTTCATGATTTGTCGATATTTAATATTATTATTTAATGTTATCAATTTATTATTAGTCCTTTTAGTATCTTTTGTATTCGCATGTTAGACATGGTTTCAGGAATCAGGAACCATATTTAATTGCCGAACTAACCATATATTCTAGCCAAGGGCCTTTTATTCTGGCTGTATACAGTGTAATATATTCGAATCATTAATAAAACGTGTGAATTGCACTTTAGGTTTCGTTAGAATCAGTGGTTAAAGTGGGAATTGAGGTCTGGGCAAAAAAGGTCAAAATTTTTCAGGACCCCCTGTAATGTATTTACAGGTCTCCTAATATGCAATATTGGCCCTAGCATGCGAACGCATCTCAGAAGAAATAAGAGGTAGGGGAACGCAGTTCCCCTGGGTTCTCCCCACATTAACCACTGATTAGGAGAACTATAAGGAGTCATAGTAAGAATGTAATTAAAAAGTTGTAAAGCCGATGTGAGTGTTAGTTTCGCCTCTCGAAAGTAGTATCAGTGACAGACTAGATCTCAAGACTCATCCATGATAAGTTGATAACTTCAGGTCATCACCATCATCATCTTCCCTTGAATCCCAGTTTAACTAGAGTAGGGATAGGAATAGACTGTCTCAAATCCTTTCTATCCTACATCATATCATCAGTCAATGCCCTATCTGAGACTTTTCCATTCGGTTAAAGTTTTGTAGCAAACTCTGGCGCCTAGACGCTCACCAACTGAATGCCCTTTCTGACACTGGTATGGATCTTAGTGCTTTAGTCTCCTTATACTAAACGTGCAGTCACTGGTTGATCAATTCTTCAAATCACCCAGACACAACACAACACGGGGAAAATTGATAACTTCAAGTACTGAGGAAAAACAGCTAAATCTGTTTGGAGCATTTATTGTTTATGACTCTTCAGCCGATTGTTACATCTCCTTGTGTTTTGAGTATGTTCTCTCTGTCTTTCTATAGGGCTCTGTAAAATAGGATATGCAAGGTGTACGCATTGCTCATGTTCAGGTTTCATGCTCCACATGTAGCATTTCAAGCAACCAATTAATATTTTCACCTTAGAACATTCCTTAGCCATGGCTAAACAGTTTCTCTCTTTTTTTGCACTCTCTACTGGCAAGTCCTTTGCATAAAAAGCCGGGTCTGCTTCTCTACTTCTCATTCCTTACTTTCTACCTTCTATCACATCTTTTTGTAAATTTTCACCCTTAGAATGTGTCCTATCAAGATATTCTTATCATATCGTAACCCATTACTGCCTAGCATCCCAAAAATGGGACGGCAATAATAGAATGTCTAGAGCAAAAGCTAGTTAACTTTAACAATGGCATAGAATTTACTAAAATGAAAAATTTATTCCTCCTGCAGAACTTGTTAAGTAACCAATACCTTGAGTAACTAGAAGACAATTTGAGGCTTTGCGGAAGAAAATTGCGGTTTAAAACGTTTCAGCTTGTCAGTCAAGTAATGCTAGCAACATGGCACATCATGAATCAAGTCAATCTGCTGATAAAGCTGGTAAAGCTAAGGTTAACGTCAGTTTCCTCACTCGAAAGCGATGTCAGTGACGGGCGAGCCCAGGATTTGAACTCACATCTACTGATCCGCGGTCGAGTATCTTACCGACTTCGCCATTGGCTCCAGCCAATGATATGCCTTATGGGCAATGAGTTTGAATTTGTAAAGCATTTACTTATTCCTTTTCAGTAAATAATATTATAGTCAAATAATTTTTTGGAGATTTGAGCTACTTTTTGTACTATAAAATTAGTATAAATATCAATACAAAGAACAGGGACTCTTTCAAGATGATTGCTGACACACTGTTGATTCTATTCATATCCATTGCTACTGCTCTTTTAGGAGAAGGTTTGTATTATAATTTGATATAAATGTGAATACTTTATTAAGAATTACACCTTTCAGAATGTCTTTCATATGAATTTAGTATAGACTTGGCATTAGGATAGTGATAGTCATTTATGGTTATCCTTTTTAATTAAAAAAATTAGTGTAATACTGATCCCATCATCCATTCTAATCTTATTGTTATGTTCAAATTTTAAGATTTAAAACGGAATTGTACATATTCCTCTACAAATTTTTAATTTCTTTAAATTTTTTGTATCCTTAGATGGGACAATACCTCGGGTGACTGTACCCTCCCCCCCTAGCTTCAGTGCTCAGTACCTCCAACTTTAAACTCTTTGTCTTTATAAGCTCTAAAGTAGTAAAAATACTATATAAAATAGTAAAAAGCTTAATGATTAACGATATCAAATGCCTTTGAGACATCCATCGAGGCTGCATAAACATTACTTCCATATGAATTAAAATATTAACAGTATGATTGGTATGATTAATTGATTGTATATTATTACAAGCTTAAAATTTGATTTTTGTATTTAATGATCTAAGGTAAACTTTTTACTAGATAAAATGAACAGTTGAAAATTAAAGCATTGCCTATCTCGTTATTTAATACTACATTCTGCTGCTGTCTAGCTTTAGCTTATAAGGCATTAATTTTTGCAAAGAAATAATAGTAATATAATATATAATAATATTTGTGAAGATTTTAAAAGATTGTCAATGTGAATATATAATGGTATGAAAATTTGTACCCATGTGTGTTAATGTGTGTGCATATGTGTCAACTTGTATCGATACATGTTTGCATGTATGTATTTATACATGTGTCTGGGTAAAGTTAAATGTCTCACTTGATATAAAGTGTGCAGCCTGTTATCACTGTTTTTTTCTAAGTTAATTGCACATGAGGGACCTAGGTTTTTGTGCTGTCTGAGCTGTCTAATCGTTTTGGCATGCTGCACCACAGATTTGGAATTCTCTTCCGTCTTTCTTTATTATTTTCTTTTCTTTGATTCAGGCTTTTGCTTTTCTACTAATTGCTCCATAGATCATCATCATCATGATCAGTCCCTTACGTTCTGAAGAGAACATAGGGTGGCATCATTCCTCCATTCTTTTCTGTTTTTAGCAACCTTTACAGCATCTTCCCATGAAATGTTCAAAGTTTTCAAATCTTTGTTGACCATGTTTTGATCAACGAGTAACATGTACTTCTATGTCTTACTCTTTTCCTTTTTCCTTGACTTGGCTTTCAATTCATTGCAGTCTTTGCAAATCTGTCATCAGGTATTCTTAATACGTGACCCAAGAACCCTACTCTTCTTTCTGCAACTCCTTCATCTAATTTTCTTTGTCCAAACCTTTCAAGTACTGTTTCATTTTTGATGTGCTCCCAATAATAAATTTCTAGGATTCTTCCGAGACATCTTTGTTGAAAACAGTTAATTTTGTGTTTTATTGTAAATATTGGTACTTTCCCAGGTTTCACACACATACATCAAGCCGGGCTGAACAATGGTTGAATAAATTTTTGCTTTATTCCCACATCAATTCTGTCACTTTTCCAAATATGTTGTAATTTGAAAGACCTCATATGCCTTACCGATTCTACATTCCACATCTTTTTCACTTGATCGGTTTTGAGATATTCTACTGCCTAATACGTAAACTTTTTTACTCTTTCAGCCTCCCTTTGATTAACTGTTATGGTAAATATGTCTGAAACTGCAGTTGTGAGGATTTTTGTTTTTTCAGAGCTATAACTTAATCCAACTTTTGCAGCGTTTTTTTTCTGAAGTCGTTGTCATTTCTTGAGGTCGATGCATATTGTTTGTTAGTAAGGCTATGTCATCCGCAAACTCAAGGTCAGATATTTTTCTGTGACCCAAATTTATTCCTCATTCTCTTTCATCAAAAGCTTTTCTCATTACAAAATCAATCACTAAAAGAAAAAGGAAGTGAGACTAGATACATCCTTTTCTGACTCCTGTAATAATATTGAAAGAGTCTGTGACCCCTGTTGGTATTTTTGTATTGCAGGACGAATTCTCGTATAACTGTTTAAACAGTTAATTTCTCAGGAATTTCATAGCTTCTGGTTATTTACCATAAAGTGTCCTTATGAATACTATCAAATGCTTTTTTGAAGTCAATGAACTTTATATAGATAACTTGTTGGAATTCTATACTCTGTTGAATAATATGGTGCTAACTGAAAATTTGTTCGTTGCATGATCAATTTCTCTGAAGCCTGCTTGATGTTCCTTTGTTGATCATGAGTGGTGGCCACCATGTAAACCTCCTTTACTTTGATTGTTGATTTTTGGATCAATTTTTTGCATACAAGATTTTCACAGTTTTTTGATAATTTTGTTCTTCGACTTGGCATTGGTTCTATAGTGCTTGATGTTGTTATTGACAACAATAGCAGTTTGATTGTTATTGTTTTATTTCTTGTTGTTGAGTACAAAGTAGTTCTTTCACTTTTTTGTTGCAACTTTTAACTAAACTCAAATTTCTCACTGGTGTTAAATTTGTATTTTGTAAATCTAAACTGTATCTAGAAGTGATCCAGCTACTTTTTCATAAGCTGTTGTTGTAAAAAGAAGGCTACGTCAATCTGCCATTAGCCTTGTTGGATTATAGACAAGTGTAGCAATCAATAACAATTTACACACTTTTTTCAGGTCTAACTTGGCTGCTGGTCTATCGAACAGACAAGTACAAAAAGTTAAAGGCTGAAGTTGAGAAGCAGAGCAAAAAATGTAAGTAGCTTGTCTGAGAGAGGGTTTTTACAAAGTGATATATTTTGCGAAGAAAGTTTGTGTTTTTATTAATTATGTATGTTTAGACATACCTTTCCTTGTAGCTCATATTTTGCTATTTCTAGAAATTCTTTTACTTGTCTATCTTGTGTTTTCGTATTTTGTGCATTTATAGTTTAATTACCCATGTTGTGTCCAGACCACTGAAGATTAGACCAACAATAAATCTGCACCTGTTGTACGAGGTGACTTAGCAAGAACTGAGGTTGACAAACAGAGACCACCTCTGAAGCCATATTTTTTTCATTATTGTGTGAGTAAGTCTTAGCCTTTGGTGAAGATAACTCATTAATCGATAGATTGCTCTATATTGAGCTTGAATGCAGTATTTTAGTAGTAATATACACCTTAGACCTGCTACTTGGCAGAATATATAAGAGATTGAGTTTATATTATTTGATATAATAGGACCAATATTACTATTATTATTATTACTATAATAACAGTTCCTCAGTTGTATCAGGGATACTGAAGAATGAACAATTAATACTATTTAACCATGATCTACGCATGTCATAATAAGCACCTAAGAGGCGACTAAGCATAATTTGAGAAAAGTGACTGAAACTACCTCAAAAGCTATATTTTTCCCAAATTTTGAGCTATATAAGGTATCGATAAGGCATGATCTGTTGTGAAGGGATTAGCTTGTTGGTGTATGAAGTGCTCATTTTATGGAGAATAAAAGCAGACTATGAGTATGAATATGTACATTGGACCTGCTACTTGCAGAACGCTAGACTTGAGAAATAGATAATATTAGTTTTAATGCTAATGGTAATAGATAACATCATAAAACTGGTCTATAAAAAATTATAAATTTAGAATCTCAATTGGCTTTAGCTAATTTGGGGATTCTGATTTCAAGAATGAAGTCCTTTTTGTTATCAAATCGGACTTTTCTCGATATAGTTTTCTATTGAGCCATTGGAAGGTCTATATTGAACCCAAGGGCCAAATGACAAAAATAAAATTTTTCTTATTCTATCGTGTGATTTAAATAGATGTAGGAATATATTTTATTGACTATTTAGGTCATAGTAATCTCTAGGTCGTACTAATCTATGGATGTGAACCATGGGAGCTAACAAAGAAATGGAAAAGAAATTAAATTCCACCGAAAACAAATGAGTAAGGAGAATACTAGGAATCTATTGTGAAGAGCACATAGCAAATGAGAACTTTAGGATAAAAACAAATCAACTAATGGTCAGTGAAATAATCAAGAAAAGAAGAATGAAATGGGATGGACATGTTATTAGCATGGAAAATAAGGAAACCCTCGAAAGATATTTAACTATAAAGCAGATGGCAAGAGAACAGTGGGAAGACCTAAAAGAAGACGGAAGGACTGCCTCGAAGATGACTCGATGGCTGCTGAATTTAGCACTTATGGAAGAACAGCAGGAAGAAAAAGAATTATTATTGAGGAACTGGCAAAGAATAGAGTTTTGTGGAGGAACATCATAGAGAAATCTTTGACTGGAACCAGCCCCAGGATGATCACATGACATGACATTTAGGTCAAGTTTAAAGGACAACTACTTATTTTATAGGCATTTGGAACTTCCTCGATGTTTTAGAGGAATTGAGTCAAAACTGCTACTTTACTTTGAGACTGTGAGAGATTTATGTTCGGCATGAATGCAAAAGGCCTAATTGAGGCCATGGATTGCTGCTACCTGCCACATGTTTTGAGATAAAGTTAAGACATACTGAAACTGATTCTAGACAATGTGTCTTATAAATGACACAAATGGACATTATGTGGAGATTGGAAGTAATATCCATGCAGGATTGATGGAATGCTGTTTTTATTAAATGCTCGCCAAATGAGCTTGATGAGCTGGTTGCTTAGGTCTCATATGAAAGGATAAATTATCCTATAAGTTAATAAAATTCACTAAGGATTATTATTTTACCAATTTTCGGTTTTTCGATGTAGCTTGCTGAAAACCTCTGCTTCGTGAAAAAAAATTTTGCTCTGAATAATATTGTAGTAGTTTACAAATTATTGCCTATATCGTATATTTGACTGTGATACTTTATAATTAATTCTGTTGCAGTGGAGAAGCAGAAAGAGTCAGTAGGAGGTGACACGTCAGAAAGGAGTCATAAAAAGAAGCTAGGTATATTTTTCAAAATTATTAGAAGGTATTTTATTCTCAGAATGTGCCAAGCTTTTATAACATAATTTTAAAAATTAAAACACCATAGGAAGTAATAGTTTAATATCTCTGTAAATAGATATGGATATTTAGTATTATTTACCACGAGTTTAGACTGATTTCCCGGCTGCTTTGCCGCTTTAACCTGACTTCTAGAAGTTTAACCAAGCAGCCGGTATAAGGTCTTGTCCAGATGCTTTAGCCCTATGCTTAGCTGCTAAAAGACTAAACATTGTAAGGATCATAGAAACATAGGAGACTTAATGTATTGTTTCATCGTAACCTGTCTATGGATTAGTGTGTACAAGCACTCAATTGTGAGTCTTGTGTGCATTGTATGCACTGTCACGTTATTAGTTAAAACATTAAAGTACATGTGTGGCGTTACGCGTTGACAGGACTGGCTATTCATTTATATCTAATAAATAAATAAAATTTTAACTGAGCGTCTTGTTGGATTTGTTTTAGACTCTTTTATACATATTGGCATGCTATTAACTCTGTTCATAGTTCAGCTTTTATAGTTAATCTGTTTTCTAGTTTTATCAATTGTTGAATAGTCAATTTTACAGTTTTGGCTGTTTTTCTACCGGCATTGTTGGTTTTTTCCACGTTATTTTATATGACTTTGAGTGTTTACATTGTTAAAGTTATTGTTTTTAACTTTTTATGTTTTGATCTTTGGTTAATTTAGTAAATATTTGTATCACTGCGTGTAATTTTATACTGCACCCCAATTCTTATTGTACTTTCTGTATGGTTTACATTTACTGATCGGGCAATTTTGTAAACATGTTTCGATCAAGAATTTCTGCTAATTCTCTTCGGAGCAATATTTTACTGTGCTCTCTTAACATCTGATCTCTTTCTAGCACAGACCCTATCATTGCCTTGCATGATTTGGCTGAGACTTTCAAGTTTGACTATTTTGCTATCAGTGAAACTTGGGTAGCCTCTAGGACCACTCCATCTGAACTGATGTCTATTCTTCCTCCATGCTATGACTTGTTTATATCAAAAAATATTCTAGAATATCTGGAGCTAAGGGTGGTGCAGTTGTGCTCTTACTAAGGTAACCCTTTACCCTTCCGAGCAATGACTGTCAAAAGTTTTCTACGTTTGAAGCAATTTCAGTCACTGGTAAATTTAGCACGTGTACTCTGCTTGTTGTTGCAGTGTATCGACCACCTTCTGCTTTCACCTATGCCAAATCTTTCTCTTTTTATCAGAATTTTCCACCTTAATCTCCTTCCTTACTACTTCTAAGTCAGATTTTGTGATTTCAGGTGACCTCAACATTCACCTCAATAATCCTCATGGTCCCTTAACTCAGCTGTTTAACACATAAGTGTCCTCTAGTAATGCTGTTCAACATGTGAATGTTGCTATTCATGTTGACCATCATACACTTGATGTTGTTATTACACCAAGTCTCTCTGCTATTGATTCTTTAGGTGCTTTTATTTTATCTTACTCGCTGTCAGATCAGTTTCTTGTAGTATTCACTTTCAATCATGTTAAACCTGATACTAATTAAAAATGTTTCTACTGTTTCATTTTGTTGTGTAAATCTTGATCTCTTTCGTTCTGATCTTGAAAACTCAACCTTGATTAAGTCTCCTGCTAGTGATCTTGATGAATTAGTAAAGCAGTATAACACTACTTTTTCATCTCTACTTAATAGGCACGAACCTCTAACTACCATGAAGGTTAAGATATCTAACCCATGGCACACTTCTGATATGCGAAAGTTAAAAGCTGCATGCTGTAGAGCTGAAAGAAAGTGGCAACTGGGATGAATTAAGAAAATAAATAATTTGTGTCAGCAGATAATGAAAAAATAATGGAATGTACTTGTATTGTGTTCATAAAGCCTCTTCAGCTGTCTTAAAATATTTGTCTTGCTGTCTAAATTTGCAGAACGGCAAGAAGAAAGACTAAAGTCGAACAATCGGGACTTGTCAATGGTATGATATGATATTCGTCATTAGAATACTCTTTTGAGATTCACAATCAAAATTCTGAATCTAGGAATATTGATTCTAGGACTGACGAATCTAGAGTCAATTGATGTAAAGATATGTGTCATTACTCATAAGCATATTTTAATAGAGAGTTTGCAGAATGCATTATTGTTCGATCGAAACCAAAAGTAAAAAATTTGGAACCCAAAGCAGAACCTTGGACAACAATGCTTTAATTGTTATAGTAGATATGTTTGATCTTCTAGTAAGGTCGTATAAAAATAGTCTAAAATAGAGAGCTGACAATCCATCCATTAACAGAGCTTGGAATATCCTCAGGAAGCGGGAAATCATCTGCACATATCTGACCTTCAAATCCCTTACTGAAATAAAAAACTGTTTCTCTAACAAATGTGAGGTTTGCAAGTCTAGAACATATGTTATTAAGGGAAGCAGTGGTGGACCTTGGTTGATTGAAAAGCATATTGAACAGCAGCAGTAGTGGACCCTGGTTGATCAAAACGCTAATTAAAGGACAGCAGTCATGGACCCTGGGTAATCAAAAAGCTAATTTAAGGGCAGCTGTAGTGGACCCTGGTTTATCAAAAAGCTAATTAAAGGACAGCAGTCATGGACCCTGGGTAATCAAAAAGCTAATTTAAGGGCAGCTGTAGTGGACCCTGGTTTATCAAAAAGCTAATTAAAGGACAGCAGTCATGGACCCTGGGTAATCAAAAAGCTAATTTAAGGGTAGCTGTAGTGGACCCTGGTTTATCAAAAAGCTAATTAAAGGACAGCAGTCATGGACCCTGGGTAATCAAAAAGCTAATTTAAGGGCAGCTGTAGTGGACCCTGGTTTATCAAAAAGCTAATTAAAGGACAGCAGTCATGGACCCTGGGTAATCAAAAAGCTAATTTAAGGTCTGCATTAGTGGACCCTGGTTGATCAAAAAGCTAATTTAAGGACAGCAGTATTGGACCCTGGTTGATTAAAAAGCTAATTGGTTAGTGCAATCAGGATCAGATGGAGGTGTCAAAGGTGTTGAGTATTATGTATCTTGTAATAATTACACGCTCCATTGTAGGTGAATGAACCGATGCTAAATGACTTCTTGACTTGTTTGTTTATTATAATTAATCTCACTTAATATAGATATCATACACAGTTAGACCATAATAGTAACAAATCAAAATATTCAATGCAGTTGTATAGATATTTAAGGCTGAATGCTTGAGATATGGCGTGAGAGTTAGATTGTTCGCCCGGAAGCAAATAAGCTGGAAGCCCAGATCAATCATCAACAAATTGCTATACTTAATGGCCCCTGGAAGGTTAATCGGAGCTTGCTGCCAATTGGTGCTATCAACAGCTAAGATTTGATTAATCTTAGAAAGGATTTATATACCGTGCCATGGAACGTAACTGCTATAGAAATAGAAATGGTCGTTTAAAACAGTATTATGATGACTCTATAAAACTACTTAAAGCTTCCTGCAACAACACACTTTACCATTGTGGTACCATTGTGGTTATTTTTGCAACAATGCATCTGCAGACTTGAAAATAGCGAAAACTACAACTAGTAGTTAGTATAAAACTTCCTGGTTTCATCCAGGTGTAGTGCCTTCTCTTCTCATGTATGAACCAAGTGTTTGTCATCAATAAACTAATCTCATTCTATTGCAGAAATCAACGAATTTCTGTCCTCCCTCATTTCTTTTTCCTAGACCATATATATATATATATATATATATATATATATATATATATATATATATATATATATATATATATGAATCTAAGTCGGCCTCTGTACTTTTATATCCTTCCATTCCATTCTTCCTTCTATGATCTTTTTCGTTAATTATCACGTTTAAGAATGTTTCCTATCCAGCCCTTTTTTCTATTTATTAGTGCAGTTAACAACTGTCTATCTGTGCTACTCTCTCCGTGCTTTTTCATTGGTATTAAATTTTCGAGCCCAGTTAATCTTTTCCTTCTCCATATCCACATTTCCAAAGTTTCTGGTTTCCTAATGTCCTCCTTCCTCAAGGTACATGTTTCACATCCATATAGTAGTGTGGTACTGGTCCATAGCAAAGTTTTCACAGTCTTTATCATTGTAGTTTTTCTAAATTTCCTGATACTTTTTATTCGAAGCTCCTTCCTATGGCCGAAGGCCTCATTTTGTCTGTGCAACCTTACTACTTATTTCCAACTCATATTTGCCATCAAATGGAATACTGCCACATTTTATATGTCGCGTCTAATAGTGCTGTAATAGTGTCTGCAACTTATTATGTGACTCACTAGGCACTAACAAGTTATTTATTATGCTAAATGTAAAATCTTGCATGTAATATTCCGCCGGCGATAATTATGATGATTGTGATGATTATGATGTTAATAATATAAAAAATAATAATAGAAATTAAGAGTCTATTTCCTCGCCTATTTATGATGTTGGGGACGTCAGAATAGATAATACCTCACACTGATCAACCAGATATAACGGCTTGTAGAAGTATACTCCCGAGAGAAATATTATTATTATAAGCAGTGCTGGTCTGCCCGATGGCTGAAAGAGACAAGAGATGATGAGAGCGTAGATCATAGCATAATTAGTTTCTGGTTAGAAGTAAGTCAATAAAGGTTAAAGAAATTTGTTTTTATTGTTTATTTTTCAGGTGAAGATGAAGTCCCTGTTTGCCATTGGTTTTGCTTTCACTGCCCTACTGAGTATGTTCAATTCCATGTAAGTACATGCAAAAGTTAATAGTAAAGGACTAAATGAACAACATACTGTAGATTATTTCTTGCAGTGACGTCAGAGGGGTGCAACGAACATTTCTACACATAGGCGTACTATAACTGATCATTTTTTATACCTGTCTAAACCGATCACAAGACGGCAATTGTCCTCCGTGTAATTCAGCCACTTGCTAGTGTCATAGATTCTTCCAAAGGTGCTGTTCCTTGTTTGTTAATTGTTGTTGATTGTGGTGAGCCAAGGTTATCTAGGTCTTTCTAATCCGTTGATATGATCTCCAGCTAATTGCGGTCTTTGCATATTTGCTTACAGACATTCTTATTAAATGCCAAAAGGACCTGGTTCTTCTCTCGGACGCTAGTCTAGTGTTCTTTATCGGAACATTTCAAGAATTGTTGCATTGATGTGATACAAATTATCCTTGTTGAAGTTTCTGCAAAGGCATATTTGTTCACAGTAATTTAATTTTGCTTTGTACTCCCCAGATTTGACAAATTCCTCGTTGTGGTCTATGCAGTGTGTGCAACGGTTCGATGTCTGTTTTGAGTTAGACCTAACCGATTTTATTGCTCTTCTATATATGCTGCATTTTAGAACAAAACATCAAATTCTATTATTATTGTGCATTGCCAATTCTACTTTCCATATCTTTTAACGAGGGTCCATTTTGTGTTATATTTTTCAGACATATCATCTTGTTTACTTTCTCGGTATCGTTTAGGATAACTATGAGAGTATGTATTTTTGTAACGGATATTGTCGAGACTTGTTTTTTCAGAACTAATTTGAAGCCCAATCTTAGCAGTATATTACTGAAATGATGACGGAATTTCTTGTACATGTAACAGATGTAATTTATTCATTAATGGCGTTATATCATATGATGAACGCTATCATCCGAAGTACAACTGTCATAGGTTGATGTATTTCAGTAGTGGATCTTCTAGGTTTTGGACTGCCGGTGTTTAAGTCGGATAAAGATTGCTAGGAGAATCAGCTGCTTCTGGACTTGTAATGACTACTTATTGTTTCCTCCAAAGATTCATCCGAGCGGTGAATTTAAACTGCTGTTTGAATGATACCTTACTCTATCTTGGACTTTACCAAAGCGGAAATAGACGATTTAGATCCATGCCTTTAGATCCCGCAAATCAGATCGTGGGTTACTTTAAAGTTTTCGTAGAATCGTCCTTTACGAAACGTTACGAACGAGACCTTTCAATCTAATTTCCTTTCTCGTCCTGGTTGGAACTTTTAGAGTTGCGAAAGAAAAGTTATTGTAGTTTTTTTTATAATTTCTGTTTGCAAAATCTCTGGATTTGTTAGTGATCTTTATAAGAATATCGACCACAGTCGTAGAGCAGGGAGATCTGATCAGTCTCTGCTTGACTGATCAGAGATCAACCTATGACGGGTTGTGCGGAGCGGAATGTTGAATGATGGGGTGCAGACTGAGGAACTATCAGCGGCTATCAGCGGCTCTGCCAAATTATCCGCCAGTGCATTATTGAATACATATCAATAAATATGTATGTTTCCCGTGTTGTATCCGAGGAATAGACCAACCGTAAACTGCTCGTGTCATAAGAGGCGACTGAGAATGAACTAAGCTAGTCTACGGGAAACCAACTCAGAAGCCATTTTATTACCAAGCTATAAGCTACATTAAGATGTGAATAAGGCAGAGTCTTTTGGTAAGGGATTAACTCGTCGCTCGATGGAGTGCTCTTTATGGAGCGTGAAGGACAGCATGTGGGTAGGAATATGTATCTTGGACCTGCCACTTGGCAGAACACTCTAGATCGAGAAAGAGAGAGTGAGATAAATAATGCATGTACTTGGCGGTTTAGTTGTATGATGAAATTGATGCTGTTTAACGTAAGTTTTTGAGTCTGTTAAAGATATTTCAGTTTGACCTTCAATTAGTTGTTCTAATTGACACGGGCGTGGATTGTGCATCTGAATTCCGAACTGTGTCCTTTAGACTGAAGGCTTCCCTTAATTATCAATTCAGTGTTGCACATGATGGTAAAATATTTTTTGTAGGTTTACTTAATCTTGGTGTGGTGTTCGATTCGTCATTTTATGGGTAATTACCCGAATGGTATATATATGTGACATGAGCAGACATTAACGAATCTTCAGTATATTGGACGTCTTGAAGAGAAGCCCTTCGAGTTTCTGACCTAGACGTTAAACGTTTTCTAATTCACTATCATTATATTTGTGTCTTTCTTTAGACTTTTGTTCAAAGTTCTTTCCTATTACCGAATGCCTTTTTTGCTTGTGCAATCCTACTGTATATTTCAGTCTCATATTTCCCATAATCGGTTATAGTATGACCCAAATATTTGAAACTCTCTATCTGTCCAAATTGGTACCATTTATTGTGATATTAACCTCACCTTTATTATGGGATACTCTCATCAATTTTGTCTTTTTGATGCTAATCTTCTTGCCATATTTCAATGCATATCATTCAGACTATCCATTATCTTCTGCAGTCCAGTCTCACTGCCTGCTACCATTCCTTGGTCATCTGCTAATGTTACTTATTGTAACAATTTTTCTCCTACTTTTAGTCCTTCTTTCATGGCTTTCTCTATCATTGTCTCAGCGTTAATGTTAAACAGCAGCGGCGAAATGCTATAACCTTGTCCTACACCACGTCCTATTTCACCTTCTTCTGAGTATTCTTGTTGGTTTTAGAATATTGCTCTTTGATTCATATATAAGTTTCAAATTAGTCTTCTATCTCTCCAGTCAATTCCTATTCTATTCAAAATAAAATCATTCATCATCGTTATTCAATCAATCCTGTCAAAGGCGTACTCAGAGTCCACAAAGCATACCAAAAACGTCATTTCCATATTCTAAGCTTCTTTCACCAAGAACCTGCATTACCCCTATTGCTTATCTTTTGCTGCATCCTTTCCTAAAACCAAATTGTGTCTTGCTCAGTATCATATCTGCTTTCGACTGAATGCGATTATGTATTATCTTTAAGAAGTTCTTCGATGCATGAGGTATTACACTGATTGTTCTGTAATCCATGCACTCCACAGCATTGGCTTTTTTGGAAATTGGGATCATCACTGACTTGGTAAAGTCATCTGGCCAAATACCTGCATTGTACACTTCCATACAACGTATTTAATTTATTGAGTGTTTCTCCTTCAAATATTTTCAGGTATTCTGCTGGGATATCATATATGCCGGCTGCTTTCCCCTTTTCATGCTGTTGATTGCAGAATACATTTCCTCCTTCAGTATATAGGGGCCCTTTTATCGTTTTCTATTATATTTCTTCTTCGAATTTAATATCCTCTTGAACTGGCTTCCCAGTCTTTATCATTCAATTCCTCTACATATTCTCTCCATCCTTCTTGTACTTCTTCCAGCTTTGTCTTCAATTCCCCGTCTCTACCCATTATACTAATGTTCTTTGCATCTCCATTCTCTGCATCTTTCTTTTTCTTATCGCTTCTTGTCAATATCCTGACTTCCTGGTACAATGGATCCGACCTCCCTCTTCTATCATAGTCTGCTAAAACTTCACACGTGATCTGTGGCTTTTTCTCCTTTAATCGTTCCTTATATTTTTTCATACATTGCTTAAATTTCCTCATCTTCTGAGGCTGACCTAGGCATGTATACTTGGATAAGGACCAAGTCTACTGGATCCGCTTTGAACCGCGCCGGCATCAGTCTGTCACTGCACTGAAGAACCTTTGTTACTCTTTCACTTAAATCCCTATCCTATATTATCACCACACCTTTCTCCCTTTTTCTTCTCCGACGCATGATCATGTACCCTTCACTTCCCAACTACCTCATTGCACTCATTCCCAGGACAATTATTCATATCTTTACCCTTATCCATGTCTTTCTTTACATTTTCTAACTTTCCCCTTTCACCCATAGTCGTCACATTCCATGGCCCACATTTATCCTTTTAGGGGCGCATGGAATGCCCTCTTGGTATATCTGTGGGGCACCCGAGGTGCCGACTGGCCGTGAGATTCTTACCACCCCCTCCCCATTTTTGGGGTACACGGGACTGGGGGCATTCATTTGTGTTGTGAGATACTATTCTTTCTTGGGGGTTATGCTTTTGACGAGCTGGGCCATCTATGCCTTCCTCAGCTTCGACTAACATTACTGGGCAGGAGCGTCATTCTTGAGAAAACTGTCCTGTTGACCTATTTCTGACATAATGTAGGTTAAATAATTTCGTTACTTAGGGAATCATTGAGGTAGGTTAAGCGTTCAAAATTGTCAACATGCTATTCGATACTCATTAATCGACGATTAACTTTTCATAATACAAAATGTTTTCCGATTATGCAATTAATTCATTTGTTGAGTTTTGTTGGAGATGTGAACTTCTATCCATGAATACGAACAATAAAATTACCTAGACCTGATTTTGAATTGATAATTGATTGGAGAGATTTGTGAATTTTATGATATAACAAAGAAACTATACTGTTGCTTGGAGCACATTAATGCAGTCCTTATTCCTATGGTTATAATCTTAAAATAAATATTTAACTGTATTTACCAATGACCGTTTTATTGACTTGCATATATTCAGGATTTTGTATTTCGGGTATACTTTTGAAAATATACTTTTGAAAATCTACATCTGAAAATGTATTCCAATATACAACTCTCCGATATTCTTGAATATCTTAGTCTATTGTAAATTTTATTCAAAGGTACGTTTTATAACATGTCGACTATTTGATTTTATATGATGCTTTTATTTTCTTAGATTTGATGGTCGGGTGGTTGCTAAACTTCCATTTGTGCCCATCAGTTGGATTCAGAACATATCGCATCGCAATCTGATGGGTGACGACTATACAGATTGCTCGTTCATATTTCTTTATATTCTCTGTACGATGTCTATCAGGCAGGTTCGTCTTTTTCTTGGATGATTTATTTGTAGTTTATTTGGCTGTATACACTAATTTATTTCTTCATTTTAGATTTATAACAATTTTAAGTTTCCTTCTTTATGATCTTCCTTTTCTTTTGGTACTCAACAATGAATATTAGTTTGATTAATCAATCAAATTTGCGTATTTTTTGTGGGTGCTTAAAAATCGAATTAATTAATTAATTCACTATTAATTTTCAAAACACTTAAATGTGTGAAGACTTCCTTCATATCTAACTGATTTTGCTTTAGTCCTTGCGAGGCTTCTCTATTCTGATGTCAAATTGTTGTCTTTCCCCAATTTTTTTTATAAATCTGTGCTAAGTGCTCTTTTTTCATTTCGGTTTCTACTGTCTGCTCCACTGCGCAACACTTGAGTGCTCATCTTGTCTAATCTGCTGATCTTTTCTCTTGCATTTTTCTTTCACTTGCTAGCTTATAACACAACTTGTCCCATTATAAGTTCTAAATATGTTTCTTGACCCTGCGTGGTAACCGGACTAGTTGTGCTATGTTAATCTTTCCCTTTCTCACATATTTGCAAACTCTTTATTGGAGAATTGTTTGCTAGTGATTAAGGCTGTTTTGACGGCCCTGACATCGTCCTTTGTTGGGGTAATGTCTGTTAACACTAATTTTGTTATAATAACAGCGATTAAAGCAAACGAAAGAAATTGTCAATGTAAACGAAAGTGTAAATGATAATGGCGATTGGCGACCAAGCGGATTAAGGTCATCTAGCTTTAAGAAATCGTTGAAGAAAACAGTGCTAAATCTTTGAAAAGAGTTTACTTCTACTACTCAGTTCAATAATTAATTTTCTAGATTATCTAGCGGCTAGTTTGTTCCAATTCTACTTCAGTAGTGTAGTAGTGTAAGGAGTTACTCTTTAACAGTGTCCTTATTTATATATGCTCTTTTGATAGATTAAATGACTGTGCAGCCAAGGCTTCATTGAAATTCTGTCTGAATCATAATTTATTACTCTTTCAAATAGGCTTTACGTAAACAGAGAGGAAGTGAGAGATGGATATCTGAGTTTCATTGTCTGTTTTGTCGTTAATGCTATATGTAGAATATTCAGAAGATGTTGGGCTTTGCTCCCTCACGAGCAGCTAACAAGCAAGGCAGCGGTTTCTTTCCCACTCAACTTCAGGCTTCAAAATGAACTTTTATAAGTATTTAGCTTATAAACTACATGTGTATTAAACATTGACGTTGTGCATGTATCTTTTTGCACTAATATACGTCTTCTGTCAGTAGTTTAATTTTGAATACAGAAATGTTAAATTGTAGTGGATTCGTTATATGTCAATCATTTATTTATCACTCCTATTAACGATTGCGATTGAATTAGCCATAACATTTCTGTGGTACAGATAGTTCTTCATTGCTAAGAAATGCCACGTTCGCTCTATATAGTTGTATTAAATATAATTTCTATGGCTATTCTAAAGACTAGGTTTCTAGAAGGACGCACTTGTAACATAGATACTTGGTCCTAAACTGTAGATTTTAAAGCAATCTCTGAAACCGGAATGAGTGAACTAACGTTTGAGTAAAAACTGGTACATCGAAAATCAAGACTCAGAATTAGTTTTTTCGGAAAGAAAAACATGAGTAAAAAGGATAATGTAGAATGTAGGATTGAAGCTAGAAAAATATTTGAGAAATGCATTAAGGAAAATGTTGTGATATAGGCTATAATTGTTTTAGTATTGGGCAATCTTTCTGAGGGCAGAACAATACGCTGGTTTAACTAACGGTTTCGGCATCTGAAGTAGACGTCATTGACGTTAAGATTTCCAGCGGAAAAGGCAATTAATTAATAAAAGCATTAATTGCAAGCAGTTCTACACCACCAGAATTCACTTATATATGCATAAACCGAAGAGAAACGAGTTCGGTAACAGTGAGGTCCTTTAGCCAGGGGCTAAGATTGTGCAAAAAGGAAGACTTGACGGCGTTTGAGTTTGCGTAGCATTACTTTGAAATAGCGTACACTGAGATCTAAAATCACTATTTTGAAATACACTTGATCTAAGATCAGATAGAAATTTCATAGCTTAGGAACCATACAACTCTATGAAAGCCTACAAAATTATGAGCGAATATTGTACGTAAATTAGTACCACTTCAGCGATAGTGGAAGTGTTTAAGTGGACGTAGAAAAGATGGCGGCTCTACCTCTAAGTTTACACACTTTTAGGTTGCTTCACCGATGGCAAAAGAGAAAACTAAACATAATGAGAGTTATGAAGTACAGAATTAAACAAATTTCTGTCTGCCTCTTCAGCGATTTCTCAAAGATGATTAATATCAAAAATTAAATTTTTCAGCTTTCCTCTGAAAAGTATCGTTATATTTGAGGCTGCTATAAAAAGCATGAAGTGCCACTAAGGCAATAATGTGTGTACCTCCCTTGAAAAAGTATTTTTGTATGTATTTTATATGTATCCTACACTTAATTTTTATTAGCAGAATTAGACCTGTTATCACCAGAGACAAAAATTAGCAGAATTAGACCTATTATCGCCACAGACATTCTATTAAAGGGATAAGCAGGGCCAAATTTACCATGAAGCACTTTTGACCGGGAGCCCCCCGAGATTTCTTTAAAAATATCTTTTGGGCTTCAAAGGTTTACCACTACCCTGACACAATGAACTTAAAATAAAAATTTCTTGAAGCCGCCATTCTTTACCAAAATTGGTTCATAAATACTATAGTCTTTGCACTCTTTGGTAAAGAAATACATGTAATATTAATCAAATTGAAGAGCTACGTGGAATTGTTGGTTGACCAAAGAGTATCTAGAAGTTGGCAATGAGCATTCTAAATTAATTGTAACCAAATCACTGCAATAGACTTAGATATTAATTATACATGTATAATAATCCAGTAATAATAAATATTAATCCAGTTTCCGGACTGTGGGTAACGTGAACAAATTAACTTTTTTATAGTATTTTCTTAAGGTCCGTCGCCAATATGGGCCTGCCCCCTAGTTTTAATTGTGGCCCCAGTTTTTGCCGGTGTGAAATTTTTCTTTGTACAGAATATTGCATAACATCATATATTGTACTTCCGCGATGTAATAATGAAATGATTGGAAGCAGCCATTAAACCTGAAATAATGAAATTCCAAATCACATACTCGGAATGTGTGGGGTATTGACTCTTCGCAAAAATTACGTATTAGCTCGTAGACGGTCTTTGAAGTTCTACAGCCTCTATAATCATTGTAAACAATTTGTACAGTTATTTTTATTACATTTATATAGATATTTATTCACGTGCAGATTTGTAGAATATAGGAAGATCCGGCATTCTGACATTCGGCTAGAGTTACTAAATGTCTGATATTTCAGTTTTAAAATTAATCGGTTTAATACTAGATAAAGCCAGTGGCGTAGCCAGGATTTAGTCTTGGGGGAGGCACTTAAATTTTTTGGGAGGCACTTTTGGGAGGTACACACTTTATACAATGTTTTGCACTTATATTTTGGCCATAATAAAACTTTTACATGACATCTTGGAGGGGGCACATGCCTCCTCTCGCTATGCCACTGGGTAAAGCAGAGGCTAGTTATAGGCTACTATGCTTTCTAGAATTAGTTGCGTAGTCCTAGGCTACCTTTATGCCTAAAATTTAACAATTTATGATTGAGTTTTAATCTGCCATCAGTTTGATTATTGAGGTAATTGGTAGGCCCGATGATTTAAAATATGCATTATGCTATTTTTTAGTTGAAAAGTAGCCTGTACGCCTAAAGTTTAAAAAATTTAAAACACACTATAGCTTTCAGCTCAACCAGACATAGGCCCTATGCAAGTTATATGCTAGTTAGGACATATAAAGGAAAATTCATAAATGGTCATATTTTAACTGTTGCACATGCTTAAAGTTTGACACCACTTTAAAAGTGTTCTAGAGGCCTATTGTATTCTGAGCATCTATGAAGTAGAATTTGTAAAGTCAATTGTTCCCTGTAGAAGTTTACAACATAAATGCCCAGAATACAATTACTAATAATTAGCTATATAAATTGTACTTATGACTTAATAATTACTTGGTAACAATCTATAATAAATTAATTAAATAAGTATATCATTAATACTATTATGTTTCTAAATTGCAAGTTTAATTATGAAGTTATGCCAAATATATGATGTACCGAATAGATTTTGGCGTACCTTGAAAAATATTCCCCCCCCCCACAAATGTACTCGCCCCCCCAGTCTGCTGGAACTGGCGCCAGCTCATATTATCTTATTGTATGTATTTTGTACCTATTTGTGGCTGCATGGCTAATTTTTTTATATCTAGCAAAACATATTCCAGGCGATAAGAAGTTATTGGTTAGGGTTAGGGTAGGCTTATGGTAAAAAAATTTCGCCCCCCCCTTGCACAACTGCTTCAGGCCCCCAAGGTCTAAATCCGGCACTAGGGATAAGTGGATAAAATGCCCACCAAAATACACCAATGTACTAAGGAATAATCAACGCAGAAAATGCAAAAAATTATATTATAACTTGCTTAATTATACTTATTGTCAACACTCTAAAAAGAAAAGGAACGTATAACGCACAGCCTACGTATCAGTAAAAAGCCTTTCTGCAGCAGCGCCTGTCTTGCACTCTTGTTCGTGGCACATTGGCGAATGCGGCTTCCAAACTTGCAGAGGAATTAATTTTTTAAAAATTAAATCTTTCTTTTAATGAAATAAACTCTTCTTTTATCCTATTTTTAGCCCAGGACCTTATACAGCTCAGGGCAATAAAACGTAAAAAAGGAAGTAAAATATAAATTGTTACTAAGAACAAAATATGAATTATTTTTCAAATTTTTAATTATTAAAATTTTATTTGCTGTAGTATTTTTTATTTATACTACAGTGTAAATGATTATACTAGTTAATGTTCAATTAAGTAATGATATGGAGTTGAAAACATTGAATTAAAATTGAAATTATGATTAAATTCTTTATTTAACTAATTACTTAGTTATTCCTAATTCTCCCACATAGGCCTATAGAGAAATTTCGTTAGAATATCTTTATTAACAGGAAAGTCATAGATTTGCGAATGTACGTGTGTTGTAACGACTACGGTCACATTGTAACACTAACGTACATCAACTCGCTAAATTTGCTGCTTCTTGGTCTCCGAGATGACCCGTAGTCTCACGAGAGACCTTTTCTGGTATCTCGTGTGGACAAACCTATTGGGTCTTAACTTAATCTATCTATTTGACCCGGCGCCTCATACATTCTTATATAGTGTGACCTGGATATGCACTAGTAGCCATTAACAATAATGTCTCTCTCTCTCTCTATCTCTCTCTGTTAATGCACTGCCAGGTACTGGCAGGTCCATGCCAGTAATAACGCCTCCACTCTTCTCTGTCTTCAGCTTTGCTTTTCATTTCCACATATGAGTGGGTCTTTAAATCATCTAACATACCTAATCTCGGCCTGCCCCTGCCTCTTTTTCCTTCCATTCTACCTTCTATGACCTCTTTTAATAGACATTCTCCCTTAAAATGTGTCCTATCCAACTCCTCTTCCTATTTATTAATTCATTTATCAATTGTCTATGGGTAACAACTCTCTCCAAACTTCCTCATTTGTAACCTTTTGAGTCCAGCTAATCCTCTCCATTCTTCTCCAAATCCACATTTCCAATGCCTCTCATTTCCTAATGTCTTCCTTCCTTAAGGCCCATGTTTCATTTCCATATAATAGCGTGGTCCAAACCAAAGTTTTCACTATCTCTATCTTTTTCTTACTTTAGACTTTTGTTAAAAGTTCTTTCCTATTGCCAAAGGCCGATTTTGCTTGTGCTATCCTACTGCATATTTCAGTCACACTTATCCCGTCATCGGTTATAGTATGACCCAAATATTTGAAACTCGTTACCTTTTCCAATTTAGTACCATTTATTGTGATATTAACTTCACCTTTATTAATGGACACTCTCATAACCTTGGTCTTTTTGATACTGTTCTTCATGCCGTATATCAATGCCGTGTCACTCAGCTAATCATTTATCTTCTGCAGTTCAGTCTCGATAAGTAAGAATAAAAGTAGGAGGAAAATTGTTACAAGATGTACGAATTGCAGATGACCAAGGAACGTTAGCGAATGTTAGCTCGCTACCAATCCTTGGTCATCTGCAATTCGTACATCTTGTAACAATTTTTCTCCTACTTTTATTCCTTCTTCCATGTCTTCCATAGCTACCTCCATCATTGCCTCAGCGTAAATGTTAACAGCAGCGTTGAAATGCTACAACCTTGACATATAGAACAGTCTGGAAATGTTGTCCTCAAAAAATTAAGAAAGTTGCTAGCAAAAGTAAAAGGAGAATTGGCATTTGGAAGTGACTTGATGGTGCGACCAAGCAGTGAATCGAGGGTTCCCCAAAGTTTCTTGACGCAGTTTTGGTTTTGCAAGATCAAGTTTCTAAAGGAAGAACTTTTAGCGAGTTGATCATATGAGAACTAACTTCGTTGCTAAGTAGTTAGCCTTCATCGTGGGATTTTGCGTTTCAGGGGGATTTTTCTTGTCTCTCCTATATTTAGATTCTAGTTTAGAAGGTAAGGATTTTTGTACAAGAATTTACTCAGAATAAAGGATTTTCTGGAGTTAGAGAGACAAGAAATAGTTAAGAGAGGAGCGTGCTTGTCTAATGAAGACGAAAGCGTAGTATGAAACAGTTGTGTAAAATTAGCATCAGTTGAAGTTGGATTGGAGTAGGCCTATAATGACGATATATATATATATATATATATATATATATATATATACATGTAGATATATGCTTTATATATAATATATATATATATATATATATAGGCCTATATATATGTACTTCTATATACAGGTATATATATATATATATATATATATATATATATATATATATATATATATATGTCCCCGTGTTGTGCTCGGGTGTGGTTGGACCACTACAGAATTGGGCAACCGCAAACAATCTGCGGCGTGTACGGTACGTAAGAGGCGACTAAAGGCAGGAGCTGAGGATGGCAAGAGTGGACCCACCTCACCATGAAATATTTTCCCCCAGGATTAAATGGTAATTAATCCGCTTAACTGAGGAAGGCAACGGGAAACCACCTCAGAAGCCATATTTTTCCCAAGCTATAGGCTATATAAGGTATGGATAAGGCATAGACTTTGTGAACTTGTTGATCTTACGAGTGCTCTTATGGAGCGAGAAAACAGACGTTGAGTATGAATATGTACCTTGAACCTGCCACTTGGCAGTGCACTGAAGAAGAAGGTATGTATGTATATCTACAATACATGCATATACATGTATATATATATATATATATATATATATATATATATATATATATATTATATATGTATATTTATATCAATATACATGTTTATATAGCCTATATATAAACGCCTCGAGGCGCAGTGGTATAAAGCTCGACTCTTGAACGAGAGATCGCGGTTTCAAGACTGCGTAGCGACGTGGGGTTATCTCTTCCCAGGGGCGAATAATAATTAGAGATGAGAATCGAACCCTAAATTCTGGAATTTTGACCGAACCGAACCCGAACCCATACTCTGGCCGAACCCGAACCCAATCTCTGTCCGAACCCGAACCCTGACTTCGTCCAAACCGAACCGATCTCCTGAAGTTCCTTTCTCCTTCGCCAGCTTCAGAAGAAAT